>JARHVA010001364.1:1792500-2020000 GCA_037957365.1 Torreya grandis | reverse complement strand
AAAAAGAAGGAATAATACTAGAATTAGGAACTATGAAAGAAGGAAAATAACAAGATGAATAGAAAGATTGAAATAAAGAAGTATGATATCAAAGAATCTTGGAATCTCTAACCTAGACAAGTCCTATAAATGAATCATATAAAGCATAACCATCATCATAATTAGGTGTATGTAGGTCAATAGTACAGGTAGGTATGATATTTCCATCTAAATTCACATGATGAATATAATTCCTAGTCTTGGTTAAGACCAAGTGAATTTCATCGTTAAGAGGCTAACAATAGTGCAACTTCAAAGATGATAGAAGTTAGGTGACAAGATAAGGGGAGAGATCTAAAGTTTTGATCTTGAGGCTAATATCATCTATCTCATCATCATTAAAATCAAGGAGGTTAGATGGTGTGTTCCTAATGAGTTTGAGGAGACCATTATAACCTTAAGTAGAGTTGATAAGATAATTGAAATGTTGAGATTAACTAAATGAGATACTAGGCAAGGGTTCAAGGGTAGGAATTTTAAAGACACCATGATCTTGGAATTATTTGAAGTTATAAGGTTTTGAATCTCCTTTAATCTTGTAAATAACACTATTATAAGGGAATTTAACACATTGGCATGCAGATAAGGTAACAGAACTCATACAATGAGTCCAAGGTTTACCAAGCAAGAAGTAATAAGAGAGGGGAAAGTTAAATATCATAACTTTCACATGGATGGTAATAGGAGGGATAGTAATAGGAATCCATACCTACCCTAAAGGAGGAATTTTCCTTCTATCTTAACCTTAACATGTACTACATGTGGACTTGGGATTGCACTCAAAATATCCAAGAATTTCAATGAAATAAATGGAATTGATGTAAGTACCTGAACCCTCATCAATCAAAGTATCTTAACTTGGATATCATTTATGTAAACATAAATAAATAGTGTAGGACCATCCATGAAAAGTAGAATCTCATCTAGAGTCAAGAAAGTGATAAGAAACTTAAGGGAAAGATAAGTGTCCATTATTTCATCAACATGTATGTACATCTCTTTGTATTGTTACAATAAATTATATTCAAACCTAGATAAGGTATCTTCTCAACCTGTTAGGGGAGGTCAATGGATGTTCATTTCAAATAATAATTGCATTAGATAGTTGTGATGATGGGGGGAAGTTCACATTAGTTCTAAGAAATGTATTTGAGATGGGATATGATAAATTTTTGTTATGGGGTCCCATTCATTAAAACCCAAGGTGGATTTCTAGATAGAGGTGCATAATGTTGTAGTAGCTCTTGGGAAGGAGGATTGGAAGTGTAGTCAAACTTTTATTAGTAAGATGTAGTTGGTTTAGTTTGAGGAAAAATAGGTTTATTTTATCTGGATGGTAAGATAGTTTATTTAGGTATTTCTTATGATTGAGTTAAAGAAATATTATTGGAAGGTTGAGTAATGTTGTCAATGTGTGTAGATGTTGGGGGAATGGTAGATATAGTGTGAGAGATATTACCTAGTTGAGATGTTGGAAATGGTTCTTAAAAATATATAAGGTCCTCTTTCCCAAACTCCATGAGATGAGATGCAAAAGAGTATTGGATGACATCTAATGTTTGGGAGGTTTTATGTGTGTGTTGGATTAGAATCAATAAAAGTGACTACCCTTTGCATGTTAGTCATATTTACCACATTTTTTTCATTGGTGATGTCTATAAGAATATCAACATTATTTTTGGAAGGAGTAGGCTTGTCATTGCTATCTTGATGATTAGGAAGAGGATATTTTTATATAGCGAGGTGAACATTAGCTTGGTTTAAATCTTGATTTTATTTTGGTTTAAATCTTGATTTTATTTTGGTTTAAATCATGAGATTTAAAGAATATGTCATATTATTTTTGGCATTTGAAAATGAGTGATTCATGATCAAATTTTGGGCCAAGAATAAAATCCATAGCTATATTACATAATTATCTACAAGTTTCATGAGAGTAGGTCCAACTTGTATGAAACCAATAAAATTTGTTTAGATCATACCATAGTTTCATAAGATGAGTGGGTTCAAGCTCTTGTGGTAGAGGCCTTGGAATATTCTTTTAAATTTTGGCTAAGGATAATGGTTTATGGATATTAATGTTTTTTATTTGGGAAAATGTAGGATTAGGAGTGTTGTTTGGAAGGGGAGCATGCTCCACAATGTTGTTGGGAGGGATGGCTTGAATGTTGTGAATGGTTTCATAAGTATCTATGACATCATTGTTAGTATCATGATGGTTTTTATTTTTAATGAGCATGCGAGTGCCCATGAGAGGTTGGGATGGTTCAAATTGGTGCATGAGAAAATCTTGGTGCTTAGCTTTAGTCTATGGCTTATTCCAAAGTCCATAGAGAGAGAGTTCCGACCTGATATTACAACTTGGGGAAGAGAGAATTAGTCAATAGATGAAAGATATGATCATATACCATGTTATGCTCACATTTATTAGACAAATTATTCTATGTTTTGATGAAATAATGTGTCATATCTATTTTAAGTTGATTACAATTTATGAAGTGAGCTAAGGTATGCTCAGGGAGATCACTAGTTTGAAATTTTATACTAGAAATTTAACCAGATCTTCTAAGCTAGTGATAGAATGGGTTTTTAGTTGATTGTATCAATCTAAAGCATCTCTAGAAAGGGTTTTATCTAATATCTTGGTATTATCAAAGATATTAAGTTTGAACCAATATTTATAGATATTACTGAATGTTTTTAAATGTAATGTGAGATCATTAGACCCATTATAGCTTATGGTAGGTGTGATACCTCCTATGTCAATGTTGGCAATGTGAGGTACTAGGGGTTTATTTTGGATATTTTTTATCATTTTATTAATGAGGGGTGGTTGAGGAATAAGGTTACCATGGGAATCCCTAGGGGGTCAAGGGGCATTTGTATTTTTCACTCCCTATGAAAGTTGTTAGGGTTGATTTTGAGGGTGAATGAGATGATTTTCATTTGCTTCATTTGATTGGTGTTATTGGTTTAAAAAGTGTTAATTTTATTGAGTGTTTTCAATAATAAATGATAATCTTGGGAAGTATTTTTACTATTGTGCATAGCATGTGAATCATTTTTATTGGTATTAGTAGCATAAGTTGCACTATGAGTAGTGGCATGTGCATCACTAGTTGTATGAGAAGTATCGGTAGAAAAGGAATAACTTAAGCATAATTGGAATAGATAGAAAAAGTTGCACTAGTGGAATGGTTAAAATTTAAAGAAAAAGAATCACTAGTAGCATGATCAGCATTGGTATAAAATGATGCACTAGCAGTATGGTTGAGGAGGAGGGTCTTTGGAAAAGGCCCACTAGATGTTGAACCTGCCATGCTAGTGGAGATACATGGCATGGAGGTTAAGTAGGTCATAGAAGAAGAGGTCATGATGTGGGAAGGATTTAAAATAGAATGGAAAGGTTAAGAAGCAAATAAAGTGTCACCCCTAAAATCTTTGAGAGAATATAGGGGAGGGTGAAAAAGGTTCTTCTACTTGAACACCTATCATCATATTATAAATGGTTGAAGGGTCCTTTCCTCTTTGTTGAATAAATTTGTTAATAAAGAAGATAATTTCATGTGTTTACTCTAAATTAGGGTCATGTTCTAAGGAGAGTAGAGGAATATGAACTGATGATGAATGAGGAGTCCCATTATTGGTAGTGTGAGTGCTAATTTACACATTACTTTCATATAAAGTGGAATCCACAAGATATTTTTGGGGAACCTATTAGGATGGGTAAGACTCATCATGTTTATACGATTCAATTTTGTATATCCTTAAACAAAAAATTCATGATGATAAAAAGAGGCTAAAGAGGTGATGAAAACAAAAGTTAGAAAATAGGATATAGATTCAAACTAGTCAATTGTGTACTACTAAACAAGAAATGGGGTAAAGAAAAAAACATAATTATATAGTTCAACTTTGTACTAATTAGATAGGGGTTGAATAAAAAGATAAAGAGACATAGTTAAATAGGTCGACTATGTACTGCAAGTAGATATGCTAAACAATCTATAAGAGACTTTGTCAATAGGGATGATAGTGTTATGAAAATAGGGAAAATTTTTACAAGATAATATCTAAGTAAATTAAATTAAGCACACAAGTAATTAGATCAATGTGACTGATCCAATTGGAACACACAACACAAACCTTGCACTAGCACTGACTAATGTAAGTTTTGTAATATAAAATACAATGATCAAAGAGAAAGCATCAACTTGAAAGTATATGTTAACTAATTGGTCATTACTAAGTGTTATTAAATTATAATGAAATTTAATTTTAATGTGATTGGAAATTTGTCTATAATGAGGAACTAGAAAGCAAGGTAAGGCTAGTTTTAGGAAGTTTAAGCTGAAATGGATCTTTATTAATGATGGTATTAGCTTGGTATTTAGGACTACCCCATCACTTCACAATCCCATAGTGATAAGGGTGTTGGGTGATTTTCCAATATATACCATCAACCACATGTTTATACTTGGCCATAAAACCAAGTTAGCTTCCCCTTTGGTGATGAAATCCAAGTAGGTAGGCCTTAAGAAGATAATTTTTTAATAATTTTTGGTGTTTAAGTGATTTTAAAGTGTGTAAAAAATAGATAAATAGTGTGACTAAATTGGTAATTTGAATAACCACCTAATTAATCTATGTTTATTACTCTAATCATGCAAGCAACTGAAAGGAAAAGTGAATTAGTTATAAGCAAAAAGAGGTTAATCCTTTATTGTGAAGAGTATAAAATTAGTTCGGCTGATACCATATATAAATAATGTAAAATAGAGTTGACCGACTCATTACTATTCTATATAAGCAAGATTTTGAATAACATAGTCAAATAGGTTGACTATGTCTTCTAGATAGAAAATAGGCTACAAAACTATGTTGAGCAAGTTGACCCAGTTTGTTTTAGGGATATAGTTTTACAAATTGTGAACTTGACAAAAATAGTAGTAGAAATCAAGAACTTAAATGATAGAGAGAGTAAGAATGAACCTTGATGGGTTGGAAGATGTTTAGATTACAAAATTTTATGTTATGATGCTCAAATGTTGATTGAAAAATTTTGCTAATAGAGTTGACTAGTTCTATGGAGTTTACAAAACCTATGTGTTAAAAAAGAACTTATGAATAGATTCAACTGGATTGACTATGTTTATATAATTTTAGGTTGAAAGGGGATAATTGAAAATAGAGTCAATTGATTTAACTATGTTTATAGTCCTATAACTGAATAACAAGACTATGTCGAATTGATCACTCTAGTCACCTATATTTATAAAATACCTACAGAGAAAGAATAGAGTCATTTTGCAGTGAATATGTATTAAACCTATACACAAAATATTAGAATTATACTGATGGATTTGATATAATACTTAAAAAATAGAAATATATAATATAATTATAAAATGAAAGTGTGAAAGAAAACACACAAGGGTTTGATTCACATTGGGTTTACCATAATGTATGCAAATGGAAATTCAACTTATCTATTAATCAAACATAGCTCAGAGAAGATAAACCCTAATTACAATTATAATTGTTGATACATTAAATATTCAGGGTCATGACCAATATGGATCTATTATACCTAACCAAGGGATTATTTATGTTAATAACATCACTAGAGAGGGTTTCAAAGCCTTTAGTCAAGAAACAATAAGCATTAACCCTATCTAGGTCCTATGTTTTTATATTCACAAAGTAAATGACAAGTAAATTCTAATCTAGTGCTGACCAAATCTTCTGACACAAAGTGAGTGTAATAAACACAAAAATTAAACATGCATAGAAGATCTATATTCATGTCAATTTATAGTAAATCCTAATGCATGGGAGAGAATTATAAATGTTAATCTATCTACTCTTATAAAGGAATAATAAAATTAGGAATACTTACCTTTGAATATGAACTCACTAAGTCTCAATCTCTGCCTTGGCCAAGGTGCTTCTCAAGAGGAGTTTGTGTATGTTAAAGAAACTAAGGATAAACAATGATATATGGTTTATCCAAATGCCTCCTAATGGATCCCAAGTTTTCACAAGATAAGATCCATATCTCCAAGAAAAGTATTAAAACCCTAAGCTATGCTCCTCAAGTAGAATGGTGGATAAGCAAATGTGAAATATAATCTTCTTCTTCTTCTCTTCCTTATAAATGATATAAATGGATGTGTATATATAGTTGGATCTAACCCTAAACATTTTTGAAAGATTAGCCAATAGGGTTGGCCCAATTGAATATATATTTTTATTTTCTAAAAATAAGTTAGGTCTCAATTTAGGTTAGCCAAATTTGACCTAGACCTGTAACGTGATTTTATTAATTTGAATACAGGGTCGATGGGGATGACAATGTAACATAAAATGTTAAAAATGATTTTAGGCTTAGGAAGAGGCTAATGAAGGTGGTGAAATATTCAAGTGTGTGAGAGAGGAGGCAAAGCTTAATAAAGTGTGTAAGAGAAGGTTGGATTGATAGCAAGTGGTGGTATAAGGGACAACAATATTCTAAAGCACATGTTTCAATTAATTTCTTATTCCAAAAAGGAAAATAAGAAACTAAGTATGGGTATGGTTAAAAAAATTATTTGATCATACATGCATTAAATTAGAAGATTATGAAGAGCTCCTCTTTGGATTGGAAGGATGACCTAGAGATAATAAAACACTAAATCAAACTTGTTTGTTAGATAGATAGTTTGGTGGATTGTCTAGCGATAGCTAGATCTCAGAAGTAAGAGCTTCCTTAGGGGGTGTCAATCCAAAAAAATATAAACAATTAAGTTTATAAAATAGAAAGGAAAGTACTTGCATTAATAAATCAAATGTACTAAAATTGAATACAAGAATGTTTCCTTAGAAAATAGATTAGAAATGATTAAATTAGTGATAAACTAATTAATACTAGTGTTAGATGATTAGGGTCTACTTTTAAAAATCAAAAAGGGGTCTGTGAATAATTAGGGACATAGAAAATTAGGTTTTATTTGATGTAGGTAGGTGAAATTAGCTTGCTAGAATTTACTACCATAGTGACCATTGATATTTAGGCTAACCATTGGTGGTTAAGGTGACCATCGATGGTTAGACTTACCATTAGTAGTTGGACAAATTACCCATCTCTTAGAACACATATTTTGGATCTCATCAATCAACCATTCACCAACCCAAATCTACATGTAGTAACCATCGATAGTTGAGAAAACCATCAATGATTACTACGTGTAGATCTAGGTTGGTGAATGGTTGATTGAAAAGATCCAAAAGATGGATTTCAAGAGATGGGTAAGAACTGGGTTGATTGAAAATAAAGTAAATGAATACTGAGAAATAAGTACTTGTCTTACCAGTAGTCAATTGGGTGGATGGTTGAGATGTTTTGACCTATTGGTGGAATCTAGCTTGATTCTAATAGAGTAATGGTACCCAAGAACTTAATGGAGAGGCGATGGCAAATTGAATCTCTAATATGATTGATAGATTATTGATGATGATTGACTTGTAAATAAAAACTCATATATGCACAAGCTTTTGATAATAATTATAGATGGGTTTCACCTCCCAACTCCTCTCTTATTATAGGCAATGTAAGAGAGTTGAAACAGTAAGTGAATTGGGCTTCCTAATTATAACTCACTCATGTAATGGCTTACACATAGATGAGGATAAGTTATTTTTAGAAAATCAAGGTGGGTAATTTGCATATTAGTTGTTAAGGAGGTGGACCCTGACCATCGATGGTTAGGGTGACCATCAATGGTCAACCTGATCATCAGTGGTTGAGGGTGAAGGGTTAAAATAGGTAAAATCTAGGTTTAAGCTAGTTTAGTCAAACTAACTATGGGTTAGGTTTGGTTAGTAGTTGGAGGGTCAAATCAATCCCAAGGGGGTCATAAGGTGGTTAAGGGGTATTTTGACACTTGAAATCATAGTGTGTTGATTTTTTATATCTACATTATACCACTTTTTGTTATATGACTTGAATCAACAAGATGTAAAATATAAATTGACACTTGGTCAAAGGTCCAACTTCCCTGAGTATGGGAGGAGGTGTTCCCCCTCAAACTAGGAGGTGATGAAGTAAAACCAAACCAAGTGTGGGTTTGATAAGGGTGATGATGAAGGTAAACATTATGAATGTGGTTAAGAGGTTGGTCACTAAAGTACAAATAGGCACATGAAGTATGATAAAATGTGTGATAGCAAAGATCATGCAAATACAAGGTTGCCATGGTTAATAATAATAAAGGTCAGTGCTAAGGGACAAGTGACCAATGTATTCCATGACTACATGTAGGCATGGTAGTTGGGTACACTTGTTAGTCTTTTAGACAAGGTTAATGTTTCAATGGGTATCTAAGGTAGGAAGTGCTCTTGGTGAAGACACAAATGGGTCAAGTGTCATGGGTATCCAAGGTAGGAAGTGCTCCTAAAAATACACAAGTGGGTTAAGTAAGCATGAGTTCAAAAGGTGGTCAATATGGTAGTGTTATCACTATGATCAATGAACTAGGCAAAATAGTGTCACAAAATGCATGCTAATTGGGCCAAAATGGACCAACAGTGATATGATGAGGTGGTCAGAAGGAATTAGAGGAGGTATGAGAGATATTGATTGGTTTAGAGATGCATTATATGGATTGGTTACAGAGGATGTGGTTTGGAGGACATATATTATCTTTCCTAGGTGAGCCCTCTATATCCATCATACATTATCATTATAGAGCTAGATATGGATGTATGGAATAAGAGAGGGTGAGCCTAAGCTCATCCCATTTGATAGAGTTCATAGGTAGTTTGGCTTAGTGTAAGGGATTCTAGGTTCATTCCTAAGGTATAGGAGGGAGGATGCTGATTTTTTTCAACCTGAGCCACAACTGGAGGAGGTGGTCATATATCATGAGGAGTTACCTATTAGATCAGGGGTTGATGATGTTGGTTTTATTGTTGGTTATGTAGCATGGTATTAGACACTTTATACAGTGGTCTATTTTGGGTGGGATGATAGGGGCTAGAAAGCTATAGATATTGATCCATTTAGTGGGGGTCCACAGGTGCAGGTGTAAGGAGGTAGCCCTAATGGGTAGGTAGGGGTAGAATTGGCTACCACACAGGAACATATTATAGGGTTATAGGGATAGATGGCCACATTGTAAGGCTAGATTATGACATTATAGGGTTAGGTTACCATTGTGATAGGTGAGAGAGACCAGGCCATGACCTCTCTAAGTTTGGTGACCTAGGAGAGGGACACCTTAAGATAAAGGGTAGGAGTAGTGGTAGCACCAGTAAGAGGACCACCATGTACAATCCCTATAGAATAGTACCTAGCCATAATGGAGGATTTGAGGTATTATGAGGCTATAGTTTTGACACAATGCTCATAAAAACCCCGATGTGGTGAGTATAGATCTAGTTTAGCAAGTGGGGTAGCTATGGTGACTCCAAGTCAATGGGTTGCTTTGGTATGGGGACAACTAGGCATCTCAAGAAGACAAGCACCAGATGGTAATGGCAATGTAGGTGGATCCAATGGTAGTGGTACCCTGAGGGCATGATATTATATGTTATGACATATAGATATAGACATTTATGGTTTTGATACCAGTATGTATGATAATGTAGCAAGATGTAAATGCATTGAGAGGGAGGATATACATTATCACATGTATTTATTTATTTTGATGACATGATGTATATTTGACTTATGATATGTGTGTGTGTGTGTGCATGTGTGTGTGTGTGTATGTCTGTGTGTGTGTGTGTGTGTGTGTGTGTGTGTGTGTGTGTGTGTGTGTGTGTGTGTGAGAGAGAGAGAGAGAGAGAGAGATCATTATTTATTGCTCATGTTCATAGTGTATGATTTGCATTTGTTTATGATGTGATGTTTACATTTCTTATGGATTATGACTATGTTATGGTTGTGTAGACACTGATATATATGTATCTAGGCATGAGATGGTTTTGATTTATGATTATGATTCCTAGTTGTTTATGACATACTAATTTTTAATATACTTATGATTTATTATTTAGACATAGACATTTGGTGGAAAATAGTTGATTGTTTTAATTGCTTATGGATGTGATTATCATGCTTGTTATGGTTATGCTTATAGTTATGGTTATGCTTGTTGTTAATTTTTATGATAAAACACATGAGGTGGTTTAATTAACAACACTAGATGGGAGAATAAAAAACATAATCAAGAGAAAAATGTCATAGTGAAAATATCGACTAGTTATGATAGGATAAGAAGAGAACATGATGCTTCTTCGTTCATAAGAGCTAAACTAAAACTGAATTTGGATTGGTTTAATGAACATAATCCCTTAAAATTCTTCACATTAGCAATTTTTAGTTGGTTAAAAGGTGTCTTGACCACATAATGTTAAGTAAGCTCAAAAATCCCTTGCATATAGTGTATGAAGGTAGAATGGATGAAAATGAAACCATCTTGTGAGACTACCATGCCTCTTCTACAAGCATCCAAAGAGTTAGTATAAATAAGTCTATGCTAAACTATGTAGACTGATTGATACAAGAAGTCTACTTGTGAAAGCTAATTGTGGCTTCCACATTTTTATGCTACTTGGGAGCTGATTGCAGATTCCAAAATTAGTGTGCTTTTATTTTTATTTTGATAATGGGTTCATTGTTGATTATTTTATGTGGGAAGTTGATTGATGTAGGAAGCTTCCAAGAAATTTTTATGCCTTTGACAAATGTTTTACTCATCCATCCTTCAAGGGAGTGGTCTAATTTTATGTGTTTTATTTAATGATTTTTATATTTTTCCTTCAAGGGAGTAATCTACCTTATATTTGGCAATTTCAAATAAATTTTCAATATTTGTCCTTCAAGATAGCAGTCTATGAATGCTAGGAATGACCCACAATTGCCAGTGATATGGAAATTTTTACTTTGATTTATTTGATTTTTCTTGGCATAGACTTTCTTAGGATAGCTTAGTGGTTCACCTTTATAAAGGAAAAACTAAGAACACAAGAAGGTTGAGTAGGAATAAAAGAGGTTTAGGTGACAACAACCATGGGGATCCATCCTGAAAAAGGAGTGGAAAGTACCATGAGAACCTTTACATAGGTAGATCCATGGTACCCATTGTTCAATATTTAGCTATGATTGTGATAGATAATCGCATGATTAATATTTAATTGATTTCCCCTAAAATAGGGAGATGGAATGTGGGTGGATAACAAGGGATGATCCTTAGGTAAACAAAAAGTGAACTAGATCCTTATCAACAAAAGAACTAACGTAGATACGAAGCTTTGAGGGGCTCAAGATTTGGGTGACCTTTGAGAGAAGACAACTATTAAGCTCTTTATCCATACTTGTGGGTTATGATATAATGTCCAATCCAATTAAAATCAAACTTGTCCCACTTGTTTTTATCTATATTGGTGACATGTTGATTTTCCTTTAGGATGATGTCTTCAATATTGAATTCTTGCACTTTAAGGTGTTTTTTATATACATGTTTGATACACTCTTGATATACTTGGAGATGGGTGAGGGATGCTAGATGATGCTTGTCAAGTAGCTCTAGCTGGGCTAGATGGTGTTGATGATAATCGCTATCAGAAACAAGATCTTGAAATGATATGTAGAGATATGGGATTTGGACTTCAAGAGGCAAGATGGCCTCCACTCAAAATATAAGATAAAAAATGGGTAGCACTTATAGGGGTCCTAATGCTAGTATGGTATACCCATAAGGCAAAGGGGATGTGTAAATTCCAATCCTAACTAGATTCATTGACCATTTTAGTTAGCATGTTATTAAGAGTTTTGTTAGAGGCTTCTACCTATCCATTAGCTTAAGCGCAATAGGGTAAAGAGAAGCTTAAATTAATGCTAAATGCATCACATAGACCCTGGACTTACTTATTCTTAAAGTATTTACCATTATTGGTGATAATATTATGAGGAACATCAAAGCAATAGATGATATGATTGTTGATAAAATTGATAATCTTTTCTACCTTGGTCGAGACTAAAGGAATAGCCTCCACCCACTTGGTAAAATACTCAATCACAATGATGATATAATGATGTCACTATGAGGAATGAGGATTGATTTCACCAATGAGGTCTAGACCTCATTATGAAAAGGGTCAAAAAGTGGTAGAAACATGAAGGTTGTGGCTAGGCACATGGTACAAATTAGCATGTTGTTGAGACTTGACACACTTTTTCACTTAATCACAATAGTCATAGTTAAGGGTAGGCTATTAGTAGCCAAGGTGAAGGATACACTTAGCTATAGCAAGGCTACTAAAGTGCCCTCCATAAATACCATCATGTGTTTCTTTGATAGCATGAGAGGCTTTGTGACTATGTATTCAATGGAAGAGGAGGCCATCAATGTCATGCTTATAAAGGATATCTCTTATTAAGGTAAAACATAAGGTACTCTCAATAAATGCTCTTTGAGAATTTCTAAAGAGCTTAAAAGGAACTATGCCAAGGTTAAGATAGTCAAAGGTTTGTTAAAACCAAAGGTTAGGTTAGGTCTCTTTGACATTAAAAATGATGGGAGAATTTGATTTGACATAGGAAGGTTGGTTAATTATATGGATAATGATATATAGCTTAGAATTTGAGGGTGAAAATAGTATCTAAGAGGCTAGGGAAGCCATGGTGTCAGCAAATTTATTAGTAGATTGTGGGGTTAACTGGATGCGGTAGTGTTCAAATGATGCTAAGAGTTCATCAACTAGTTATTTGTACTACTAAAAAACATATTTATTACATTGGTAAGAGACATTGATTTGATTGACCATAATTTAGTTGTCACTAAAGATATTGATCATTTTGACTCCTAGGTCTAAGGTAGTTTGAAGGCCCATCACTAGGGCTTCATACTTAGCCATATTATTGGTACATTCAAGATCAATCTTGAAGGACAAAAGAAGAGGTTCACCATCAAATGGGATAAGGATGATACCAGCTCCCTCACTACATTGACATTTTGATCCATCAAAGAACATGGTGACTTGATAGGTGAAGTCTACCTGAGATAGGGTCATGATGAACTCATTAGGAAACTCAAAAGGAGGAGATTGGTAATTTGCTAAATGTGTATTGGCCAATTATTTGGTAATGACTTGCCTCTTAATCAACTTCTACTAAAGGAACTCAAGATCAAAGTCTACTAGGAACATAAACCACATGGCCATATGTTAATTTTGGTATGTCTTGGAGTACATGTGCTTGAGTGGGTCAGTGTTGGTTATGACATAGGTTTTATTGTTAAGAAGGTAGTGGAGAAGTTTGGTGGCCATGAAGACTAAATCTAAGCAAAACTTCTCGATATGGGTGTACTGAGTCTCATATTCTACCATCATGTAGTTAATGTAGTAGATGGATTTCTCTCTATGTTACTCCTCTTGGTGAGCCAGTACTACCCCTAGGGAATGGTCAGTGGTAGAGATATAAAGTTAAAAGAGTTGGTCATCCTTAGGAGGGGTAAGGATAGGTGGTGACAAAAAGTATTATTTGAGTGAATAAAATACCTTTTGATAATCACTATTTCACTTAAAAGAGACATCTTTCTTTATAAGGTGGTGGAAAGGTTGTCACCAGTCCAAAAGCTGGGAAATGAAACAACAGATGGATTGAAGCTTCCCTTGCAAGTTACAAAGTTACTTGAGGTGGGTTAGAGGAAGCATATCTAGGATTGCTTTGATTTTGTTGGGATTGACTTTGATTTTATGAAGGGAGATAATAAAACCAAAAAGATTTCTTGATAAGACCCCAAAAATGCACTTCTTAGGGTTAAGATGGACATGATAATAGATGAGGCATTCAAATATGATCTTAAGAACAACCAAGTGATCCTTTTAGAGTTTGGATTATCCAATAATGTCATCCACATAGTCCTCAATAATTTTATGGATAAGTTCATGGAATATATAGGTCATGGCATGTTGGTAGGTTGTACAAGCATTATTTAACCTAAAAGGCATGACTCTATAGTATAAGGTTCCCCATGGAATGGTAAAGATGGTCTTGTGCTGATATTTGGGAGCAATCAAGATCTGATTATATCTTGAGAATCCATCCATGAGAGATGACATCTTATGATTGGTTGTAAGATCAACTAGCTGGTCAATGTTAGGTATGGGAAAGTCATCTTGAGGGAAAATGAGGTTGAGGTCACAAAATTCCACACAAATTCTTATTCCCCTTGTGGCTTTGGTGATAAGTAAAACATTTGACACCCATTAGAGATAATCAATGGGTTAAATGAAATTTAAAGATAAAAGACACTAAATCTCTCCTTTGACAAGAAGGGCTATGTAAGGGTGCATGCCTTGAAGCTTCTACTTGATAGGCTTGGAATCATGGTTAGTGACTATGTTATGGGTAATAATGATGGGTTCAATTCTAGGCATGTCACTATAAGACTAAGTGAAGGCTATGTTATGGTCTTAGAAGAAAGGAAAGAAGACTTGAAGTTCCTTGGTAATCAGTGATTGGCCAAGTTTGACAATGTGGGGATTATTTGAAGAGACCAAGTTGATATTCATAGTGGATTAATTCAACGTGGTTGAGGTATCTAGTGGAAGGGATTCATGGATGGAAGAATTTAGGGCACTAAGGTGGGTGAGAATAGAATCATCATCCTAGCACTAAATAGTGTTAATGGTAGGGGAATCTTATCCTATCATCTTAGGATGGGTCAAAAGGATGGTTACGATTACCCCATCCTTATGATAAGTTATGGGTCTTAGCTGGATCATGTTGATGAAAAAAAGTTAAGTGGGATGATGTCATCATCCTCACACGTAGGTGGTGGAGATGTCAGTGAGGAAGGGGCATCTTCTTCAATAATGGTAATAGTGGGTTATTTGGATTTCTTCTTACTAGGTAAGATGAAACCAAGTATGTGCTTCTCATGCAGCTTTTTAGTTTTGATGGTGACCAATTCATGTGGGCCATATTTATATCACCCAAGAATAAAGCCTTTATAAGCACACCAATAGAGGTATGTTTTGGCAAAGCTCATTTTATCTAGATAAGAGAAACTGGTGATGGATGGATGAGGTGGAAGAGAGGTGGTAGAAGCATTGATGGATTTTTCAAGTCCCTCATAGATAAAATAGGTCTAAGAGTGGGGAGGTCCAATGGGAACAATAGTCCTAACATTGGGGTCATATCTCAGCTAGTTGGTGAGTTACTCATACTCATGAGGATTAGGGAAATCATCATGAGGATTAGGGAAAGCATCAAGGTCCAAAAGGTGATACTCCCCTAGTGAAAGGTGATGGAACATTGATTCCAAAAGGTCTATGGTGGGGATTTAATTTGAAGGGATAGAGGAATTAGTCGATTCTTCATTGGTGGAAGGGGATATGATATTGAGGGTGTGTTGGATGGGGGCATAAGGACATCATTGGGGAGATAGGTCATGTTGCATGTCGAGAAAGGACTTGGATTATCTTAAATGGTGATGGCGTAGCCTTTATGCTCAAAATTAATGCAATGATGGAGGGTAGAGCGAATGAAACCCATAAAACAAATCTAAGGTTATCCTAGAAAAATATTGTATTATAATTCACCTTCCACTACATAAATAATTTTAGGGAGCATGTGAGGTATTACATGGATATTAAGGATAACTATTTATAGAGTGGAGGTCATGGTGTCATTAAAGGAATGGAGGATGGCTGAGGTATTGAACATGACATTATCTAAAAGGTTGAGTTGGTTATAGGCATGGGAAGAGATGATGTTAATGTTAGCTCCCACATCGATCATGACCCATTTAACAAGGGTTTTGTTAATATAGGTGGTAATAAAAAGAGGGGGATATAGGTCCTTAGGGTGGATGGAAAGTATTTCTAAATCCTTGAAGGTAAAAAGGTTAGAAATTTGAAGGGTGCCAACAAAGGTTGCTAGAGGTTAGGGGTCTTCAGGTTGGACTTCAATAGATTTTAAATCCTCTATTAGTGTTTGGTGATGATGGGGAGAGGTAGAGATCAAATCATACATGCTCATCTTCATTAGGTTTTGTTGAAGTTGCTTGAGGATAACTCTCCTAATAGACTATGAGGGGTTATATTAGGAGGCACCTAAACTGATTACCTTAGGTTTGGTTGAAGATGGATATGGTTAGGTTGGAGTTGGTTGGGGGGTTGGAGTTGGTTAGGTGGTTGAAGATGGATACGTCTATGGAATGGATGCCTTAGGATTCCCTTTATCCTTCTATTGTGATCTTGTGACTAGGTTGATAGTATGGATAGAAGGAGAGGTTAAAGTAAGAGATTGGTCAGACCCATCTTCACTTTGAGGTGAGAGTGGAGTAGGCAAGCATTGGGTAGGTATGGTTGTTGGTTGGATTGGCATGGGGTTTATCGGAGGTTTGTCTATTAATAGATCATCCTCATTGTAAAGTTAGTAGATGTTAATTTGGAGAGCTTTGTAGTTATATGTATCATGGATTGGTGTCTTATGATAAGCACACACTTGATGGTCATTGTACCAAATGGGTTTTAAATCTAGGGGGTCAAAAGGATTGATGGGTGGTAAGGCTAAGAAATAATTATCCAATAACCTATGTAAAATGGTTGAATGGGATTTACCTAAAGGTGTTAAGGGTTTAACAGTTTTGTCTTTAGTTGTTGAGGTATAAGGTTATTTAAAAACAAGTTTGGTGATAGGTGCCTTAGGTAAAGTGGTTTGTTTGGTTGATGGTTGTAGTTTAAACAAGGAACTAATGAGTTGGAGGTAGAATATTGCAAGGTATGTAGCCTAGGTACTATTAGTTCAGTGAAGAGAGGTGTAACCAAAAGAGGTGGTGGGTTTTTGGTAGAGATAATGGACTTCCTACTCAAGCTAGAGGGATGAGGTCCCAAAATAAAAGGAAAGGTTAAAGGAGGTAAAATTTAGGGCTTTGGGCCTTTGGGTGGTTTTACATATTTGGCTACCTTGGTTTGGAACTTTGTTGGTTTGGAAGGATTTAGGTCCTCTTTCATAGATGGATAGCTAAGGCTTTGGGTAGGAAGGATACCAAGGCTCTTAGTTGGTTTGATAGGGGTAGAAGAGGGTTCAATCACTTAGGCCTTAGTTGGTTTGGGTTTTTTAGGGTTGATTGGTTTGGGTGAGGCTTTGGTTGGTCAAGTGGAGGTTTTGGTTGGTTAGGTAGATATGGTAATAGGTTGGTCAATAGATGTGGTGGGTTGGTCCACCAAATAAAGGGTTGGAGGTTCTAGTCTGGTGATATAAGGGAGACCTAGTTTATACCAAAAGGTAGCTTGATCCATGTCAGGGTTGGATATAAATTCTAATTTTTTCACTAATTGAGAGAATAGTTTGTAGGTTCGTTATGTTCCCTAGATAGTGGACCTAAAAAATAAGCCCATAGGATGGGACATAGGGATGGAAACCTTGTCCTCTTCCTCAATCAAAGGAACCAAGGTTGAGATAGGTAGCTTCTTTATGGGAGGAGTAAACATGGGGATTTCCTCCTCAAGAATGATTTTTGTGGGAGGGGAAAGTTTCTTGGTAATTGATGGGGAAGGTAAGATGAGTTTTTGGTCTAGTATGTCAGTTAAGGGAGAGGCTGATGGATCCACTACCTCAATAAGTAGAGGGATAAAAATGGGTGTTTCCTTCGTTTGGGCTTCCAAAAGAGGATAAGGTAACTCTACCATCTCAATAAGTGGAAAGGGTGAGGGATAGATAATTTGGTGAGTGGGTTCTTTAGTAGCAAGTGTGTCAAGAACCATGTTAATATTATGGTCATCATGAGAACACACAACTATGTTGCTTTCATTTTTAGCATAAGGATGGTTGGGAAAATTTTTCCTAAAGATGTCAAATTCTTGGTTTGGTGGTGCATTGGGGTTTTCCAATGCGAGTTCCCCCTTATCAATGAGGGATTGGATAATACTCTTGAATGTGTTGCACCTACTAACATCATGCCTTATTACTCGATGGAAAGCACATAGATCATTCTCGTTGTACCAACTACGTGTAGGGAAAGAAGAATGAAATTGATAGGGTGGCTTGATAGGAGGAAGTTGAATGATATTGGATTTCAATAACTTCTCCAAGATTGAAACATAATATTCAACATGTGGAGTGAATTTCTTATATTTACTATAGTTTTGGGCCTTCATGTTTTACTTTGGGGAACTAGAGGAATTTGGTTGGTTGAATAATGGTGGAGCTATAGATTTAAAGACAACCACATTCATGGTGCCCTTGCCCCTCGTATTGGTATTGGATTGGTTATTTAGTTTGGAAGAAGATGACTCATTAGTTTTGTAGCTTGAGTTATTATTTTTGAGCTTCATCTTTCCTTAGTCAATGGCTCTATTCTCTAGCTTATGTACTATGGTAAAAACTTCATCAAAGGTGTAGAAGATTTGGACATGTAGTGTAGAGGAGATATGCTTGGCACATGCCTAAGCAAAGATCTCTATGAGTTTAGGTTGAGTTAGGGAGAAGGAAAGTTGTTTAATTAAGCTCCTCTAATGAGCCACAAAATTGGCAACAAATTCATCCTCAAACTACTAGATAGAGTGGATGTCAGTGATCGTAACTTTCTTAGAGATATTGATTGAAAAGTGATCTAAGAAGGTTTAAGCCAGTTGAGTGAAGGAAAAAAGGGAGTGCTTGGGTATGGCAATATAACAATCTAATGCCAGACCAATTAGGAACATGGAAAAGGTGTGGAGGAGGGAATAATCATAGGTAATTAGATAAAAATCATGTCTAAATTCCCTAAGGTGTTGTTGAGGGTCCTCCTTACTTTGAAATTTGGAAAACTGGGGAAGTTTCCATTGGGGAGGATATGGCCTAATAGGTATGAATGGATGGATGGGCTTATTATAGATTTGGTTATATGACAAGATGTTGTGAGTACCCAAAATGGATGACTCCAAGGTGGTCATCTTGTTCATAATCATCTTCATTAGTGCCACTTGGGGTTATACACCAGGGAGGTTATGAGATGCATTCTGTTGCAATGGTTGTGATATATATTGATAATG
This sequence comes from Torreya grandis, assembly GCA_037957365.1. Classification (NCBI taxonomy): domain Eukaryota; kingdom Viridiplantae; phylum Streptophyta; class Pinopsida; order Cupressales; family Taxaceae; genus Torreya; species Torreya grandis. The sequence continues at coordinate 2,000,932 of JARHVA010001364.1, read as the reverse complement.
GGTAGAAGGTTGGGAGGCTACCACATATTGGTAAGTGGATGAAAATGGTTAGGTGGAAGATATATAAGGGTAGGTAGATGTGAGTGGTTGGGTATTGGGTACATTCCTTTGTAGATTAGAGATGTAGCCAAATGTTGGTCTAAGGGGTGCATGTTGGATAGGAGTGGTAGTTGGGTTGGTGAATGATGGAAAGGTGGTGACCCTTGTACTAATTGGTGGTTAGGTAGAGGGTATAGACACTACAAGGATTTGAAGTAGAGTAGTGTTTGATGGGTTGGAGGTAGCTAAAGGAAGGTTGGTAGTGTTATATTTAGGCACTCCCATAGTGGAGGAGTGGTGGTTAGGATTAAAAGTTATAAGGGTAATGGTAGTTTGGGTTGGTTGGTTTTCTATGGTAGTCTCAAAGGGGTTATTGGTTAATGAGGAGGTTTGGTTAGTTCACGGTTGAGTTGTAACCATGGTAATATAGGTACTCCCCATGAGGTGGAGAGGCATGCCATAAGGCTGATATATGAGTGGGGTTGAAGTCAGGATATGGTAAGATGTGGTTGTAAGATAATGTTGTAAGGTTATATAATTATTATCTAGGAAAGCAACAAAATCCACATCTCCTTGAGGAACCTCCTAAGGGAAAATTTTACTTCCGAAGGGGTGAGGAGAGTCTACTAGTTTAGAAACATATTCCATGGATTAAGAGGTAAAAGAGGTAGGTTGGCTTGGTGATGGGTTTTACTCCACAAGGTCTCTTCATTGTCAGTGAGTGAGAACCATATGAGGTAAAGGGAGATAGAAAGTGTAAATAACCTTACTATTTAAATAAAGAGAAGACAAAAAAATGATCAAAGAAATCAAATCACACTCTAAAATATATGTTAGTCCCTAAAGTTTTAATTAATCTTGATTTGGGATTATGCCTTAAGAAATTGTGTGACTAAAATTGGATTATAGAGTGTGTACTAGAAGGAAATCTAAGGTATGTTTCAGATTGTGTTTAAGCACTCAAAAAGAATCTATATTGAAATCAATACATGGCTTGGTATTGGGTCCTACCCCCTCACTTCACACACTATAGTGATAAGGGTGTCAGGTGCTTATCCAATATATATTGATATCTAGAGATTATACTCAACCAAATAGCTAAGTTGGTTCTCCCCTTGGTAATGACCTCCAAGTGGGATTTCCAAGAAGGGATAAGGTTACTACTAGGTGATAAAATCCTAGTCAGGCCTTGTCTCAAGTTTGTTTGATTTTTAATTGGTGAAAGTGGTTTGGTTTAGTGTGTACAACAAAGAGTGAAGCTACAATAGATTACTTTACCTTAAGTTAATATATATGAACTAAACTTCCAAGTAGTTGATGTATGCACTTAATTTTAAGCCCAAAATAAACTTTTGATTTTGTTAATGAGCATAGAATAGAGAGAGAATTCAAGTAAACAAGAACCCAAGTAAGGACACAAGGGTCACATCAAGCATGCCAAAATGTTTTAGTGAATTCCTTGCTTATTATTTCAAAAAAAAGGGCACTAAGTACAGGTATGGTTGAAAAATCTATTTGATTGTGCATTTATTGAATTAGAAGATTATGAATATATCCTCTTTGGCTTGGGAGGATGACCTGTAGATAAAAAATGCTAAAGCAAACTTGTATGTTAGATAAATAGTTGGGTAGATTGCCTAATGATAGCTAGATCCTAGAAGTGAGAGCTTATTTAGGGGCTATCAATCCACACATTTTTAAACAATTAAGTTTATAAAATATAAATGAAAGTACTTTCATCAATAAATCAAAGGTATTGAAATTGAATACAATAATGCTTGCTTAGAAAATAGACTAGAAATGATTAAATTAGTTATAAACTAATTAATACTAGTGCTAGATGATTAGGGTCTACTTTATAAAATCAAAAGGAGGTATGTGAACAAGTAGGGACATAGAAAATTAGGTTTGATTAGGTGTAAGTATGTGAAATTAGCTTTCTAAAATTTATTGCCATAGTGACTATCGACAGTTAGGCTAACCATCGATGGTTAAGGTGATCATTAGCAGTTGGACTGACCATAAGTAGTTGGAAAGATTACCCATCTCTTAAAATCCATCTTTTGGATCTCATCAATCAGCCATTCACCAACCCAAATCTACATGTAATAACCATTAGTGGTTGAGACAACCATCGATAGTTACTGCATGTAGATCTAGGTTGGTAAATGGTTGATTGATGAGATCTAAAATATAGATTCTAAGAGATGGGTAAGACTTGGATTGATTTAAAAATGGAAATAAAGTAAATAAATACTGAGAAACAATTACTTATCTTAACAAAAGTCAATTAGGTGGATGGTTTAGGTAGTTGACATGTTGGTGTAATTTAACTTGATCTGACAGAGTAATGGTACCCAAGAACTTGGTGGAGAGGTAGCATCAGGTCGGCTCTCTAATATGATTGTTAGATAGTTGATGCTGATTGACCTATAAAGAGAAACTCTTGGATGCACAAGCTCTTGATAATAATTGCATATGGGTTTCACCTCCTAGCTCCTCTCTTATTATAGTCAAGGTAAGAGAGTTGTAATATCACGTGAACTTGGATTCCTAATTATAACTCATTCATGTAATGGCTCACACATGGATAAGGACAAGTTATTTTTATAAAATTAAGGTAGGTGATTTTAAAGTTATTTTTTAAGGAGGTAGACCCTGACCATCGATGGTCAGGGTGACCGTCAGTGGTCAACCTAACCATCAATGGTCGAGGGTGAAGGGTCAAAATAGGTAAAAGTTAGGTTTAAGCTATTTTAGTCAAACTAACTATGAGTTAGGTTTGGTTAGGGGTCAGAGGATCAGATCAGTCCCATGAGGATCCTAAGGTAGTCAATGGGTATTTCAACACTCAATCATGATGTGCAAATTTTTGGTGTCTATAACACCAATGGTCTACCCACCCCTTTCATGATGCACCCTTTAAGACATGCACTTAGAGAAATTGATACTCGATGGGTTCTTATAAGAGAGAAAGCATTAGTAATTGATAAAGTTTGAAAATACTATTTTTATAAAAGGTGCTTTTATTGGCCTTATAAAAATAAAAATTAACACTTATTTACTAAATTATATTGTGACTAGAAGACTTTTTTAAATAACTATCTAATTTTCTAGGCTAATGAAGAAGTGGTAAAACACTAAAACTCTAATTGTTCAATTTTTTATGAGCTTAACAATCTACCCATTATTTTGTTTAGCATTGATGTAAAATCCATTTTCACAATAACCAACGAATTTATTTTAAAATTTAATATTTTAACTTTGATGCCTAGGCCTTATGGCAAGTATTTCAAATTTATTCAAAATGCCACATGGATTTCATTCAAGTCTTAAGGTTTATTCTAAGTTTTATCTATGACACTACTTTTATTCATAGGACAATTATAAGTTCCATGGCTAAATTTTTGAGTTTAACTTTGAGTGAAATTAAGTCATCAAAATATGTCCTCCTTGATTAGTTATCCACATAATAACAAAATTTTCCTTTGTATAGAAATGCATGATTAATTTTTCTTTTTCTTTTGAAAAACTCAAAGATTGTTTTTAATGAAATTGTTCATGCACAAAAGACTATAGAGGTGATGGGATGATCACTAGGATATTATTTATCAAATGAATTTATAGTAAAGTTTGGAAAAGAGAATTCCCTCCTAAAAGTGAAATAATTGATTATATGTGTTGGATTAAGCAAACCTTTACCCTTAGATTAATATTTAACATCACACACACACACACACACACACACACACACACACACACACACACATGCGTACATAGCGATATGATTGGACTCACTTTGGATTTCATGGTAAAAATGTAGATGACAAAATTTAATAGGGTTGTACCTTAGAATAAGGTACAAGGGAGGTGGGTAGTCATGTCCCACCCCTAACTTCAAGTATATTATATGCTCAATTTGAGTATGTATTCATGGATTCTAGGGATAGGAGACATCATTCCCTTTTTGCATCAATGGATATGGTTTTATCATCCCCCCATAGTGCATAACAAAGGGGGTCAAGTAGGATCAAACCCTGACCTAACCCTTAATATGTGTGTGTGTCCATTTGTAATTTTTTTAACTAACATTAATTAATTTTTAAATGCATTTATATTTTTATAATGGGTTCATAGTTTTATACCATGTTTTTATAACAATAAATTTATAGCCTTATAATTTTTATGTGGCTATAACTTCAACAACGAAAAATAATAAAAATGCAACTTATTTATGAGAATATATAAATATTTCAAAAATCAGCATTATTTAACCCACTAATATTAGGGTGAAAACTTTAGTTTAAATCAATATTTTTTGACAAAAAATATCACACTATAAAAAAAGCTAACAAGTCAATCAAGTGATTTTATATAATTCAATCAAACATTATACATTTTAGTGATTAATGGATAGAGACATTTAAATTATTCACACAACATATTAACTCTTCATTATTATATGAAACACATTCCTACATGTCTTTATACAAGGAGGAATAAAAAGAGCTATAACTTTAGCTAATATTTGAGAGCAAGGAAAGTATCCAACTACTAAGAAAATAAAAAAACTTATCTTGAGTCTCCAAACACCTTTTAAGAGCACTCCAAGATCCCCCCACAACTAAAATTCAACAAATGATTTTCAATCCTTAATAAGTCAAAAATTGGAAATTAAATAGAAAAACTCTCAAATTTTCCACCTATAAAACTTGGACACTTTTCCATGTCCTTCTCCAAGGCTCCACCAAAACTCATTGATGAGGTTTAATTTATTATATTTAAATTATATTTATTACAATAACATTGAATTTTCCTACAAATCCATACTTATTATTACACATGCATCTTTTACATGTGCCATGTGGATTTACTTACATAAGTAAACTCGCTTGCTTATGTATTTTAAAAGTACAATTAATTTATTATATGTCCACATGGATTTCTTATAGTTTTAATAAATGTATACAATTTTACTTACATGCTTTATCCACTTTCACATTCCATCAAACTTAATCTAGCCTCTACTAATTAGTACCCCTAACTTTTCTAGAAATTTTATGCACCCATTTTCAAATATTTAAATTTTAAATTTTTTTGATTTTGAATCATTTTAGTCTTAACTGTTTAGTATAGAATTGAGTTTAGTAACTTATTTTAACACCCCTAATATAATAAAGAGAATTTAAATTTTCACATAAAGAGGGAACTATATTTTAATTCCCATAAGCAATAAAGAGTCATCAAACACATCAAATGGGACAAATAATCCAAATTTTATAAGGAAATCATAACTTAATGCGAGGGGTATTACAAATTGGAATTTTGATTAAGTGTTAACAAAACCTTAAATACTTAAAGGTGTTTACATAAAAATTCTCTAACAAAAGAAATGATTTATATTTATGAATGAATTCCAAGACTATTGAATGAATTCCCACACTTCAATTATGTAACAAGATATTATTAGGAATAACTCATATAATTATTTCACCAGATATTCATTTTTAAACTTGGCATAGAAATAATATAGATTTGAAAGGTCTTAAATATGATGTGTCTTTCATGTTCTAATCTAATTACATATATGTATGTATATGTGTAATTATTTCAAAAGCCTAATCTTCATTATTTTTAAATAGTTTCAATATTTTAAAGGAATAGAAATTAAGATAATAAACTTTCCCTATTTTGTTAAGGAAATTTTTATCTCAAAAACTTATTGATAGTTATGCCATCTAATGCATGAGGAAAATAATTGATGAATAATCTCTCATAGATTTATGTGTTTTTCTCATCTAATAACTATTTTTGGATATTGCAGTACTATGTAAGTATCTAATAATTACTAGTGGATATTATGGTACTATTTGAATATCCAATAATTGCTCATGGATATTGTAGTACTATTTGAGTAATTTTGCAAAAATAGTTGTTTCATTACATATGAAGTACCTGCAATATGTGGCTTAAAAGTCTTCATAACAATAAATATTTTACTTCTAGAGTGAATAATTCCTTTTATAATGTTAAACTCCTCAATAATAATTTTGATATATTAAATTCATGTGAACAATCGAGAATATATAAAAATCCAAAATTTTAAAGGAATTTTTTTAAAAATAGAATTCCATACTTAATGTTCAATTTACCTTGATATTCATCCTAGAAAGTAATAATAAATTAAGAAAACTTAGTTCATGAGAAATAAATCTAATAGATGTTATTAAATTATATTATGAACAAATTCATTTTATTTAAATTAGAACTTAAATATTGCAACATGTAGATTTTTTTTTTTTTTTGGGTGGGCATTCATTTGTGATTTTAAATAGAAATTATAAACTCAGTATTCTTTTTTTGGAATTTATGGATGTAACCACAAAGTTATAGATAAATTCTATTGCTCTTTCAAAAACTAACAAGATAATTAATAGGGTAGGGCATCAGTCTTTTTGTTATTCCCTTTTGCTAGGAATTAATGTTCAATATTAGGATGTGTGTGTGAAAATAATAATATGTGGAGAATAATACATTAATAATTTTTATGTGTTTAACAATCACATTAGAATAAAAGAGTTGCAGAGAGATATTATAAGAGAGAATAAAGTTTATTGAACAACCTACATAAATTATTACTATAGGTTTTTAGAGATAAAAGATGTCTCATATATTATAGGAGTTGAAAAATTATTAATATGTAGTGTTATGCATTATTGAATAGTTAAATTGAATGACTATTTGATACATTTCTGTTCAAACTTTGACTCTACCATAATGTTGTAGATTTCATATATTTAATTATCAGATTAGATTTCTTGTAATGTATCTCTACTAATGTGTATGTCTTTCACATTTTTTAGTCTTTATATCAACACGACACAATGGTTATATAGTACAGACCACATAAAACCTCATTGACATTAATTATTCATTTTCATTATATCCATGTTTATACTCTCCACTTTATTCATTATATATGTTTTATTCACTCCATTATGTTCACAGTCTTCATTAAAAAAATCTAGATTTATCATACTATTTTCTAGTTCAGTGTTAACATATTAGAGGAAGACATCAAGTTCAATAAAAGAACTAGCTTAAGCATTCATGTTTTATATTTTTTTAACATGTTTTTTTTATATCATTTTTCTATATGTTCAGTAAAATTTCAATTTCTCACTCAAGTATTAATGAAAAACAAAATATCAAAGTGTCCTAGAAAACTTAGAAATAAAATAACAAAATCTAAAAACTAATTTAAGAGATTTTATAAATTGAAAGAATAGTTTCGAGTCAAAAATGAGGGATGTGAATATTTAGCAATATAGAATTTGAAGGATTCAAAAAATCCACATACATGCCATTATGTATCCTAAGTTGGGTGGTTATTGTCTAAGCTTTACTCTCAGTCAATTGATGAAATCTTATGATGTTAAAAATCTCATGACCACCCCTGAAGGCTCCAACCTATATTGTTTGTTGCTCCCCTCGCCATCCACTTAATTTTTCCCATAATTTTTTTTTTGGTAATTTTAAAGTTTAAATTATTAATTATTACAATCTTATTTTAATAAATTTGTTATTATTTTTTTTAATCCTTAAAAAAAAAAACCAAGTCCATAATGGCACGTAACTATTATAAAAGTTTAGTTTATCTTTTTAGATTGTCATGTAAATTTTGTTTCATGTGTTTTTTTTGGGGGTTTTACATGGGACTTAATACATGTCTTTTAGTTTGAATTTTATAATATAATTTTTCTCTTTTATTTGTTTACAGGTATATACTGTTCTAGATTTGTCTTAATCAATTAATGGTTAGTCATAGTTTATTTTAGGTATTTATTATATAGTTATGGTATGTTAAGCTGTAATATTTAGTATTTTGTTTAAGAATAAATGTTTACTAATATGTGGTTAATTTTTTATATATTGTTGTAAGTATTTTAAATAATTTTATTTTAAAAAGTAAAATTCAATAAAAATTGTATAATATTTTTGAAGGTAAAAATATTTCTCCTTGTAATTGGTTGTATTATTGGGCGAACCCAAAATCCATTTTTTTAGAGGGTTCATACTTACACATGTGAACACTAGGAGGGGGAGGTGGGTAGGGGTGAGGAAGGGGAAATGTTAGGTATTAGTACTTCACATTAGAATATTTGAGTGTGTGTAAAAATAATAATATGTAGAGAGAATAATATATTGAGTGCAAGTGATTGTTATGTGTTTAACAATCACATTAGAATAGGAGATTTGAAGATAGAGATTATGACAAACAATAAAATTTATTGAATAAACCACCTAGATTAGTGTTATAAAATTGTGTAAATAAAATATGTCTCTTATATTATATGGTTTAAAAATTTATTAATATATAATGTCTTGCATTATTGAATAATTGATTGACACGTCTATGTTTGAAATTTGGATCTACCATAATGTTGGATATTTACTACACTTTCTCACCTTGGAAACTTTATTTAATCAAAAATGTTCAAACAAACTCTCACTCCATATTTATAAAATTGAAAATAAATGAAAATTGTATGATTGATATATCTTTTTCAATTTATTTAATCAATTTTATCATTTACGTATCATAAACCTCATGAAAGTTTAGATGTAAAATAGAAATGTAACCTTGAAGAAAAAAATACTAATTTTGAAATGGGTTATAAATTGATAAACATCCTAATGTGAGGATTGTGCATAACTTAATACCTTATGTGATGAAGTAGAATATACAAGTGTTTTTAATGGATGCTTAATTATTTAGATGTATTATTGGTTTCCTTTGATGATAGTTGTAATGAGAGGGTCTATGCTTTATTTGACTATGGGTATTTCATTTTTATATTAAAGTCACTTTTTCATGTGATATAAATCTTATCTAATTATCATATTTAATTGGAAAGAAAATTAAATTAAACTTTTTTTACATAATAAAAAAATTAGAAATCCATTTTTTTTTGGTCATTAAAAGTGTTTTCAAAATCATTATTATGCATAATATAGATAAATATAACTCTAAATTTTAGTTTTATATGTTTCATGTAATTAAAAACTCATGAATAAATATAAAATAAGAATAAATATAAAATATAAATTTTCTCTAGGTTTGATAAATATCAATTATAAGTTGAAAATATGTATATTATATTACATAGCTATCAACTTACATGAACATGCCATGCAATAGAAAATTTAATACTAAGTATCAAAACCCATCAACATAGTCTTAAACATTTGAGAGATTAAGTACATGAAAGCTAACCATCAATATCAATTGAATCCAATGACTAGAAAAATAACCCAATGCCTCCCTATCTTCATATATATCACCTTTGGTATAAATTCAAGAGCCCTATAAAAAATATCATTAAATAAAAATGAAAATATATGAAGTTATGTCCTCTAACTACTAATATCATCCAAAAACCATAAAATAAGTATAGACCTTCCTAATATGAATATCTACATTAATAGGAATATAAGGTCATCAACTATAGAAGTAAATAAACTTTGTAAGGCCTTTATGATATCAATGAGTGACCAATAGTTTCACCAAGATGGTGAAGCAAAATCAAAGTTATTATTTTTCCAAAATTTATAAGGTCATTGTCCTCCAACTCTATGCTTATTTTCACTAAACGTGTTTGATCTCTCCTCAAATACAACACCTCCACCAAAATGGTGAAGCAAAATCGAAGGTATTATTTTTCCAACATTTATAAATTCAATGCCCTCCAAATCCATACCCATTTTTAATATATATCGTATGACACCCCAAACAAACCCTTTTTTCCATCTAATTGATCTTCTTTCCCAAGTCGTGTAATATCTTTTGAATCTACAACACACTATATTTTTAGTCAATGTACATATTCTAAAGTCTCTTGAGTTTACAAGAAAATACTACTATGTGTAGTAGTTAGTTTTTCTTGAAGGTGCTTGTCCACCCTTCCATATCAATACAACATCTTTCCCTAACTCAAGCTTGTTTCTTTTCCACCAATTACAATTCAATCTTTGAGACCATGTCTAATATTATTTTCATCAATGTGGTCTCACATTTTGTTGAATATGACAGTCCTAAATTTTTAGCCTTTTTAAACATATCTTATTAAAAATAACACGTAACATTGAATGAAAAACCATTGAAATTTTGTATTGGAAATTTTATATTTCTATTTTACTATGCAAACTAGGCTTATGTACATCCCTAGCCCTTTATTGAAAGATAAAAATAATGCAATAGATATCATTATAAATAAATTGAAACATAATTTAAAATACTAAGAGATTTCCAAATGAAAAAAACATAGATCTAAAACCACATGAGTCCCACATCTTAGTGAAGACATTAATATTCTACAAGATATTCCATGAAAACACTAAATAAAATATAGTAAGTATTAAAAAAACTCATAATCCAATAAATAACACTTTATATATTTACATAAAATAAAAATGATCACCAAAAATACAAAACAAGAGCCATCTAAAGAACTACAACTACCAACATAGAAGATTAAACAATTTAGAATCTCTTGGAATAGATACCAACTCAAACATCAAGCCAAATCACTATTGTTTGGCCATGTAACATCATGGTTCCCACCAAAAACATAGTCTATCTCCAAGACAAGGACCTAATACTAGGCCTCACAAAACTTGGCCTTCTAGGCAAAGGTTCTACCATGCTTGTAGTTGGGAAGGCCAACTAGTGGACTAAGTGAGTCAATCGACAAATTAGGCATGGAGAGGTCAAGTAGATAGTGAATAAGGATGTCGGGAGAGGTTGGATAGATGTGATATCATATGAACCTACAAACATATTTAGGATAAGTTTTCCTAATTTATTTGAATAATAGATAAGCCTTAATAACTTTTATTGCTTATAAAACACATTCCATTTTCAGTCTAAAAATAAGGACCTTCTTTCACTTTGGAGTCTAATCTTATACTTCAAGGAGTCCATGGTGGTTGCTTGTTTGATTCGTATCTGAGACATTAATTTAAATATTTGAATTTGCATCATTTTACTAAATCTTGGTTTTCTTGTTTGATTATGTTTTGAAACACATTTTACATCATCCTTATAGACTATTTTTCCTTAAAATCTATGCAAATTATCTAACTATTTCAGAGTTTTATGGCTTATTTTCATGAGTAATTTAGTCTATTTTGATTCTCATTTCATTATTAATGACTAAGAACTCATGTAGTTTTTTTCATTTTGTTACTTACTCACTTTCATTTAAATGGATTAAATTAAATTTCAAATCAATCAAAATGGTTAAGCTTGTGCATTTTTTCATTTTATAATTATTTATTTTTTGGCTTTTGCCTTAGCTATTTTTATTTGAATTTTATACTTCATCATTTTTTGGTGTTAAATTTGTATCCCGATGTCACCTAGTGACTTTCTATGGCTCCTAAAAACTCTAACCCATCCAAAAAAGGACTTTTAACACTTAGTCAATTTCATAAAAGTTACCTACATGCATGTGGCATCTTTTCACAGCTATCAGTGGCCCAGATCCATCCAAGAAGTCTTTTAAGACTTAGTTGATTTTCTTCAAGATTACCTAGTGGGGCAATGATGCCAATGACACTTTAGGATGGTGGGTTAGTGGGATGTGCCACATGGCATAATCTCATTATTTCACTATCTCAAAGATGTTTGTACCAATGTAATGCCTTTGGGTTAATGGGTTAGTGAGATGATGCCATGTAGCATCATCCCACTACTCTGCTAGATTTTCATATAGAATGTGGAGCCTCTGAGTAAGTGAGTTAGTAGGTGACGTTACGTGTAATTATTTTTGGTCACCATGGAAGAAAAACACTTGAATTCAACATTTCAAGGCTTCAAAATTTAGTAATATTCCAACAAAAATGATTAAGTCTTTTGAATTAGAAAATTTTCAAGAGAGGTTGGTCTTCATGCCTTTTACAGAACTAAAATTTTCAAGCATCATTGCAATGTCACTCTCTAGTGCCCATCTTACTATGTAGCCTTCATTGCATACCATTTACAAAAAGTACATTCAATTATTAAAACTTGCATAGGGAAAAAAGAGAAGTGCACTCTTAAAAACATGAACTCAGGAGTAACATCTGCATCATTTTGGGGATTCAAGATCACTTGTAGGTTTTTAAAGACGTAATCAATTTTCATGAATTTTCCTATCAAATATCCATGTCAATAAGGTATTGGGAAAGCAAGATGATTCCATGTGTCTCAATCTCAATGACTTGGGGTCCTATAATTATTTATAAAATTCAAAACCCTCAAGACGAGCAAGTTAGTAGGATGATGTCACATGGCACAATCTTGTTACCCCACTCTATTAGATATTTTTGTGTAAGCCCTATAGTGTGTCAAAATAGTGGGTGAGTAGGATGATTCCATGTGGTGAAATCTCACTTCACCATAGGAAAAAAATTCACCATTACACTTGAAGCCTCAACCTAGCAGTAAAAATATGTGGAGAAGCCATATTGCAAGGACTTGTCTTTCAATATCAAAGTCTACGGCTAGAGTAAAATCAATTAGATCAAATAAGTTTTGAATGATGCCCAAAGAGGATTTTTATACTTATAATATTTTTGTCCTTCCTGACCTTTGTCAAACCTTCTTAGGGTTATTATAATTTCTTCAAGGCCAACCATAAGCAACTGCATGGATATGTGTAATTTAGGGATCCAATCAAAGCATGAGACTTTTGAGCCCAATCAAAGGACACATGAAAGAAAATATATTTTGAAAAAGTTTATAAGTCTTGAAAGACTTAATTTTTTTGAAAGTGTGAAAGAATAGAGGCATTAGACATTCAAAATCTTGGGGGCATTAAAATCGTAAGTCAAAAGTTAATACCCCTATGGTGTTGAGGCCCCAAGAGGATGTCATGTGGTAGCTTCTTATAACACTAAGTGATCAGATATATTTCACTTAGTGTGTTATCCTAATGTCCTTGAGTCCATAATTTATCTAGGATATGACATGTGGAAATGATCAAGGCCAAAGACATAAAGATCTTATAAGTGACAAGAGAGTGGTGTGTGGTAGAAGTGAAGTCAGTGAGCTAAAGCCTTGGATATTGATGAGTCATCAAGTGGTAAAATGAGAGCCTATAATAGCATATATAATAGCCTAGTAAAATAAAATGAAAAATATTCTAAAGGAAAATACACATGGTAGGAAACCTATCAAAGTTAAGGACATATTAACTACGCATACAATAAAGCATTAGCTTAAAGTTGACAGCATGTCTACCCATCAAAACCTTCTAGAGGTTGAGAATGGACTACACATCTAATTTGATTTACAAAATCAAAATGTGTTCCAATTGAATCATGAATAAGGTGGGAATAATTAGCATTCATACACATTGGGATCTCACAAAGAGAACAAAAAACAAACTCAACCTTCAAAAGGCATGGCTATCAATTGTGTAGAGACATGGGCAACTAGAAATTTTGATGCAGTCCCAACTATTTATGGTTACTAAAATTTGATTGAGGCATGGTTCAATTATGAAAACTATAGGCATGCCCTAAATCTATTAGTGATTTTGAGCCCCCTGTTCAACCACACTCCCTCAACCGCATTGATGATTGGTGTAGCTTCCCCATTAGTGGGTGAATTTGAATTTGAATATTGAACTCTTCAAGTATGTGTGCCTATATAAGATGGAATTATCAATGTAATAAGGGTTTTATTTGTGTGGATTATAAAAGGAGCTAGATAGAACCAGATGTTTTTTTACTTTCTTAGGATAATTTCTTCCCTTTATCATTTTAGCTTGCAATTACATAGTTTTTTTTGAGTATTTGATGATTGTATGAGTTCTTAGTATTTTTAATCAAAAGGAATATTTAGATAATCAAAATATTGTCAATTATAAGTGGTCATTCTTAATGTATTTTTATGTTAGTGATTCCCTTATTTCTTGCAATCATTCTCTCTCCTAGATTCTTGCACCATCTACAGTTGGAGTTATGTTAAGTCTATAATACCCTTCCTCAGCTCAGTAGCACCTTCATGTTGGTAAGGAATCTTTGTGATTTGAATGTCTTAATTACTTCTTTATAATTTTCAATGGATCATGAGTGTATTCATATAAGGATCCTTTGACAATGTTTTATTTATTCTTATTTTTAGTTACCCTTGTAAGAGAGGTAGTGAAGGACCTTGTTAGTTACAAATAAAATAGGACCACCCTAGGGTTTTTGTGTTTTAGTGTTATTTTCAATGTATATTATTGTTTAACATGATGTCATACCTTATTAGGAATTCTTACAAATACTTTGGAGGTTTCTTGATTTTAGTGATTGATGTATTCATCATTATTTTAACTATTGTATTCCTCTTTCATTTGTTGATCTTATTATTAATCAGTAATTCATCAATATACAACAACTTACTCTCGTAGGTGCTTTGTATGAATTATTTACCTCATTGAGGGGTTTTTGTGTCAATAATTTTATTTAAATATAATTGTCCATAGGACTGTATTTGTATGAATTCTAGTACCTTGATTTTGAGTCATTAGTTAGCCATGTCTTGACTTTTGGCATCGGTTCTCCATCTCAAAATATTTTTAGTGTTTTGATAACATTTTATATATTTGGAAGATTTATATAGCATAAATATTAATGAAATTTTTTCTATTTGATGACATAAATTACTTTTGAAATTGGAGCTATGAACCAGGAAGGTGAGGGTTTTGATAACTGGACCCACATGTAGGTAGAACAAAGAGGGTAAAAAGGATCCCCCTAACAACCAAGAATAAAAAAGAGGGTTTAAAGGATCCTCCAACCTTTAATAGTCATAACAATTGAATTAAAGGTACACATGACCTTGGTGATATATGAGGGTTTTAAAGATCTCACAACCTAGTAAAATTGAACAAGGAACAACTAGAGGGTTTGGAGGCTCCCACAACCTTGAGGAACATGAGGGTTTAAGGGTTCCTACAACATGAGGTTTTAAGGGTACCATAACCTATAGTACATAAATATGTTATGAACCAAAAAAAATTTAAGGGCTATCACCCTTCATTATGTCTTCCCTAAATATACTACAGAACATAAGTTCAACTAAAGAAGGAGGTCTTCCACCTCCTAGGTCATCTATACAACTAAGCTACAACAAGTGGGATAATCTTCCTACTAATATCCACAACATTTTTAAATCATATAAAAGGTTATTTTGAGGCTCTTACAACCATTAAACAAAGGTTTTTAAGGGTCCCACAACTTTAGCATAGTCAAGGATATTACAAAAGAATAAAACAGTTGAATATCCTTCGTTAGGACTTCTTGGAGGCTTACTCTGTACGACAAGAAACCACCCAGAGTAGAGGATCTTCTAACACCGATGCCTTTTTCACACCTTTCATGCCACTAAAATTCAAAAATTAGGCATAACAAGGGGGTTTTGAGGCTTTAACAACCATTACACGAGGGTTTTAAAGGTTCCCACAACCTTAGTATAGTCAAGGATGTTATAGAATATTGAGACTCAAAGAGTTGAATATCCTTTGGTAGGACTTCTCTAAAGCTTACTCTGTAGGGAAAGAATCTACTAGGAGTAGAAGATCTTCAACCACCTAGTTCTTCTATATAACTTCCATGCAATTGAGACATGACAAGTAGGTATTTCCTCCTAATGAAACTATAAAGGTGGATTCATCTATCATCCACTCTAATAGGATAGGATTTGGTTGGGAATCCTATATCTATCCTAAACCAAACTGACTTAAAATTAGTAGAGTCTTCCATATATTTAAACTTCAACATAGTTTTTGCCCTTCTTCCACATTTCTTGCATACTTTAAGAGTGCAAAAATATCTAAATAAAACCATATCCCCCAAGGAGGCTTCATCCATATCAGATCTTTAAATCTTAATATGATTACTTTGAATCATATAACTTGAAGTAACCAAGGGTGTAATTCTCTAATATCCACTCTTAAACAACAAAAGGAGGGTAAAGTAAGGCAGGGTCCTCCTAAACCTAGAAACCAAGTTTCCACAAAATTTAGCACTTTAAGATAGACTAAATTACTTATAGTGCTCGAGTAAGATACATAGGTTTTTCCATTATCCAAGCCATCAGATGGGGTTAAATCATGGACTCTTCTAATATCAATGCCACTTAACAAATTAGGGGAGTGTGTTCCTCTAATACCCAATGTACCCTAAAAAGGAATCCTAGGATGGGATCCTCTATCATCCATCCCATAGAAGGACCACAAAATAAAACCCATTGTTTTTCTAGTTTTTCAACATAAATTAAAATTTAGGCTACTGAATGTCTTTCATTCCTTTTGCTCTCAAGACTTTTCTAAGACTGAGCTCTATTCATAAAAACCCCAAGTAGATTCACTCCCTACTTGAGTAGGGGATCTTGAAGAAACCCAATAGGTGTTGTGAGCAAATTCTACTCTAATTTTATTTTCCAAATTACACCCAAAAACTTCCATTTGCCATACTATACAACTGATTCTTTCTTACCCAACTTACCATTTAGTCTTACAAAGGATGTCACTGATGGCATGGACTACCCCTGGTCTACCCAAATCTAGGTCATATTCATCTCCTCCTTGACCTTGTTTTCCTTCTCACCCACATCCTATTGGAAGGAGTCTCCTTCCACTCCTTCCACTCCCATCCATGTCAAAATAGTTGTTCTAGTTTTGTAGCTCAAATTAAAATTTAAAATGCTAAAGATCTTCTACATTGAATGTCTCCCATCCATCTTTCCATTCAAAATTTTAGGGGATGTCAGTGGTGGAATGGACTACCCCTAGTCCACCTAGAATTAGGACATCTTCATCTTCTTCTTGCCCTTGCTTTCCTTCTCATCCATATCCTAACGAAAGAATTCTCCTTCTTATATTTTTTCTCCTTCCTCTCCTATTCATGTCTAAAATGGTGTTCTAATTTTCCCACTCAAAATGAGATTCAAAATGCTACAGTAAAAAGAGGTTCTAGTTTACCCACTTAAATAGAAATTCAAATTGAAGTTGTTGAAGTTCTTTCATAGTTACTGTTATTTCCACCCCTTTAGGAAAATTTACCAACCCTTTAACCAAAGAATGAAAATAAAATTACTGAAGGTCTTCTCTATTTATCATTACTTCCTCCTGGTCAAATTGAAATTCAAATTGAAATTGTTGAAGGTCTTCCATAGTTATAGTTACTTATTCCCACTCAGATTGAAATTATTGAAGGTCTTTTGTAGTTATCATTACTTCCTCCCACTCATATTGAAATTCAAAATGAAATTACTAAAGGTCTTCTTCAGTTATCATTAATTCATCTTACTTATATTAAAATTTAAATTGAAATTATTGAATATCTTCTGTAGTTACCATTACTTCCTCCAGCTCATATTGAAATTCAAATTGAAATTGTTGAAGGTCTTCCATAATTACCATTACTTCCTCCTACTCAAATTTAAATTCAAATTGAAATTATTTAAGGTATTCCTCAATTAAAATAACTTTCTCCCCTTCAAGAAAATTTACCAACCCTTTGACTGGAGAAGAGTGAAATTAAAATTGTTGAAGTTCTTCTATAGTTACCATTACTTCCATCCCTTCAAGAAACTTTACCAACCCTTCAACCAAAGAAAAGTGGAATTCAAATTGCTAAAGGTCTTCCACATTTACCATTAATTCCTCCCCTTTAGGAAATTTTACCAACCCTTCAATTGGAGAAAAGTGAAATTCAAATTTCTAAAGGTCTTCTACTCCTTCCATTACTTTCTCTCCTTCATGAGAATTTACCAACCCTTCAACTGAAGAAAATTTAAATTCAAATTGTTGAAGGTCTTCCACTCCTTTCATTAATTTTATTTCTTTAGGAAATTTTACCAACACTATAACTAGAGAAAATACTTTCTCCTTCTTTCCCTCTTTAACTTCCTATTCAGGAATCTACCTCTCAACATGTTCTTCATCAAGGGAGATACTAGTAGCTCCTTTCAACAAATTTGGCTGTAAATAAACCTTCTCTACCACCTTTTCATCTAAGTGATGGTCATGTTCCTTTTCCAATAAACATATTTCTATCGGGAAACCATTATCCTTCACTTCCTTTTCCTTTTTCTCATGAAATCACCTTTCCTAAAGCCTACAATTTCTCAAACTATTCCTCCATAAAATATCTCTGAATCTTATTTCTTCTTCCTCAGCCTCTCTCTCTCCAAGGCCAGCAGTATCTAGGATTTGAAGGTCCACACCATTGGAATATCCTATAATAAACTAGTGGTAAATTTTTGAATATCAAATTATTAGAGGTCTTTTACTCCTACCCTATCTTACAAATCCATTATTTCTTCCTTGTATTTTAAGAGAAAACTATTGAAGGTCTTTCACTCCATTAATCTAGTAAAATTTGATAATAAAAGATGTCAAACATCTAAATAAGTATTGTCTCATGTATTATTGTGTAAATGTTTCTTTTTGAGGTTGCCATCGAACTATATGTTATATGTATCTTCCATGTATACTTATCATCATGTCTTATGAAGTACCAGTTTAATTATTATTTTTCAATCTTGATTTACCTCTATTTGATATATTAAATGGATTATCTTGAGTTAATGATTTTAACCTAAGTAAATTTAAATAAATGAATTAAATAACTTATTAAATGAGGTGGCATTTAATATTTACAATGTGAAAGTGGAATCATTTGTTTTGCCTGGGTGGTAGACAAACCCACATGGGTGTAGGATGCCAATTTTAATGGAGGAATTCATTTAGGTTAAATGGCCAAAAAAATTAATGGAAGCAATTATTATGTTACCTAAATATTTTGCATTTTAGTATTAAATTTCACCTTATTCAACTTGATTATGGAGTATATAGTGCACCCTTTTTTATTGAAATAAAGTGAAAAAATAAATTATATAGTGATGTGGTATAGTGATGGAAATAATCAGAAGTTTTAATTTGGTGGTAGGAAAGTTGATAGGTGGGTGGATGTCATCATGATGGAAAAGAAATAAATAAGAGATTGATAATATTTTATTGTATTTCCATGATATTAATTAGGAATCAACACATCCCTTCTACCTACCAATAGAATCTAATGTCATGCTAGGTAGAAGAGAGTTTTAGAAATTAATTATGGTTGTTCGATGGATATTCAAAGAAACAAGAGGAGGATCATGCTATGTATAATAAGGATCTTGGTGAGGAGATATTTTTGTGAAAGATATTTAGAGCATAAGTACAAAGTTTTCAACATTGCAAAGAATAAAGAAGTACATAATGGAATATTAGGTAAGTGAATTAATCCATGACTTCTATTTTTCTATGCTAATAATAAATTGGTCTGATAGGAGGATATAATTGTCTAGTGTAACCAAGGAAGTAATAAAATATTAATAGTATTGATCTTCTTATCTCTATTTTTATTTATATAGCTCCATTTTTTAAAAATATATATGTAATAATATCTAGAGAATTATGTTTTAAATATCCTTGCAACTAGACATGAATCTTATGATGAGCTTGCTTAAGGGTTATTGAGGCTAAGTCTTTCCTCCTTAGTGCTTATCATCAATTTAACCTTACCTTATAACATTTCATTATTCTTTATAGACTAAAAATATCTTTCTTTTTACATGGCTTTCCTATTGATAAATGATTTACAAACTACCTTATTTTCATGAGTGTCGTTAATGTTGAAAATTATGATGTTGGAATTGTTTTTTCATTTTATTTATTTGAGTTATGGATGAATAAATTTGTTTATGTACCATGATGGGTTTGCATCTATTATGGTGTTTTATAAGGTTTGAGAAGGGAATTTTAGAACTTATATATCATGTAATTGCCTCTGTATTGATTTATTTATAACTTCATGGAGTGGTCTTAATATGGTTTTAGCATTTATTTTAAGAGGAACTATGAGATGTATTTATGCATATCTACATGAGTCTTCACATTTTAAGTGACTTTTATAACAATCTTAAGGGGTGTTTTTAGTAGTCCAGACACTTATGTTAATGTTTCATTGTGCTGGTAGAAGAACTATTAAAATTTTAGCTAGATGATAATGTGTTATCCTTGTTCTCCACTACAGATTTGTTTAATAAGATGAATTATACTTATCTAAGGGCATTACAGCTAATAATGAAAGATCAAATTATTTTTGACCCTTGACCCATCAACATAAAAGTTCTTATTTATATTGATTATGGTATAAATTAATTATCAGTATTTGTCCTATTTAATATGTCAAAAAAATAAATTAAAAAAAATGTTTTGAGGCATACTAAGAAATAAACTTGTGAGTGGAAGGTTAAAAATGGTCTCATAATGACCATGGCCTCATAACACTAGGATAACATGAAGAGATTAATGACATCCTTTAGAGTAAGAAGTGTCTTTTTCCTCAATGCATTTGCCTGGTCTTATATTTAGTAAGTTAATATTTTTATAATGAAGAAAATTAATATAAAAAACCATTCTAGTGATTTGTTCCTTTTTATATTAGAGTTGTTATTACCCTGTAAAATGCTTATGTGTTTTCATATTATGATGTTATAATAAGTGGTTAATTCATATAGTTATAATGGTTCTTGGGTGAATGTTATAATGTCATCTATTATAATATGTCTTCAATTTTATTATAACTAACCATAATTTAGAGTAGATATTACATTGACCATGTTTATCCTATTTCTATAGCATTTTCAAAGTTTTAATGGATTTCACTTGCTAGCATAAGCTAATGCACTTGTATTTGTGCAAGTGTACAGAGATATAAGTTTAAATGATATAATTAGGAT
Organism: Torreya grandis; assembly: GCA_037957365.1. NCBI lineage: Eukaryota > Viridiplantae > Streptophyta > Pinopsida > Cupressales > Taxaceae > Torreya > Torreya grandis. The sequence continues at coordinate 1,980,066 of JARHVA010001364.1, read as the reverse complement.
GTAGATATATATTTTTTTTTTAATGTATTGTATTCAAAATATAAATTCTAGATTCATTTGTAAATTTGGTACATTGTATAATATCTCTCTCTAATATTAATTGTAGAATCTTGAGTTTTCCTACTATGGAAATGATATCTATTTAAAATTTATTTGATTAATTAAAATCTATAATATAATCATCTCACTATGTTTTAGAAACCTATCTAAATGTATTCCAATTCTAAGTTTCAAAACAATTCAATTAGATGTGATGATAGTTGCTTTAAATTTAATGCAAAATAGTCTATTAATTAGCCTTAATTGATTGCTTCAACTCATAATTTAATACTACTAAGACCTGGATTAAAATTAAATATCATACAAAAATTAGCATCAATAATATTTTTATCAATTCTTTGCATGGGTATATTTTAGTGGTCCCATTTCTAGAGGCATTTATAATTTTTTGCATTTGTTGTTTATTTCTAACTCGTAGAGAAACCTTAAGATTAACCAACCAAAAATAGTTAAATGCAATGCATAAAAAAATAAAAAGGTGAAATTATTTTATTTAACCTTTAAATTATCCTTGGAACTTTTTTTGAGTATTTTTAGTATTTTTACTTTTTTTGGCATACCTATTTCAGAAGACTGTCGTAGGATTTTTGCATAGTCTGATTGTTTTTCAATTTTGAAAAATACTAGAAACATGACCTTATTTTTATGATTAGAGAGTGAAATTTACTAAACTAAAAGATGATTAGGATTTTTTTGAGTTTTATTTTACACCCATAAATAATAACCAACTTAAAAATAGTTCATTTATTATTTTTATCAACTCATTTTTAAACCCAAATTATTCAAAAAATTCTAGGTAATGCAGTAACTTTTCCCAAAAATTAATTTGGAAAGCAAGTATAATTTACCATTTACTTTGTGTTAGTTTTGGTTCATGGGTTAATATGTTGACCCTTTAGATAATTAAATTGTTTTTTAATGATAAATATATATATTTCACTTTGTGAATGTTTTTTTCCTAACATCAGTTTATGGGTGATTTATTAAGTTACACATTAGTTGTCACGTGTGCTAATTAAGTTTGTTTGTGCCTTGATTATGGTGTTTTTACCATGATAAGATATAATTGGTTACCCAATTCACTTTCAAAGTTAATATAAGTTTAAATAAGGTTAAGATTAATCTTTGTGCAGTTTATAGACTTTTGACTTACATTTTTGTTTTAATGGTTGTGTACCATTAAAACCCATTTGAAATGTTGAGTTATTTTAATGTTTTATCTTCCCAAGTTTATTTATGTGGATTTTTAGTAGTAACTTGTAGCTAATATAATATATAATAACTTATTAAAATATTTGTTTCCTAGTGGGGGTATTTTAACCATCACCATTAGATAGGAGATTTAATGAAATTATAACTTGACTGTGAGGTGAGCTCGTCAAGTCTGGATGCACCATGTTTGGTTAATCCCACTTTGACATAAATATTTTTCCTTGAATAACTTACTCATGAGTAATATGATTATTTTATTTTAGGTTGAGTGATTCAGGATCTTGGTTGCTTACGTAGCTTTATTGCGCTTGTAGTCATAGTTTGCAGAATCAATGTCAATGAACCATTGACAAATCACATTCCATACCATTAGGGATGAGATGTAATATTTATATAATTATACGAAGCTATTCTTTATATCCATTTAGTATCAAATTCAATTTTAGTCTTTTACACTAATTTTGGTGTAGTTGACACAACTTAGTCATAGCTAACTTATCGTACACCTTTATGTATCTCATATTCTAAGATTGATGGTGAGAAACTATGTTGTAAGAGAGGTACCTTGAGTGTGCTTATGTACCTTCAATGTCAAATAAAATTTTGGATAAGAATTTATAATACGTGTGTATTTATTACTCACAATAGTCTACTTGTTTAAAATGATTGAAGTGTTTTCTTATTCAGAGTTAGTGTTGCTCAAGAGAAGAAAGGGAAAAAACAGTAGTGATTTTATGAGTTTATTTGGGTAAAATTTTGGAAATTAAAAATTCTATCCCAATTAGAAATATGTTTAAATGGGGATTCATTTAGATAGATATCTTAGATTTCATTTGTGTTTATAACAAGCATTTTTACCTCTTTAACTCTAATCTTTTATTTTTTTATTTATAATCAGTTTAATCTAGGAATACATCAATCTAAATTCAATTGTCTATCTTGGTTGCTTTTATCATCATGTCTTAGGATTTTATCATTATTGTTTTATTTCTGCAATCTTAGACATGATAAATTCATGAGAAAAGTCATCTTGTGAAAGGAATTAAATCTTGGAAGCCTAAAAACCATTGAATACTTTAGTTAGAGTTAATTTTTTTGATTTAAGTCATTAAAATTTGCCCCTAACATAGAATAGTTCACATCATCCAGCTAAGTGAAGACCAACATACCAAGACCTGGAAAATTTAGACCTCAGAAAGGTATTTTATTTGTAGGATCTCCCTCATTTTAGGAGAGTCCAGGGATTAACAACCTCGTTGCCTAATTATTAGTTGAATGTCAAAACTTGCATCAACATGTTCTAGCAATATAATGAAGGCCTAAACCATGATTTAAATTCATTAGTTGAGAACTTGAGCTAAGGTATTTTAGAACACTTCTATGTCACTAAGCTAAATCTTCTCTTAATTTGGAGGGTAGAATAATTAACACCTGATCAAAATCCACTGGAGATAATGTATAGCTCTTGTAACTCCCTAACCATAGAATACCAAAACCAAGAGTTAATAAAGGGAAAGAGAAATTCAAGTCCATCTAGTCGGATAGTAATTTTTTGACCATTTTGTCTATCCATTAAGTTAATCCATTTGTTACCATTTATCCATTATCTATGGCCAATATAGTCTAGCTTGGACAAAGAAGTTTTTTTCCTATGGAATTTCAAGGTGTAGCTCATGATTTGCCCAAAAATCTAGACAACTTTTATCCCAAGTTCATAATTGGAGGTGTCCAAATTATGGAGGAACATATTCAAGCCTTTAAATACAATCTAATTAGAACCTATGTCTAACATGATGATGTTTCCTACATATCATTTTCCTACTTCTTAGGACAAGTAGAATATGCTTAGTATCTTGGATTACCCACTAGGTCTATTATTACCTAAGATGAGTTAGAATACATATTTGTAAACCATTTCAGATTTGCCACTGACCCTTCAATCATATATCATCAATTTGTAGCTACCAAGGGGGGGTAAATGAGCCCATTAGTATGTTCAATACTCAATTCCACAAGTTGTACCAATATTTAAAAGACCTTTACGCGTAGGCTGATGAAACTACCATACAAACCTATCTTAGAGCTCTGGATTCGATGACCTCTATGTTCTTTGGGAGGACCCTAGTAACATTAACATCATTATCTTTGGCTTATAAAGAATTTGTCAACATTGAGTAACAAATAATACCACAAGGTTATGGAGTTGTCCCTTTACCTTCATTGGGTCATCCAGGTGCATATAACCAAATGTTAATGATTAACTAAGACCTATAGTGGCATAATCCATTAATGAATCATATTATAGGAGACCTATATACAAGCCCTAATCTAGTTTACAATTTGACTCCAATGAACTATCATCTTAATGGCCTACCTTATGTGCCTCCCAACCATGTAATTCCCTAGATAAACAACTAATCGCTGATTATAACATCTTACAATAACATTATTGTTTCACCAACCACTAGTTGATACATTACATCTAGAAACACCCAACAATTCCTTTCATATTACTTAAAACCCTAAGTCTAGGGTAGTAACTCTAACACCCATGCACCTACAACTAGCTTGTAACCTCAATCACCTAATCAACTCAATGCTAGCAAAATTCAAAAGTGAGCAATTTGAAACAATTGTTTTAGAATCTATCTAATGATGTGACCAACCTACCTAGGCATAGGCCTCAAAATTATAGTTAGAATGATAATAACCAATCTCAAGATAGGAATTTCAATTTCTAAATACCCAATAAGTAAGGAAATTCTTGACCTAATAATGATAATGTGATTAGTCCCCTTGATGGTGGAAATTAAAACTATAACACCCCTATTATGTGAATTTCACAGGCCTAGCCTTAAATAATTAGCGCAAGTTGCATAATACCATAGACCACATAGAAACCAACTACATGGAATTAATAGCTACTTCAAACTTCTTATAAAAAGAGATGGATAACATATAAATCATGCCTACTCCTAGTGATAACCATAACCAGGAAGCGGGGAACCCAAACATGGCCTTTGTGTTAGACACTTATGAATTTCTATTCAAAGATGAGAATGATTATGAGGATAACCTATAATATATCCATGATTTTAGATAGTTCTAGAGAGGGAAAAAATACCAAGTAAGGAGTAAGTTAGCCAACCCATTGACCACCTGTACTCTCCCAAATAACACTTGGGTTCCACCCCATGTAAATTTAGGTAATAATCTTCCTCCATCCAAGCATCCTATAGCATATACTCTAGATAATAAGCAACTAAAAAAGACCAAACTTAGTTATGATATATTCAAATATCTTAAGAAAATTAAATCCAATATAACTACGTATTAATTGCTTTAGATTTATAATCAAATAAAATTACTTGTAAACGAGTTGTCTGGTAGTAAAGGGAAAGAATATACTAATATTTATTATGCATGTGTTTCTCTATACAAGGAAAACATTGAAACTCTTTCCCTCTTAATAGTCAAGATATTTGGTAAAAACTTACATACTTGTTTGGTTGATTCAAGTGCTTCATGGAATGTCATGACTTATGCCATCTACCAGTATTTGGGCGTAAAACTAGCGAAGTCAAATTGAAAGGTTGTCCAACTGGATTAAAAAAAATTAAAAGTGGTTAGGGAGATGAAAAATGCCCACATTAAATTGGCTTCTAACCCAAGGATTCAATAATTCATCGATATCCAAGTAGGGGATATCCTATATGGTTATGGCATGATGTTTAGTTGTGACTGGTCAATAATTCTAACTGACTACATGGCAACTTATTTCAACTAGATGTGGCTACCTTGGCATGGTTTTTCTAACCAAATTAGTATAATACATGAACCCAAGATGGTTTATATGATCACTGAGTACAATAAAATAAATGAATTCCTCTACAAATAATCTAAAATGGGAGTATATTTGTTGAACAAAGAGGAAGTGATGCACAATGCTCTCTATCAACATGCTCAGTGTGCAATAGACCCTAGAGGTGGAAGAATTAGATCTATTTGAAGAAGAAGACTGTTGTGAAGTGGATGGGTTACTATCCTTCCTAGATATCACCTTTGCATCTGATAAACTGAGATGTGATTAATTAAATAGAAGTGAAGAACATTTGTATTCTTTTCAAGAGAATCAAATATATAGCATAATCTAGGATGATAGTCTAAAGTTAACTATTTTCTAGGATCTGAATGTTCTAGCAATGTTACTCTTACCCAAGACATTGGCACAATTAATAGTATCATACTTGTGGACCTTAAAATTCAATGGTTCAAAGTCTAAAAGATGATGCAATGTTAGGGTAAAATTAATTAATCCAAGGGATAAGTCTTATCTATCTACCTACCATAAGTAGTTCAATTGCACCAACAATGTGGCTAAATACAAAGCATTGGTCTATGGTCTTTTATTCACCCTTGGAAAGAAAGTAAATAATATCAAAGTATTGGTTGAATCTAAATTAGTAGTCATACAAGTAAGAAGTCAGTATTTTTTCGATGATAAATGATTATCTAGGTATTGTAGTACAGTTTAGAACTTGATTAAAGACTTTAATGCCTTTGGCATTTAGGCATTTCCTAAACAAAATAATTATGTATCAAATGCATTGGCCACTATTGTGAGTACCTTAAAAATGATTTCCCATTCAAAAAATTGAAGATTCTCAATAGATCTAATCTTTATCTACTCAGTCCTAGATAACATCAACAATTCCAAGTCTTTAATGATGACCAACATATACTAGAATTCATCACCAATGTAGAAGTATTTATAGATCAAATCATTGATGAAGATGGTCAAGAAAACTTCACATTAGACAAACATGAGGTGATAAACCTAAAAAATAATAGAATACCCAAAGGAATTATCTCACTAGAATGGTTATTCGATATGGATTATCATGAGAATGATAATGAGTCCACCCCTATCAAGGGTATGTAGCATGATTAGCACAACCTGGGTGTTGTAAATGAAGAGAACTTGTTGTTGAGCACCACTTTCACCCTAAAAGAGAAATGATAATTTACATAAACTCTCAAAGAATTCAAGGACATGATTACATGGAGTTATGAATATCTCAAGGTCTTCAACACTTCTATTTTGGCATACACTATTCCCCTCAATCCTAGAGTCAAGCTATTTAGGCAAAGACAAAGGCCTATGAATTATTTGTTAGAGCCCATAATTTTTAAATAAGTACATAAATTGTTGGTAGCAAAGATCATCTTCCCAGTGAGACATTCTATGTGGGTTGCAAACTTGGTACTAGTGAAGAAAAATAATGGGGAGATCAGACTGTGTGTTGATTTATATAACCCCAATAAAGCTTCTGAAAAGGATAACTACCCCTTGCCTTCATTAAATTAATTATTTCATATTGTAAATGGTTCCTAAATGATTTTCTTCCTTTAAGGGCATTTAGGATACAATCAAGTGGTAGTCAATTATGAGGACAGAATCAAGACAACTTTCACTACCAAGTAGGGTACCTACACATATAAAAGAATGCCTTTTATCTTTATTAATATAGGTGCCACATTTTAGAGGGATATGTACATTAAATTCAAATACTTAATGGTTAAGTTCATAGTTATGTATGCGAAAGATATTACAATCTTCTCCAAAATGAGATCAGATCATATAAAGGACCTGAGGAAGGTGCTACAGAGATGTAGAGACCATGGGATTTCATTAAATCCCAAGAACTTTATATTCAATGTAACTGAAGGTAAGCTATTGGGACACATTATATCTAAGAGGGGAACATTTATAGACCTTGATGGAGTGAATTAAATCTTGAATATCCCATAACCTAGCACTAATAAAGAGTTAAAGAGTATATTCAACAAGATCAACTTTGTAAGAAACTTCATCTCAGGTTTTGTTGAGATAATCAAACTACCTAATAGCTTGCTAAGGAAGGATGCCAAGGTGAATTTAACTATTAAATAAAATGTGTAATTTGATCAAATCAAGTCTACCATTATTAACACACCCATACTCACTATCCCAGAATACACCTAGCCCTTATACATATAATCATTTGTATCAGAACACTCTATGGCTATGGTGTTAACTCGGGAGTTAGGAGATGAAATGCCAGTGTCTTTCATGAGCATCCCACTCAAGAATGTTGAACTCAGATATTCCATGCTTGATAAACATGCCTTCTCTTTTATAAAGGCTATTTAAGATTTTATATATTATATTCTATGTAATAAGGTGTTTATTGTGGTACCTAATCTAGCCATGGAGGCCCTATTAATGCAAAATGAATTGGTCAAGAGGTGTGGTAAATGGATGAGAATACTCTAAGAGTTTGACCTATATTTTTAGTTAATGAATATCATTTGGGGTAAAGGACTCTTTAAAACCATTTCTAAGATAGATCCCCAATTTTTTTCCAATAGTACTTGGTGTATGACATCACAAATAATGATTGATACATGGGCATAGTCAAATAATCACTGAATAATGAGTGTCCAAGGCACCATAATTCCAATTAATGTAAATAACTATTTTTAAGGAGCAACCACTTCATGATCAAAGCTAAATTACTCTATAGGATAAACCATGAAGATATATATTTGAGATGCCTGAATAAAGAGGAAGTAATTATAGTACTTAGATATTTCCATGGGAAATATAGAATCGAGCATGGTTTAAGCAGTACTATCTCTCACCAAATTCTATGAACAAGTTACTATTGGTCACATCTTTTCAAAGATGCTCATCCACATGTGAGGAATTATCAGACTTAAAGTTATTGCATCTTATGAATGCACCCCAACTAATCCACTACTACCAATCATCAAATCTTGGCCCATTGCTAAGTGTGGATTATAATTTATGGGTTTCATCAATGTTAATTCCTCTATTGCTCACAAATTCATCCTTACAATGATAGATTATTGCTCTCACTAGATTGAATCTCAACCATTTTGGAATTGCACCACTAACTTAGTCATTCAATTCTTTGAAGAACACATTACCACAAGGTTTGGTATTCTCACCACACTAGTATGTTACAATGATCCTAATTTCTCCTCATAATTTATTGAATGGGCTTATGATCATCAAGTAACTCTTACATTTTATTCAAATCATTATCCAAAAGGTACTTGATTGGTTGAGTCCACAAATAAGAATTAAATGAATGTAATAAATAAAATTTTAGGAAGAATCCCAAGGGATTGACATAGCATGCTTAAATTTGATTTATGGTCAGATAGAACTAGGATCAAGTCTACTTTTGGGACCTCCCCCTATCATCTAGTATATGGCCAAGATCTAATATTTTCAACCAATTTGAAGATACATACCTTGATGTTCACCAAAGAGTACCTGGAAACTTATTATTCAATAGAATATCACCTCTTGAACTTCATGTAATTAGAAGAAAAAAGAGATGCAGCCTTACTACATTTTAGTAGACATCAAGAGGTATTCAAATTTTGGTTTGAAAAAAAGGTGAAAATGAAGGCCTTTCAGATATCTAGTATGGTCCTCATATGGGATAGGGCTCACAAAAAAAAGGGACAACATGTAAAATTTGATGCATTATGGCTTGATCTCTACCAAATATTTATAATCTTGGGTGAGAATACATTCCTCCTAAGGTGTATTACTAGTGAGGATGTTTCATTTCATGTCAATGGATAATTCCTCGAGCATTGCTTCTAGTCTTAAGTGGCTTGGAAGCCCCTATAAGTAATTTTTATTGTACTTTCTATTTTTATTTCAAGTCCCTTGTTTGTTAGCTTAGGTTTGATTTTGTTTGTTTTCTATTTTCATTGTTACGTTTTCCCCAACTATTTTTTTTTCCTACGATCCCCTTATTGATCAAATAAATGAAATAAAAGGTTGTTATAAGATTAACATGGATGGAACTCAAAGAGCCTAATCATAATTTTACTCAAATTTATTATGTGAACTATTGTTGTTGCTTGGTTTATTCCCTAAATTTCAAAAGCCAATGATTCATAACATAACCTATGGATTTAGAACAATTATTTTCTTGTTTGAAGCCATCTAATGCACTTACAAAAATATCTAAAGAAAATATAACATTACTTCAATTCTGATTTTTCGTAAGTTGTCACAAACTTGTTGGTTTCCTTTTACCCGAGTCTTGGTTCCCAACCCTCTATGGATGAATTGTAGAATCTAATTTCAAAATATTTGAGTTAAAATGTAAAATCTAAAATTATCCTCAAAAGGGTGATCTTGGAAGCCTGGTTGGTAGTGTATCAAGGCCTTTAGAAGGGACTAGAGGTATTTCTATCGGGGCTATAAACACTTAGATGGAAGAAGAGCAATACCCAAACCACTTCCTCCCAAATCTAAATTATAAAATCATTTTCCTTTAGTATTTATGACCTTATGAAAATCTAAATTACTATGTGTAAATGCAAATAATATGAATTAATCACTTGATCACATACTTGGATGGTATTTGGATGAATTGTAAATTAGTATGTTACTTGTTCCTATTGAATTTAGCAATTGAATTCTGTATTGATCTAAGTAATTGATTGTAGCTAGTACTTTTTTTTCTTATGAAATTATAGATTATGGATTCTCAAAATACTCCGGAGTATTTCCAAGCACAAGTCACCATTTTTTATTTTTTTCACAACATGCCCCATTTTCAGTTTGAAATGGGGACCCTCTTTTGATTTAGAGTTTGATCATATAATTCAAAGAGTCCATATGGCTACTTGTCTGATTCACATCTAAACAAAATTAATTTAAATATCTAAATTTGCATCATTTTACTAAGTCCTAGTCTGTCTGTTTGTTTGTATTTTGAAACACATTTTACAACTTCCTTTCAAACTATTTTGTCTTTAGATTTATATAAATTATCTAACTATTTAAAATTTCTATGGCTTCTTTTCCTAAGTAATTCAGTCTATTTCAATTTTATTTTCAATCTAAATGACTAAGCATTCATGTAGTTTAATTCTATTACTTAGTCACTTTTATATAAATGGATTAACTTAATTTTTGAATTAAGAAAAATGGATAAGTTTGTGCATTGTTTCATTTTATACTTAGTCATTTTTAAGCTTTTACCTTAGCTATTTTTATTTGAATTTCTTGGTTGTTGGCTTTTAAATTGAAGATTGTTAACTGGGCTTCTTTTTGTTTACCCACAGGTGTTAAAGGTGTATCCTGGCACCACCTAGTGACTTTCCATAGCTCTCAACAACTCCAATACATCCAAAAAATAACTTTCAACACTTATTTGATTTTACAAAAGTTGTTTGCAGCCATGTGGCACCTTTTCATGGTGCTTGACAACCCAAAATCATCTAATAAGTCTTTTAAGACTTAGTTTTTTTCAAGGTTATCCTAAGGGATAATGATATCAACAATACTTTGGGCTAGTAGGTTAGTAAGATGATGCCACATGGTATAATCCCTGTAGTACACTATTTCAGACATATGTGTACTAATGTAATGCCTCTAGACTAGCGGGTTAGTGAGATGATGCCATGTGGTATCATCCCACTGCTCTACTATTTTGAAGATGTTTGTATAAGAGTACAAAGTATCTGAATAAGTGGGCAAGCGAGATGATACCATGTGTGACCATTTTTGGTAACCATGGAAGAACAACACCCAAGTTCAGTAGTTCAAGGCTTTAAAATTTAGTCAGAGTCTAGAAAAATGATAAAATATTTTGACTTAAATTTTTTTCAACAGAGGGTCTTTGCTCCTTTTACAATATTGTTGCTTTCAAATGCCACTGTGATGTTACTCTTCAGTCCCATCCTAATGCATAGCCTTTAGTGCACACCCTTTGCATAGAATGCATTCAAATAAAAAATATTACATAGGTCAAAAAGATAAGCAAGTGCACACTTAGAAACATAAACTCAAGAACAACATCTAGATTAGTTCAGAGCTTTAGGATCACTTACAAGTTTTTAAATACTTAACCAATTTTCATGAAGTTTCCCAATGGATCTCCACATCAACAAGATAGTGGAAAACTGGGATGTTTCCATGTTTCATAATATTATAAACTTGGGGTCTTAGAACCATCTATATAATTTAAAACCATCCAAGATTATAGGTTATCAAGATGATGTCATGTGGCATAATCCCACTACCCCATTCTCCAAAGATTTCTATGTAATCCCAATACTATGTCAGAGTAATAGATGAGTGGGATGACACCATATGGTAAATATTGATTCACTTGAGAAATAAAATTTGACATTGCACTTGAATCATCATCCTAGTATTAAAAATATGAGGAGAAACCACATGATAAGGACCCATCTTTCAATCTCAAAGTCTATGGCTAGAGTAAAATCGATCAGATCGAATAAATGTTGAAGGAGGCCCAAAAGGGAGTTTGATACTTAGAATATTTTAGCTTTCTTATCCTTTTCCAAACCTTATTTGAGTTATTAGATCTTTCCTAGGGCCAACCACAAGCAAACATTTGGACATGTGCAAATCAATATCCAATCAGAGCACAAGACTTTTAAGCCCAATCAAAGGAGGAAACATGGAAGCAAATATATTTTGAAAAAGTTTTTAAGTCTTAAAAGACTTCAAAAATGTGAAATCATGAAGGCATTAGACACTCAAAAGCTTGAATTCATTTAAATCTCAATCCAAAGGTTAATACCTCCATGGTCTTGAGGCCCTGAGAGGACACCACATGGTAGCTTCCCATAATCCCAGGGGCTCGGATAGAAAAAATTAGCGCAGTAGCCTAATGGATTTGAATACCCAAGGCCATGATTTCTAATGATATGGAATGTGGATATGATTTAGGCCAAAGACATAAATATCTTGGAAGTTCCAAGAGAGTGATGTGTGGTAGCAATGAAGTCAGTGAACTAAAACCCATAGACGATGATGAGCCACTAAGTGGTGAAATGAGATCTAATAACAACAGATCTAATAGTGTAAAAAAAATAAATGTATGTTTAAGGAGAATCCACATGTCAAGAAACTCATTGGATCTAAGAACACATTGGTTGCACAACTAATAAATTACTAGCTTAAAGTTGATAAATCATATGCCCGTCAAAATCATCAAGAGGTTGAGAATAGACTACGTATCCAATTTGATTTGTAGAATGAAAATGCAGTCTAACTAAATCATGATTAAGGTGGGAATAATTATCATGTCATGCATAGTAAGATCCCATGAAGAACACAAAACATAAACTTAGCCTTAAAAAGGCATGGCTAACGATTACATAGAGACGTGAGCAGTTGGCAATTTCAATGCAATCCCAATTATTTTTAGTTACCAAAATTTGATTAATTAATGGTTTAATTGAATAAATTATATGCATGCCTTTAATTTATCAATGATTTTGAACTGCCTACTCAACCACACTCCCTCAGCCACATTGATGATTATTGTAACTACTCGATTAGTGGGTGAATTCAAATTTTAATTTGAATTCATATTTTGAACTCTTTATGAGTGCATGCCTATATAAGATGGACTTCATAGTGTAATAATATTTAGCTCTATGTGGATTGTAAAAGGATATAGATAGAACCAACCATTTTTTTTCTTTCTTAATATAATTTCTTCCCTTTCTCATTTTAGCTTGTAGTTACATAGTTATTTTTTTAGTATTTAATGATTGTAAGTTATTAGTGTTGTTAATCAAAATTAATATTCAAATAATCAAAATATTTTCAAGTTTAAGTTGTCATTTTTTGCATATTTTTATGGTAGTGATGCCCTTATTTCTTACATTCATTCTCTCTCCTAGATTCTTACACCGTATTCAATTGGAATTGTGCTAAGTCTAGTTTAATTGGAGATAGGTTTAAATGGTGATTTATTTAATTAGATAGTTCATATTTCACTTGTGTTTATAACAAGCATTTTTACCTCTTTAACTCTAAAATTTTAATTTTTATTTATAATCAATTTAATCTAGGGATAAATCAATCTGAATTTAATTGTCTATCTTGGTTGATTTTATCATCCTATCTCAAGAGTTTATCATTGTTGTTACATTGTTACATTATTGGACATGATAGATTCATGAGATAAGTCAACTTGTGAAATAAACTAAATATTGGAATACTGAAAACCATTGAATACTTTAGTTATAGTTAATTATTTTTATTCAAATCATTAAAACAAGCCCCTAACATAGAATAGTTCACATCAGCGAATTGAAGACCAACATACTAAGACCTGGTATATTTAGACCTTGGGGAGGTATTTTTTTCATGAGAACTCCATCCTTTTTGGAGAGGCCTAATATTAATAATCTTGTTGCCTAATTATTGTCTATTTGTCAAAAATCACATCAACAAGAATAATATTAGGATATTTGGTCAAATGAAAATAATGCCCTTGAAAGATAACCCAAACCTTCATGTAAGTGTGATAAAATCCCATCCTCTAATAGTGGAGGAATTGATTAATAAAGTAGAGGTAAATATTATCAAATGTGTTGAAATCCTCCTTCAATTCTTTTATGTAAATAAATTATTGCATACATCATGCAAAAAACCATAAGCAATGAGAGGCTTCAAAAGGTAGACAATGCAAGGCACAAAGAAGAGTGAAAAAAGGAAAAATCCATGAAGAGTGAATAAGTAGTAATATTGAGTGTCTCAAGGCACTCAATATTGGTGGAACTCACATTATTTTAGTGTGTTAGCAATCATGACAACTATTTGATGCATGAGCATCTCAGTTCACGTGCAATCCTACATCAAGTAAAAATATGTTAGCTTAATAAATTTGTCTAAGTGTTGTGTTGCATAAGTATTATTGTAAGTTGTTTGGGTATTATTTTTATGGGGTTACTTTTTTGAGGTGGTGGAACATGATTCCTAATAGTAATTGGAAAGAATGTGATATCAAATGTGGAATAAGGAAGGATTCCTTGAATATATATGTGGAGCAAGTGAGTTGGAACTATCATTTTAAGATATTTGAGATCATTTATGTTGGGAGGAAGATATTTAATTCAACTAGTCTAATGTGTACTTTAAAATATTTAGGATGGGAGGACACATAATCTAAATTTAACTAATTATGACCAATAATCTAAAAGAGGATGCTAATCTTTGGTGAATTCTTCAAATAGGAGGTATGGCCAATTTCATGCAATGGATTTAAGGGCACAACAGTCATGTTTCTACTAGATTTGTGAATGGTTAGAAGGGTGTAATTATGTAAATTAATGGTACCTCTATTGAAATTACTAAAGACCCCATCTCTTATGTAACATTATTGAATGTGTAAATTACTAAAATTTACAAATATGGGTGGGATTTCAGAGATGATAAAGTCAAATTCCTACTTGATAGCAAAGAGCTAATTCCTTTACAAAGTATTTTTTCCAAGAGGACTTTCCACGGCCTTTCAGAGAATTTTATAATTAGGTAATGATGTACATCACCCTTAAAGGTAGATATGAATTGGTTCATTTGTCTCATTTTGATTTTTAAACTACTTTAGAGATCTTGTTATGTTAATATTGATGTTCTACTTCCTCCATTCTATCGAGAGTTCGGTTATGGATGTCAAAATGGGGAATAAAAGATATCCCCTTCATCAAGTTATCATATTATTTATCTAAAAGTATTTTAAAAACATTAACAATGGCCCTTCTTATAATCCTAAGATGGAAAAACAAATGATGATTATGGGGGGTTCAAATGAAACTTGAGGATTACCTCCAAAGGGAAAAAATATGATACAGGTGATGAGAGAGAGTTAAAAAGTGTAGAAAATACCAAAGAGAGTCCCTTGGAGATTTTTTAAGTTCAAGTTAAACTCATTATGGAGAGTTTATAGCTTCTCAAAATTGAGGGAGATAATTTTACCTTATTTGGATGACAAGGCCAATGGTAAGCGTAAGTTGAATGCTAAATTTCAAAGTCTAGTAGAGAATATTTAAAATCAAATCAAGATCAAAGAGTTCAAGGAGGAATTAGGTCTTCAAAATTCCTTACTAAGATGGTTTATGAGGTCAAATTAATCTTTGAAAGATCAATTTATGATTTTAAATCAGGATAGTAGCATTCATGGGAAGAAATAAGATCAGATTGAAATGGGGATTTAGGTGAAGAAACTCAGAGATAAAGTGTGTATTATGGAGTGAAAATTTTAAAAGTTAAAAGAAAATTTAAATTTATTGGTTGGTATTAGTATATTTGTTATAAATAATATAATTTCAAGTATGGAGACTCTAGGCATTTTATTGGATGTAGGGTGGATCAGGAGGAGTCTAGTTTAAACAAGAAAGAAAAGGACATTGTGATTTCCAAGGAAATTATTCAATAGCCCCAAATCTTTTAACAAATAGATAAGGACCTAAAAATAATGATTCATAATTGAGTATAGGTCTTTGGTAATTGTTGATGCTTAAAATTGTATTGTTTCCAACACCAACATGGGAAGTTTTAGGAATGTGGGACTTGTGACCTGAAACGACCTCCAGATTTTAAAGAAGTTGGCTCTTCTTTATCTCAAATGTATTGTGGGAAAAAGGGATAAAAATTAAATTGAATAACCAATGCAATGAAATAAAATTTAACTATGGTGATGCACCTGAGTATGATTCGTTCCTTAATACTAAGCACAGTGAAGCTATCTTTAGGATTCAATTACATTAAAGAGCAAACAATGCATGATCAATGTAAAAGATGAAAAACAAATAGAATCAAAAGCTCACAACTTAGATGATTTTGAAATAACATAGAAAATATCATCAAAGGAATAGAACTCAATCTTCTTGTTAATTTTCTAGTCACATAAAAGGCACTGATACATGCACAATTATACAAACTTTTTGAATTAACAAAATAGAACAAAGGCAAATGATATTATTGGCCACAGCAAGAAAGTCTCAAAAACTTCTTGTAAATCTCTGATAACAATCTATCTATAGAAAATTCTCTCCATTTTCTCTTTTTTTGTCTCCCTTGAACCTATTATTTGAACCCATATTTATAGCATAGGACTGGCTCAAGATTGCCTGCATGATCAAATCCCAATGGTCTAACTAAACTAGAACTTAACTGGAAGTGTCTAACAAAAAATGTCTTTTGGATTTGAAATGGTTAGCCTCTTTACAAGTTCATTGGCTGAAATAGATACTCATGGCATTCCCACTGTGAAATAGGTGAGGACACTTGCCAACATCCACTAGTCTTAACAAGTGACACGTGGCAGCTTCTGCTCATCTATAGAAGCTTTAGATACCTTTTGAGAGTCTTGCAGAAGTTGACACATGGTGGTCTCTACTAAGCTTTAAAAACACTATAGAAACATTTGGGACTCATTTAGATTCACATGGATGATGACACTTGGTGTGATCCACTTACTTTATCAACTCACCTAGGGCCCACCATAGTCCTTTCTCAACAATGAAACAAAAGGAAGAAACTGCAAATGTCGACACTTGGTGGTCTCCACAGATATTACAAGGGACATGCGGTGTTTTCCATGTAACTTAGAGAAACATATTAAAACCTTCCATAGTTTCCACTTAGTGCCTCCCACATGCACTGAGAGAAGCTTATTGAAAGAAGCTTTTGAAACTTATAAGAAATTGAAATGTGGATGCTGACACTTGTCAAGATCTGCAGGTATATAATAGAACACGTGGCTCCATCTGCATTACTTAGAGAAATTATAATGTGTCTTGGATGATGACACTTGGCATGTTTCATGCAACTCTGAGACTTAGACAAAACTTAGGCAAAACAAAAACCCACGTCCATGCTCTGTGTCAAAACTTTCACTACCAAAATTGAAATGTCCAGGGACAAAATTAGAGCGTACAACTGATACTCAAAACAAAATGTAGAGTATTTTACTCTACAGTTCTTGGTGACCCTAAGGACTTTTGAGCCTACTCAAAAAAATAATCTAGAGAATATATAAAAAAGTGGCAAAAATCACAAATTTTGTAAGGTTGTCTGATAAATAGACCATTCAGCACCAGATAGTCCCTGTTTATTTTGCAAATCTTAGAAGGCTAAATCATGGTTAATGATGTCTTTGTGCAAAAAACTCTACAAAATATGAACTATAGCCTTTAATTGGAAATCAAGCTAGGCCATGGGGATCAAAACAACTTCCACTTCTGGTAGTGATGAAGCATCTGTTAAAACTTGGAAAACTAACTGATCATTTTGTCTGGCTAACAACAAAGGCTTAATCTCATCAACCATTAACACGGTGTTGCTATCAAGAAAAGGGGAGGGAAGACCCAATTGCACTACATCTTCAATATGCTTCTTCATGTATTTTACTCCCTCTTTTACCACATCTAGGAACTCTTTTCAATTAATTGATGTAGAGTTGAAACTAAGAACTTCGTTCACCCTTTTTGCAACAATCATTCCGTCACTAATCCCTACTGCTAATAACATTTCATCAGTTATGTCA
The DNA here is from genome assembly GCA_037957365.1 of Torreya grandis. NCBI lineage: Eukaryota > Viridiplantae > Streptophyta > Pinopsida > Cupressales > Taxaceae > Torreya > Torreya grandis. Next base: position 1,962,382 of record JARHVA010001364.1, on the reverse strand, counting down.
TATAGCTTTTTTAGAGGCATTTGAGAATTAGACACTCTCAAAGAGACAGTGGATAGAGTGGCCTAGACTAAAGTCTCCACCTTTTTTCACAATTTTTGTGCATTTAGCAGGAAAGTTAGAGAGGGTCTGAGCTGAGTAATCTCCTCAGAGATTCTTTTCCATACTGATACATATAGCTCCTTGACCAAGTTCAGAACTCCTACATTTTTTGGCCTATTAGCCAACTCAAGTGTCAATTGTTTTTTTATTTGTTGCTCAGCGTGAAGTTGGGCCTATATGGCGGTGGTATTATTTTGCTCATTTAGCAGCTTCTGCTAGAACTGAGTGACCTGTTACAGGTTTTCCTAACATTTTTTTTGTAGTGTTGCCTTTTCCTGCCTTAGGGTTGTCATTGTAGCTTTTTCTTATGTTATCTCTTCTTTCAAAGAAGCATTTAAGGCTTGAATAGCCTAGTGAATCTAACAAGAAATAGTATCTTACAATTGTTTGTTGAGACTTTCTATTTCATCATTCTTTGTTTTGATTTCTATAGCCAGATTGCTACCATTTACTTTCTCTTGAGCCAGATCAGTCTCCATTTTCTGTAGCTTCTTTGATACTTTCAAATAATCAGTAGCTACAATAAAAGTGTTTTCATTTAATAGCTCAACCCTGTTCTATGGTCTGAAAAGTGACATATCCATAGCTACTGCACTCATTGTATAATCTTGAGGCTGCATCTGCTCGTTTGGCCTAACTACATTAGGTGACAAATGAGTCATAGTTAGTTGCTACTAGATTGGGTCAAATAGTGACCTCATATGTGGTGAAACCAAAGCTTTATTATCTTTCTTCCTTGTTTATCCATCTGGGCTTCCCTAGCCTTTTTATTAGTGTTTTCTTGAGCTTGGAAGGTAGAGGGAGAGGCAATATACTCGCTCACAAAAGGATAACCCTGTGGCAATCTATAGGGAATAGCCAAATTTTGGCTAGTGGGAATTTGGGGAGGTATTTTCTTTGGAACAGAGGGGGAAAAGGGAGTCAATGATGTGACATGTGATGATATGGCCTGAGTAGTAATAGGTGGGGAAAATTAGGAAATTGGCACAGCAGAGGTTATAGGGGAAAATATTTGGCTAGTTGGGATTTCCACCCCTATAGAAAAAGAAAAAGACTAAGAAGAAGAAGGAGAAATAACACATACCTGAGGAGCAACAGATGTACTCAATGGTTGATGTTATGAGGGATCTACTTCCTCATTTGAGTCAGGCTAAAGTTTTAACATCTTAGGTTTCCTTGTCCTTTCTTCTTCTTGTTGTGCTTCCCTCTCTTCAACATTTACCACTACTGCTAGTGGTGATTACACAAAATTGGGAACCCCAAAGGTTGACACTAATGAAGAAGCTCTGGGTGGTGAGGATACCACATTATTTTTTTTCTTTATAGTGACTGTAGATGAAGCTTGTCATGGGGCCTGCACTATATGAGTGGATTCTGCTTCCCCCTCTGATTCTCTACCATGTGTCTATAGTTTGCTTGTAACAAGGCTAGAGATAGGAGATAGATGCCATTCATCTTAGATTGCATCTCATTTCTCATCTGAGTTTACATTACCAAAAGAATGAGTTATCTCGAAAATCTCCTACCTATATTTCCAATAGGCTTCTATTTTCTTGAGTTTCCATCCTTTGTTCTTCAATGCCCTTTTTAAACCAGAAGTCATTCTAATTTTAGGGTCAAAAACCTTTTCCTTAACATAAAATGTCTCCCATGGCTTGGCTTCCTAAAAGGGAAAATCTATCAATTCTACATACAAATCAGGAATATCTTCCTTAGGGTTTCTTCTATTTTCCCAAAAGGGACGACCCTCATGCACAATTTTAGCGTCGACCTTGTTATTATTTACCCATAAGGTTATGAAACTACTTGGGTCATATCTCCATTTATCTTCAATCAAAAATAAACCCAAGATAGCTAGCTTCTTCAGCAACAAGTGCTCAGCATCTCTGACCTCTAGGGCCATGTTTTTCTTTACCCATGGAATATCATACATTTTCTTTTTCTTCTTCCCAGTGCCATAGTCATTATCAACCACAGACACTTTTTAGGTGACCTCTAAGAATGCTAAACTATGAGTCAAAATCTTGGGTAGCAACACTAGTTCTCCATTAAAACCATGGGCCCTAATGATGGTATGATGAGATCTAAAAAAGCAGTCACAGGGAATAGTGCAATTTGTCATGAGGCCTCTGACACTTGGAGTTAATCTATTTTCAATAGGCTCTGGGCTTAGGTGACAAAAGGCAGGGGCAACAAAAAGTTCCCAAAATTCATATGGGTTAGACATTTTGGATAAGATATGTGTCCATGCAGACACAGGAATTGTCCTATTATGACCGAAACTTGGGATATACATATTTAGATGCATATATTGTGAAAAGATGCCATAGTTTTGATATAATATGAGGTGAAACAAATAATAAGAATACTTGAAAACCCCTTTAGACTTTAATTGAGTGAGTTGCTCAACCATTGAATAGGCAATCTACTTTGAGAAGTCTAGCTGATACTCCTGAGACTTGTCTATAGTTTTTAACCTAAAGAGAATGGTCATTTGCCAATCATAGATAGTTATGTCCTCCTTCATTATAAAAATGAATGCCATCATGGATAGTGCCTCTTGACTAGCCTATGCAAATTGTGCCCTTCTTGTTGGCAACACTGGCACAATGGTATCATCTTTTCCTAATTGCAATTCTGATCTCAGAAACCTCAATTGATTATTAACATTTGTCCACATTTTTTGCATTTTGGCAATGGTGGGGAATGTGGCTATTTTGTCATGATATAGGGCCAACATGTCCCTAATGGCCTTTGATGTAATTTTCACCATGAATTGACCCTATTGTATGGTGTTTGAGGATGCATGAAATAATTCTATGCATATTTCAACTAAGTCAAAGCATGGATGTACACCTGGGACAATGAATTGTGCTAATTGAGAAGTCCATATCTTCATCCCAAATGTTTCAAATTGTCTATCCTTGGCATTTTGGATACATCTTTGGTATACCCTTTCTACCAAATCTTTGCCAAAATTTTTAAGGGTTGGGTCTATTATTTCATCTACAAAATCCTTCACCTTTGTTGGGTCGATCAAATAACCAACTTTGGGGACTCTAGTCCTTAGATAGGTCCTTAAGGGTTGTGCAGGGGCTGAAGCATATGATTTGTTGGTGAGAAGCTTATCAATGGATTTGTAAATCCCAAACCCCTATTGTGAATATTGTGCCTCCTCCATATCTATGTCTATACTAGGAATTAGTGAACTTATGCAACAAGTATGGAGTTTTGCAATTGGGAAGGCACTTTTACTAAGCAGGTTTTGCTATGAATTAAAAATGTAGGTAACAGAGTTTTTCTTAGTAGATGTATGAATGTATGAGACACTATTAAGCCTTAACTCTTGTTATTAGGGTATTTAATGACACATCAAGTCTCAAAAATGGTATTAAAACTAGATAATCGTTAGTAAATCTTATTAAATCTACGTGGGACAGCGTGTCAGACACGTCATACAAGTGGTTGTGTAAAGGTACCTTGGGAAATTTTGGGGATTTGAGAGATTTAGTGAATGCGAGAGTTTAAAAAATTTTGAAAATACTTTGAGCCATGGCCACGTGTTCATAGAACACTTATTAAAATAAAGAGCAGAAAAAATGGGAAAATAGAGCAACAAGGAAAGGGAAACTATCTAACTATAATACATGGGAGATACTGCTTAAATGGAACATTTCAGGTAGATCCCATTCACAATAATTTATTTAGGTTCACCCTCCATCATTTTGAGTTCAAAAAAAATTTGTTGTTTACATGTACAAATTTTATAGGGGCCAGTCCACAATGCCTCAAATTTATTGTGTTGACCTAGCTTGGCAGCTATCGCATCCCATTTCAAAATAACTGAGCCTACTTCAAAATGGGGTTTTGAGGTCTTCTTATCAAAGTAGTCTTTGATTATTTTTTGATGTTTCATTAATGATTCATGTGTTGTATCCCTCTTTTCTTGAACTTCCAAGAGCTCAGTAAGTCTGACCTGCATGGGGCCATTCTCCTCAATTTCAATCTATTTTAATAACTGGAGAGCAGGAATCTCCAAGCTCAGTGGCATTATAGTAGGCTTACCATAGACCAATTCATATGGGGACATATTTTTCACTTGTTTAGGCATAATTATATCAGCCCATAATGTTATATTAAGCACTTTATGCCACTCTTTATGATGATCAACCCCTATTCTCCTAATAAGTCTAATCAGGTTCTTGTTGGTTGATTCTGCCAAACCATTACCCTGAGGGTAATAGTTTGAGGATTTTTTTAGATAAATTCAATACTTTAGTGCAAATTCAGATATTTTTTCCCTAAAAATTCCTTAGCATTATCTAAAATTATGGTACGATGAGGCCCAAAGTGAGTAGTGATATCCCCCAAAAAGTTTAGGATCACATTTTCTGTTGCTTCTTTGAGTGGCATTGCCTCACTCCATCTGGTAAAATAATCTGTGGTAGTTAGAATCCATTTGTGTCCCATACTCAACACTAGATTGATCATTCTAATGAATTCAAGACCCCATTGGGCAAAGGTTTCATCAACAATTATAGGACTAAGGGGCATTGTTGCATTCCTTCTCTTCCCCACGTAATACTAACAAGATTAGCACTTTTTAACCAGTTGATAACATTCTATAAATAAAGTGGGCCAAAAATAACCTACCTGACTTATCTTTATAGCTATGGTTCTTGCATAAAAATGTCCACCTGAGACTCCATGGTACATTTCATGTAGTATTTTTTGAGGCTCATCTTCTTTATGCATGTTAAAAGTATGCCATCAGTATTTCTTCTAAAAAGAACTTGGTCAATTAAAACAAAATGGACTCCTTGCTGCCTATAGTATCTCCTCTTCTCCTGAGAGAGCTCTTTTGGGAAAATCCCATGTTTCATAAAATGGATTCTATTTGTGACCCAAAAGTTCTGATCAATTACTTATATCCTCAATACATTTTCCTTTTCTGTTTCTTCAGTTATCATCTTTTCCATATCTTGAGCCATGTATTAGCACAACCCCCTACCTCTGACCAGCTTAGTGGGTCTGACCTCTACATCATATTCAAAGATCTTTGTTATCCAATGTTCTCTTTTTTCAGTAATTTCACCTTCCATAATGTATTCTCTGACACTAAGATGAGCCACAAGTATCATAATCTTATTTCCTGATACCATATGCCTAAATTTCTTCAGGGATTTTACCATAGCATATGCCTATTTCTCCACAAAGTTGTATCTAGCTTCATACTCCCTAAGAGTCCTTGAGAAAAAGGCTAATGGGTGTTCTCTCTCTTGTTGATCATCTTTCTATGTTAGAATAACAACAACACTGAACTCTCCTCCATCAACATATATTATAAAAGACTTAGAGAAGTCTGGGTTACTAAGTACTGGGGCTATCAAAATTGATTTTTTGACCTCCTCAAAATCTTGTCTTCCTTTTGTAGTCCACTTGAACACTAGGTCTTTCTTCAACAAGAGTGTCACTAGTCTCATTAGGCCTGTAAAGTCTGATATGAACTGACTGACAAAATTAATCTTTCCCAAAAATGACTAAATTGCTTTCTTATTTACTAATAGGGACATGTTTATTATGGTTGTGACTCTCTCTGGATCTATAAAGACTCCTTTGGATACTATATGTCCCAGTAGTTTGCCTTGAGGTACTGTAAAGATACACTTCTTGGGATTCAGAGATATTCTAAACTCTTGACACTTCTTAAAAATAGATTCTAGATGATCAAAATGATCAACAACATTTTTGAAAAAAATAGTGAGATCATCAAGATAAATTAGAATGATTTTATTTATGAGTTATCCAAATGCTACATCCATTGCTCTTTGAAAATTTTCTCTAGCATTTGATAGGCCAAATGGCATCTTAGCATATGCAAATGTTCCCCATTTGGTAGTAAATGCAATCTTGTGTTGGTCTTCATCAGCCAACCAAATCTACTGTATCCAGAGAAACCATCTAGCAAGGAAAATCTCTCTGATCTAACCATAGTCTATAAAATTTGTTCCATAGAGGGTAGGGGATAGTGATCTTTTAGAGATGCTCTATTTAGGTCTCTAAAATCCACACAAAGCCTTATGTCACCATTCTTTTTTCTGACTGGTACTAGATTGGGTACCCAGGTTGAGTGTTTGATTGAAAAAATTATTTTAGATTCTAAGAGTTTCTACAACTCATCCACCATTAGAGGTTCAATCCTTGGATTCACTAGCCTCTACTTTTGTCTGACTGGCTTAGATCCTTCAGTCAGTTTTATGGTGTGCTGAATGATGTCTCTGCTATAGCCATGAATGTCTTCATAGGTCTAGTCTATTACTCTATCATATCTTTCACACAAGTCAATTAGTCTTTCCCTTTCCTCTTGGGTTGCAGAATTTCCAATCTTTAGTTTTCTCCCTTCACTCACTTGTATTTCAGAATAATCTACTTTATTTGCTTGAAACCTTTTCTTCTCTAGGCTTATATCTTCTGGATCAAGTAGGTTTTCTAAAGTAATCAAGCCTTTGGGAAGCTTATTGGTCTTTAATTGAATAATTTGGTCTCCATATGCTTCTTCAATTTTGGGTTGCAATTGATCAGTAAATTCCCCTGACTGTTGCAAAAATGAGAGTACCTAAAAATTATTTTCAAAGACTTACCAATTTTCATCATTGTCTGGGATAGTTGGCCTTACTATGACTTTGACTGACTCATTGTTGACTAATAGATCAGTTGTTGGGTCAAACTGTGAGCCAATTTGTGATATCCTATTTGCTTCAAAATTTTGCGTTCTAGGAACTACTTTAATATTGAAAGCTTCAAAATCATCTATTACGTCCCAAATTTTGTGTCTATATGATCTCATCCTTACATTTTTTGCTATTGCCTTTTCTCTGATTTGTTTCACCACTAGTTCTGATTCTCCTTTTACTATCAGATTCTTTACTCCCTTTTTCTTAGCTAACATGAGCCCATGTACGAAGGATTCATATTCAGTATCATTATTAGTACATGCAAATTAGAAATGGATAGCTCTTAAAATTTTCTCACCATTTGGAGTAACAAGACAAATTTCTACTCCAACACCATTTTTACTTCTAGCCCCATCAAAATTTAAGGTCCATATTTCTGAGTCCTTTTTAGATTCTTGATTCTTTGGCATTTCTTCCCTTAAAACATTTGGGATTTCATGGTCTTCATCGAATATGACATAAGTGCCCAGACCAATAGAGTCATAATTTCCATAAGGGTCACTTTGCATCATAGTTAACAACTAATTATTTTCCTCCTCTTGGTCATGTTCAGTCTAGTCACCTAACTCTTCAACAAAGACCCTTTCTTCCTTATTCAGCATAGCATAAGTTGCCTCTAATTTTGGAGTTGGTTCATTGGTGATGTGATCCTTAGATAGTGACTTAGATAGTATTTTCATTTTTGTACCATATTTGGTTCCTAGAATGAGGTGAGACCAACAAGTGACATATAACCCCTTATCTTAGCTGTGAAATCTCTAGATAAACATAGGCCCAATACAGGGGGTATATCTATGACTATCACATCCTGAATGAAAATTATATTAGGGAAAGTATACAATTGTAATGGGAGTTGTTTAATTTTCCCTATTGTTTGCACCAATTTCCCATCTAACTACATAACTCCTCTAGTAAGTGGCTCATACTTTATTTTTAAAGCATCTACTATTTGTTTAGGCATTACTGTAGTACTGGCCCCTGAGTCTATCATTTCATTATGTAACAATTTTTTTCCAACTATCAAAGTCAAATAGAAGGGCTCTGGTTTGGATTTGCTTACCTCTAGTGCATTATTTAAAAGAGTTATTATCTATAGAGGAACCATGTCTTTAAGCTTTTCCTTATCAGCAAGTCCTCCTTTGGTACCAGTATGTTTAGGCACTGTTTGGCCCTATAGAGCTTCTTACAACAGTGTCTTTTGCTTAGGAATAGCTAACATGTCCCATATTGACACATGTGTTGGGGTCCTCTTTAGCTGATCCACCACATTCACTAGTCCTAGTGTTTGGGTTCTTGGATAATAAGGGTACCTTGATTTTTCTTGAACTTGTCTATAAATTACTTGGTTCTACACTAGCTAAGGTGTTTCTTGTCTAGCAACTATGTTTTGATGACCTTGAAATGGAAGAATCCCCATAATTTCATTATTTGCGACTTTAGGCTATTCCATCATCCTTTTCTTGGCTCTGGTGTAGTAATATGATTGTACCAATGGCTTCTTGGAAGTAGAAGCTTCATTTAAGAATACTAACTCTTCATCTTCAACCCATGAAAATAAAGCATGCTCAGGGGATATTTCTTCTTCTTGTTGTAAGGACATCCCTTGCATCTGAGCCACTAGGACTAAATTTTGCATACCATGGGATTGGTAGGGTTGAGTGTCAGAAGTATTTGTAAATTGTCCATCAATTCTTCTTTGCTCTACTATATTTTTCTATAGATTACCCATGGGATAATCTTTGGCCATATGAGTATTATTACAAGGGAAACACCAGGCATTAGTGTTATCTACATATTTATTTTGCCCTAGAATAATCTCCCTATTTAGATTAGGGGGAATAGTCTGTGAGGGTGTAGGGACTGTAACTAATTGGTTATATGGCTAAGGGTTAGTTTGCCTTTGAGGACCTTGATACCAATTTGGTTGTGGTGGAGGTCTATTTCCTTGGTAGCCTTGATATTGGGGTCTAGGATAAGGAATTTATTATCTTTTTAGGTTAATTATCTCATTAGAAAATGTTCTTAAGATGTTCTTGACATCATCCATCTCAGATGACTCAATAGGGATAGCTACTTTAGCAGGTTTTTGAGGAAATGTATACATAGACATAGGTGGGGCTATGGGATTAGGGGCTTCTTGAGGCAAAGGTAAGGTAATCTCTAAAAACATGGGCATAGGAGGCCTTAGGGGAAACTTTCTAGCATCTATTAAGTTATTTTCAGCTCTGACTACATAGTCATAGGCTTCTGGCAGAGTCTGACCTCCAAATGACTGAATCATTACTGATATATATGAATTTAAGGCTTTAAGATAAAATACTATAGCCATACCTGGTAATGGTCTTGTTGTAGCAAGAATTCTTTCCCAAGTCTTTTGAAATCTTGAATTGAAATCAGTCATTGCTTCTTGTGGTGCCCTTTTGATAGTAATCAATTGTTGCAACAAAGAATATTTATCACCCTTTTCTTCAAATCTTGCAAAGAAAGCATCTCCAAGTTGATCCCATGTAGATATTGTATTTGGGGGCAAATATCTATACCAGTCCAGAGCCTTCCCCTTAAAAGAAGCTTCTAACAATCTTATAGCCTCATTATGTTGTGTGATCACATGTATTGCACAGACATCAGACACATCTTGTAGATGTTCTTCAGGTGTTTTGAAATCTTCCCCATTGAATTTGGGTAGAGCTTTCAGGGCATTTACTGGAATAGGATCCTAAGTGGCTGGTGGTACTGGAAGAATCAGAGCACTACCAGTGTTCTAATTTGCAAAATTCCTTGGGGCTATAGGTGCTCCCATGTTTTCTCTTGGTGTTGTTGTAAATTGATTGAACCTTCTTCTTGAATTAGTTATCAATGGTGGTAAAATAATACCTAGTTTCATAGCAGATTGAGCTCTTGTTACTGGTCCACAGCTCTAACTCTTTGTAGCTCTCTGGTTCATATAGTCTTGAAAAAAACTTCAAGAAATTGTCCCTCTAAGCGTGCCAAAAATTATTGATGCTTAAAATTGCACTATTTCCAACACCAACATGGGAAGTTTCAAGAATGTGAGACTTGCGACCTGAAATGACCTCCAGATTTTAAAGAAATTAGCTCTTCTTTATCTCAAATGTATTGTGGGAAAAAGGGATAAAAATTAAACGGAATCACCAATGCAATGAAAGAAAATTTAACTATGGTGATGCACCTGAGTATGATTCATTCCTTAATACTAAGTACATTGAAGCTATCTTTAGGATTCAATTACATTAAAGAGTAAACAATGCATGATCAATGTAAAAAATGAAAAACAAATAGAATCAAAGGCTCATAACTTAGACGATTTTGCAATAACATAGAAAATATTAGCAAAGGCATAGAACTCAGTATTCTTGTTAATTTTCTAGTCACATAAAAGGCACTAATACATGCATAGTTATACAATTTTTTTGAATTAAGAAAATATTTATAAGGCAAATGATATTACTGGCCATAGCAAGAAAGTCTCAAAAACTTCTTGTAAATCTTTGATAACAATCTATCTGTACAAAATTCTCTCCCTTTTCTCTTTTTTTTGTCTCCCTTGAACTTGTGATTTGAACCCATATTTATAGCATAGGACTGGCTCAAGTTTCCCACATGATCAAATCCCAATGGTCTAACCGAACTAGAACTTAACTAGAAGTGTCTAATAAAAAATATCTTTTGGATCTAAAACGGTTAGCCTCTCTGCAAGTTCATTGGCTGAAATAAATACTCATGGCATTTTCCATTGTGAAATAGGTGAGGACACTTGGCAGCATCTGCTAGTCTTAATAAGTGACACATGGTATCTTCTGCTTATCTATAGAAGCTTTAGATACCTTGTGAGAGTCCTGCAAAAGATGACACATGGAAATCTCCACTAAGCTTTAGAAACACTATAGAAACATTTGGAACTCATTTAGATTCACACAAATGATGAAACTTGGTGCGCTTTGCTTACTTTAGAAATTCACTTGGGGCCCACCACAGTCCTTTCTCAATAATGAAATAAAAAGAAGAAACTGTGGATGTCGACACTTGGTGGTCTCCACAGATATTACAAGGGACACGCGACACTTTTTGCATAACTTAGAGAAACATATTAAAACCTTCCATAGTTGCCACTTGGCACCTCCCATGTGCACTAAGAAAATCTTATTGAAAGAAGCTTTTGAAACTTATAAGAAACTAAAACACGGATGTTGACACTTGTCAGGCTCTGTGGGTATATAACAGGACATGTGGCTCCATCTGAATTACTTAGAGAAATTATAATGTGTCCCAGTTGATGACACTTGGCATGTTCTACGTGACTCTGAGACTTAGATAAAACTTAGGCAAAATGAAAACCTACACCCATGCTCTGTGTCAAAGCCTTCACTGCCAAAACTGAAACACATAAGGACAAAACTGGAGCGCACAACTGAACCTCAACAAAATGTAGAGTATTTTACTCTACAATAACTAATAGAAATTTTTCCAAAGATTGAATTAAACATTGAATAACTAATAAAAGTTAAGGAACAATGTTACCTTGAAGTGAAAATAAACTGCAAAGTTGAGGTGAATGTGACAAGTGGGGAAATTGTTGAACTGAGAAAAACCCCACACTAGTATTAATAGCTTACACAAAGAATATCCAATTACAATAGCACGAAGCATCTAGGATAAGAATGGCCTTGGGTTTAAAGATCATCAAGAATGTAAGATTGAGATTAGATCAATAAGAGTATTGTGAGAGTGTAGAAGAAAGAAAGAGAAGAGCTCTTTATAAAGAGCTAATAGAGATAAAGAGTTACAAAGAAAATTTTAATCATGTGTGACAAATATCTCTAATCATCTTACAAGTGAGAAGGATGTGTGTGCCACGTGGGAAGAGAAGAGTTACATGCAAGTAACTTTAAATCTTACAATTGGATAAAATAGGTGAGTGCCACCTCATTAATCTAGATTAAATGTATTTATAAATATAAAAAATACACATACATAAACTAGTCTCAGGATAAACTTAAAACTATAAGAAGCATCCAAATAAATTTAATTCTTTAACACTCCCCCTTAAGCTTAATTTTGGGTTACAAAAGTAGATAAAACCTTTTAAAGATAAGTAAGGGTTTTGAAATTACATAATACTACCTCTTAATATAAAATTCCTTCAATAATAATTATAATATTTGACAAATAAAGAATAAGAGAAGGTGACTCTAAAAGTCACAAGGATGATAGTGTGATCATGAAGAATTTCTATGAATTCTCTTTGGACAATGTGGTCGATCTACAATGGAACAAAGACCAATAAGAATTATTGATGATATACAAGGCCTGCAAGATAAATAAACTAGCACCAATATTTCAAGCTAAGTAACCAATATTTTAAAAAATTCAATCTGCATACATAATGTAATAAAAGTAAGTGTAAAAAAAAGGTAATTGGAACAAAGACAAATTCCATCACAAAGTGTGATATCCTACACAAAAATAAGTTAGTCAACATAATCAAAGCATATATCATGTGCAATAAAATGTAAGGAATGCAATAAAAGATATTCAATTAATCAAAATAGAGATAAAGATGATGTGTCGCTAACAAAAGATATCACATGAATACACATCAAAGTTTTTATAAGATTCATTTTTTAGGAATGCAAATAGTTTTACCCTTAGAGGTAGGATATTTAGTCATTTTTCAACAATGCAAAGTGTCATGAGTATATTTACCACAAGATTTATATGAATGTAATTTCAAAAATTTAGATATGTGATGCCCGTGTTTTTTACAATATGCACAAGGTTTATCATTTTTAACTAAAGCATGAGCATTAGAAGTATTATATTCAAAAAAATTGCACTAAAAGTCTTTTGATGCGAAGGATAATAAGATTCAAATTTGTATTAGAATTAATTGAATCATTAAAACCAAGACCTTTACAATATGTATTGGGTTTAGGAAAAATAAGTTAAATAATACCATCTTCACACTTACCAAGCACACCACCCAGATAGTCCAATTTGTATTGGGTTAGTGGAAGAAGTTTTCAAATAAATATAATGTTGTTGAGAAACACATTTAAGTCCATCATTAGAGACATTTCCATGTGAAAAAGATCCAAATTTTTAATTCAAAGAATCAATAGATGATTGCATTTCTCTGCATGAGTAGTAAATTACTTTTTCAAATTAGTAATGATGTCTTTTTTACATTGAATTTCATGTTTGAGTTCAATAATTTCTTCATTTTTAAAATTAATTATTTGTGTAATGTTTTTAAATGCTAAAAAAATGGCTAATTTAAAAGCCATAGCACCAAGACGAAGTAAATAAGAGAGAGATTAACAACTTTCACAAGGATTAGAGTGGAATAAAAAATCCAAATAAATCCTAATATTAATAAACAAACTAATTTTTAATTTTTCTCACTTCAAAAAATATTACACCAAATGAAATTTAAAAGTTGATATTGCCAAAAGACAAAAAAGATGTTTTGAAATTTTATATCGTTTAAAATTTGAGTTAAGAAAAATTCAAAACATATTAATTTATGATAAGGCAAGAGTATAAAATTATTACCAATGCTAAAATACCAATTTACTATGCTAATAAGTGATTTACCATAGTTGGATTAATACGTTGGAAAAAAAGACCATGCGGTTGGATTTAATTGTTTTGGAAAAAATAATAAATTAAATCAAGAACAACTTAAGTTTGCATAAAAAAGAAACTAAAGTTTGATTTAAAAAAGTTTTTAAAGTCTATAAGTTAGAAATTAAAGTGCTATGAGTAAAGAAACACACGTAAATTTGTTTTTAAAGAGTGAATTTGAAAAAGATAAGCTAGATTGAAGGAAAAGGCATTTTAGTTAAGAATAGAATAAACACACTTATCACTTATGAAATCTCAAAGATGTTATAGTAAAATCATTCAAAAAGGACTAGATTCTAAGATTAAATAATCAATAAAAGATTTTATTTTATTTTAATGGTTTGAAAAAGTGAAGAAAGCTTTGGAAAGAGAGAAATACTACACAAAGATCTACTTAAGACAAGTGGTTAACGCCTTCCAAAACATGCAAAAGCCTTAATAAAGGATGGTTGAAAAGAAACGTTGCAAGCTTATACATTGAGTATTTGAGTTATTCATCAAGCCAAATTGGTGAAAAGATAAAGGAGAATAGGTAAATGAGGCATTAAAAGGAATAGAGATGTTAATCATGGACACCCTCAAACTAAGAAAAAAAATTAAAATGGAGATACAAGACTCAACAATAAGGGCTAAAAAAACATATTGAAGGAAAAAAATGTCAAAAATTTGGAATGATACATAGCTAGAGTGAAACATCAAATAATGGCACAAAAAAAGACACCCAACAACATAAAAAAAGGAGGCTTATGAGGCAGAAAGGATGCAAACACAAAATCCAAATTGACTTACAAGTGGATTGCGCTAAGCTAAAGATAGGAAAAAAACACCAAACATGAATAAGAGTGAGGTTACATAAGTGAACCCACACAGGATAAAGAGGAATGGCACAAGATGGCATAAAGGTGATGTCAGGTGATCAAGGCATTCCGAAGTCTATACGTAGAAAGGTAAAGATACAAAAAATGAAGAGAGAATAAGAAAATCTCAACAAAGTCTAAGAGAAAATGGAAAAGAAAAAAACTTAGACTACGCAAAAACCACTGTGAAAGATAATGAAGAAGGAAAGATCATAGACTACCAAAAATTAATAAAATGGTAAAGAGAATATGCCAAGAACCCACATTATGCCAATGAGAACACCAAAAAGGATAGGGAAAAAAATATAATAAACTATCAAAATCTAAGTTAAAATGCCAAGGAGCTAAAGTGAGCCAAAGTGACAACCAAAAGAGCTGAATATGCTTGGGAAAGAAGGCAGAGCTGGATAAAATACCAAAGAAGAGAACAAGGGAAAACCAAAAAATACCTAAAAACCATTAATAATTCTATAAAGATTTACCTTAAAATAGTTGAAAAGGGTTTTTTAATAAACCAAAAAAGGGAAAGGGTAAAATAAACTTGTTTTAAATTGTATCACAACGAAAAAATTTACTTTTATTTACACCCCTAAACCTAAAAAAAACCTCAAGAATCAACATAAAACAACCTTAGAGCTTTGATACCATGATATAAATATTGTCAAAGATCAAATTAAACATTGAATAATTAATAAAACTTAAGAAACAATGTTACCCTGAAGTGAAAACAAACCACAAAGTTGAGGTGAATGTGAAAAGTGGGAAAATTATCGAATGAAGAAAAACCATAAACTAGTATTAAAAGTGTTATCACTCTAGAGAGCACCCTACTTGAAAATGTGTAAGGCACACGTTCTCTTCAGTTGATACAATTGGATCTTCTTAGAATGTGGATGACTTTGTATTAAGAAGAATCTCTAGAGAGGGTTGGTTCCCTTAAGATTTATCTCTAGAAACTAAACTATTTTGATTTTTTGAGATGAAAAGGGGGAAAGAAATTGAAATGAGAAATACTACCTATTTTGGTGATGCACCAGAGTAATTTTCTATTCTCTGAAAATTTTTTTAAACTAATTAAGACACACATATGAATCTAAAATAAAACTCTACATTCAACTCTAAACATTAGTGTTTCAAAAGAAGGCCTGAAAGAAGTTTGCAAAGCAAATTTCTAATCTTAGCTCTTCCAATGACTTGTAGAGGATGAGATTTTCATAATAGGAGTAAAAATGACCTCAAAAATGATAAGTATATGCCACTTGTATGCTGGTACATAGTCAAATTACACTCTATTCTGATTAAAAAAAAACTTATACAAAAAATCTTCTTTATTTGATAAAAATAGTTTCAATTACAATTTCTTCTTGACTTCAGGAATTAATGAAAAATAGATTTAAAAAGTAAATATATATGTTTAAAATTATCCTAAAGCCAAATTGGAATTGATTTTAGATAAGGATTAGTCTTGGTTAGTTAACTAAAGACCTAATCCTTTTACAATGTTAAAACAATTTATCAAAATCTCCAAACTCTTTGAAAAGTTGCATGATCTTGAAATTTTGGCATAGCATTGGAGGTGGTGGGCCCATGTCAACTTCTCAAAATCCTTTTGCATGAATTCCATTTCATTCCTTGATAATAAAATAATTTTAAAAAATTAAACAAAGTCTTCAACTCTTCAAGTTTTCAAAAATTTGCATGACCTTTACTTTGGCATTGAAAATAGAAGTGGTGGGGCCATGTTGACTTCCCAACCTTCCTTGCATGAAAATCATGCCATAATTTAGAATATAAATCCATATTTTAAAGTTATTTTAAGTTATTCAATGTCCTTATTTTGCATGAAAAGCATGAGAGATGCATGAAACTAGTCAAACTAGTCAACCAAAGAGATGTGGACTCAAAGACTAGTCAACTTCCACTTGAACTCAACTTGCATGAATTAGAACTTATGGATTGAATTGAGAATGATATATTAACTTAAAAAATATATATGATACGTGGTAACTCTAAAATTAATTCATTTGATATATTTTTAATGCCATTCTTCAAGTTAACCATTTGACCAACTAGGCCTATTAGACCAAATAGACCTAAAATCCAATCTATACATTTAAAATCCATTAGACCTACAACAAGATGTCATGAAACCTGAAAAAAATTAAATATACCTATAAAAAGTTTTTTCATCATAAGATATTTGATTTTGATGAAAAGACACTTGTCATTCAGTCAACAAGATTGACTAGGCCTATTTTGCTCCATTTTTTTACAGACTGGCCATTTTGATCAAGCTGGTTGGGACACTTTTACGATAATTTATGACCAAATAAAAATTTAAAGATGAATAAAAATTCTTATCATTTTACCTCCATTGATTAGATTTTATTGAATTATCGTGTACTTCATTTTACATGCTTTTTTCCATAAAAAACATTATTTATGACCTCATCCATATAGCTCCATGCATAAAATTAATATTTTTGGAATCCTCTCTGAGTTTACTTGAAATTTGAAAATATTTCAAGTTAATCTAATATTATTTTATGAGAATAAAATTAATTTTTTTTAAAACTAGTTTTTTTAGGGTTTAGGAGGGCTTTGAAACTAAATCTTCAAAATGATGATTCATGAAGTACAAATATCCAAATACATAAATATTTTAATTTATTTGTATCGTACTAACCTCCTTAACATCTTTTAAAATTTTGGGTTCCCATGCAAAATATATGAAAAGTTACCACGTGGAGAAATCTATTTGTGGGGTTTTAAGTACATTTTGGGTTGTCTATGCTCTTAATGATTGTTCATAAAGCACATCCCCTTATCTGATCTTAATTGTTTATGAATTATAATTACATATATGTCTTCAAAACATACTGATATTTTTCAACTAAAATCCACATGTGGTGAAAGACATGAGCATATGAACAGGAGGCTTAAAAGGGTGTCTAGAATTGCAAAAAGTGGAAATTTTGATAAAATAAAAATAACTCTTAACCTACTTATCAATGCCTAAAAACATCATAATGGGGTATTTATCATGCTATAAAATACCTTGAAAACACATTTTTCTTAAAAATTTAAAAAACCTCTTTTTAGCCTATATGCATGTTTGCTTGCAAAACCCTATATGAGCATGGTTTGCTTAAAATTTAGAGTTTTTAAACTCTTTACAAGTTTTATTATTATACAAAAAATATCATCCCATTATTTTTAAAATTTTAACTAGACTTAGAAACATCTATGGCACTCTAGAACGATGCATGCTCTAATGGTGATCTCCAACAGACATGCTGAGGATTGTTACAAAAAAACAAGTATATCCACTCATATAATGGCCATAAAATTTTTTTATAAGGTTACTCAAGTCATGATGACCTTGTGTAGAAAATTTGAGGTCTTGAAACCACCTATAGCTCCCAAAAATCTCAATTTTCTCTCAAAATTGACCTTTATGCATGGATTGTCTGCATATTTAAACTTGAAAATATTATTTTGAAAAGACAATGACCTTTTACATTCCATTTTTTTACAAAAATTAGTTGTTTTAAATCCATAAATAACTAGTTTTATTAGTTTCAAAGGGTAAATGATTGATTTTAGGAGAGTTTTGAATGATACAGATAGTAATTTGGCCTTGACAGGTCAAAATTACTAACAATTTTAGTGATTTTTGAAATTTGACCAGCCTAATGGTCAAAGAACTTAGAAACTCTAGTTATGACAAACTTAGATATACAATAAATATTGGAATATCTTTTGCAGGCAAAGATACAAAAAAAATAACTAACACAAATAACAACAAACACTTGCATATATGCACTTAGAGGAATAGACAACAACAATTGGAAAGGGAAAAACAATAATTGAAAGCATGTGTAGATATGCACTTATAAGAAAGCAACAATAGTAAGTCTATTATGTAAAAACTAACCTCCACCTTGCTGGTCCTCCTAGATCAAAAGGAAAATTTGACAATTCACTTCCGTGATGAGATGGATAATGATACATCATATGTTCTCTTGCAATCTCGGTGGTTGAGAAATCGAGTATCTTCCTTGACAACTCCTTTGGCATACTCATATGTGGAATATTATGATCAAAGTAACCTCTAACATAGACATACTCACTTGGTGGCTCCTTCTCCTTATCATGCTTCATTTCATCACGATCTGGTTGACTACTCTAAATAGAAAATATATAGGTATTACCTTTTGGAAGCATATCCATGTTTGCGGGCTCATCAAGGAGATGATAACCCATTTTGAAGATCTAAAACAAGTCTCTATCAACAATGAACTCTTGAAGTGTTAGAATTGAAGGGCTACCCACTCCTTTCTCTTCATTTAGCTTGACAAAGATGCTCTCTTTGGCTGCAACTAGACCAAAATTCCCTTGGAGAAGAGCATATCCTACTCCCAAAACTTCAAACAAGTCCTCCAATAAGCTTTTTGGCTAATTGGTAAACTATGGTGGCTCCACAAATTAATCAGTCTGATCAGTTGCTACATTTATTTTCTTATTATCTTCATAATATGGCAACATTGCTTCCTCAACCTCTTCATGAAGACTTGCATCCTCCTCAGCACATTATTCTTGAAACTCATTTGAATCTGCAATCTCCTCTAAATGGATTTCTAAGATGGAAATAAGTTATATTCTTGAGGAGGGAGGGATAGTACCTGAGTAACTTTGGGTTGGATTGAATGCATGATTTGGTTCCAAGATGGGAAAGATAGATTCTCTTTTTTGACATTTTAATTTTGGTTCTCTTCCTCTTTCCTTATTTTCAGCTCCAACTCTTTGATCTGGTTATCAATATTCTCCTAGAATATCTTCTCTTTAAAGTGGTCAATGATCTCAACAGTAGGTTGTCCTATAACAATCTCTTTCTTTCTTTGATAGTTCTCTTGGATAGATCTCCAAGAAGGGAAGGTTTGAGAAACATATGAAGAATTTGGCAAACTCAAAGGGGCTCTTAGAATGGTCTGTTAAGGAGGAATGGATAACATATAAGAAGGTTGTAGTTGAACCTATTTTTCTTTGAGGCCTTTTAGTTTATCCTCAATACTCTGAATGTAACCACATACATCCACCATCTCACCAATAATATTACCCTAATTTTCCCTCTCAATAGGGGTCTATTGTTCTTTTATTTTCTACAATGACTTTCCCAGATGATGAATCAGGGGAATAAGGGTATCCTAGCCATAATAACTCTATGAGTACAACTCTAATGCATGTTTGTCGAGGCTCACTAAAGTTTTTTTAAGTGCTAGTATGGATTGGATAGCTTAAAAATTTCCATGATTAGATTGACTAGATGGGTAGGATGGTTCATGATAGGGTTGGTATGGGGAAGTATTATGATGGAATGATTGTTCATAGGGAGGATCTGGGTAGTACTCTTGCATATATGCCTGATATAAATACTCAAAATCTTGATGAATATCATAGTATGGCTGGTCATACTAATCATATTGAGTATTATATGGATGCATACTAAAATAAGCTATTGGAGACCATTAGTAAACCAAGTGTTAAAACTAGTCAATATTTGAAATGATACATGATCTTCTGAATGCCTCCAAAGGCTAGTATTAACCCTTTGCAATAGGTCAAACTAGTTATTTGTGGCGTTAAAATCACTAATTTTAGTAAAAATATCAAAAATAAATTGTAAATGGGTAATTTTATTTTCAAAATAGCATTATCAAGTTCAAATATGTAGACAATCCATGCATAGGGATCGATTTTGAGAGAAATTGAGCTTTCTAGAAGCTATAGATGGTTTCAGGACCTCAAATTTCATACACAAGATCATCATAACTTGATAAACCTTATAAAAAAAATTTATGGCTATTATATTAGTATATATACTCATTATTTTGTAACCGTCCTCAGCATGTCTGTTGGAGATCACCATTAGAGCAGGCATCGTTCTGGAGTGCCAAAAAGGTTTTTAAGTCCAAGTAAAAGTTTAAAAACATGGGATGATATTTTTTAAATCATAATAAAACTTTTAAAAAGTGTTAAAATTTTAAATTTTAAGCAAACCATGCTCATACAAGGTTTTGCAAGCAAATAGGCATATAAGCCAAAAAAGGGTTTTTTGACTTTTCAAGAAAAATATGCTTTTAGAGTGTTTTTATATCATGGTATAGAACCCATGATGATTTTTTAGGTATTTTTAGATATGTTAATATTTATTTTCATTTTAGTAATTTTTTTACTTTTTTCAGTTCTAGACACCCTTCTAAGCCTCATATTCAAATACTTGTATCTTTCACTGCATGTGTATTTTGGTCAAAATATCTTATTATATTTTTAGGACCTGTATTTACTTATAATTAATGAATAATTGAGATCAATTTAGGGGATATATTTTATGAACAATCATTAAGAGCGTAGGCAGCCTAGAATGTAGTTAAAACCCCACAAATAGATTTCTCTATGTGGTAACTTTTCATATATTTTTTATGGGAACCCAATATTTTCAAGGATGTTATAGGTATTAGTTTTATACATATAAATATAAATATTTTTGGATTTAGAGGTCTGTACTTCATGAATCATCATTTTGAAGATTCAGCTTCAAAGCCCTCATAAACCCTCAAAAAACTAATTTTGAAAAAAGTTGATTTTATTGTCATAAATCATATTTTATAAATTTAAAAAAATTTAAAATTTCAATTACACTCAGATAAGATTTTATAAATGTCAATTTTATGCATGGTGTTGTACGAATGAGGGCAAAAATCATTTTTTTATGGAAAAAAGCATGTAAAATGAAGTAAAAGATAGTTCAATGAAATCTAATCAATGGAGGTAAAATCCTAAGACTTTTTATTCATATTAAATTTTTTATTTGGTTATAAATCATCCTATAAGTGTCTCAACTATCTTGATCAAAATGGATAGTCTGCAAGAAAATAGAGCAAAATAGGCCTAGTCAACCCTGTTGACTAAATGAAAAGTGTTTTATCATCAAAATAAAATATCTTGTGATGAATAAAGTTGTTCCAAGTCTATTTAATTTTTTTTATAACTTTCATTTCATCTTGTTTCAGGTTTAATGGAGTTCAAATATACAAATTAATTTTTAGGCATATTTGGTCTAATAGGCCTAGTTGGTCAAATGGTCAACTTGAAGAATGGCATTAAAAATCTATCAAATAAATTAATTTTGGAGTTATCACATGTCATATATGTTTTTTAAATTAATATATCATTCTCAAGTCAATTCACAAGTTCCAATTCATGAAATTTGAGTTCAAGTAGAAATTGACTAGTCTTTGAGTCCACATCTCTTCAGTTGACTAGTTTGACTAGTTTCGTGCATGTCTCATGCTTTTCATGCAAGATAAGGACATTCAATAACTTAAAATCACTTTAAATATGGATTTATATTATAAATTATGACATGATTTTAATGCAATTAAGGTTGGAAAATTAACATAGGCCCACCACTTCTCAATTCAATGCCAAAGTAAAGGTCATGCAAATTTTTGAAAACTTGAAGAATTGAAGACTTTGTTTTATTTTCTAAAATTATTTTATTATTAAGGAATGGAATCTATTTTTATACATGAATATTTTTAGAAGTTAACATGGGCCCACCACCTCCAATTAAATGCCAAATTTTGAAGATTATGCAAATTTTCATAGAGTTTGGAGATTTTGATAAATTATTTTAGGATTGTAAAAGGATTAGGTCTTAAGTTAACTAACCAAGACTAATATTTATATAAAATAAATGTCACTTTGTCTTTAGGTTAGTTTTAAACATATATATTGGCCTTTTCAATCTATTTTTTCATTAATTTTTTAAGTAGAGAATAAATTGTAATTGAAACTATTTTTATCAATTAAAGAAGATTTTTTGCATATATTTTTTAGATCAGAATAGAGTGTAATTTGAATATATACCAGAATATAAGTGGCATCTACTTTTCCTTTTCTAATTTTTTTTCACATTTATTTTGAAAATCTCATCCTCTATAGGTCATTTCAAGAGCTAGGATTTGAATTTGCTTTGCAAACTTCTTTCAGGTCTTCTTTTGAAACATTGATGTTCAAGGTTCAATGCAGACTTTTATTTTAGACTCATATGTGTGTCTTACTTAGTTTTATAAATATTTCATAGAATACCAATCATTCAAGTGCATCACCTCATTAGATAGAATTTCTATTTCAGTTTCTTTCTCCCTTTTCATCCCAAAAATCAAAATAATTTAGTTTTAGAGATAGATCTTAAAAGAACTAACCCTCTTTAGAGGTTCTTCTCAATTCAGAGTCACTCACACTCTGAGAAGATCCAATTGTATCAGCTAGAGAGAAGGTGTGCCTTTCACATTTTCAAATAGAGTGCACTCCAAAGTGATAATAAAAATTTTACCCAAATAATCTTTAATTATAATAGCATGAAGAAACTAGGAGAAGAATGGCATTAGGCCAAGAGAGCATCAAGAATACAAGAGAAAGACAAATTCAACAAGAGTTACAAAAAAAAGCTTCAACATGTGTACCAAGTGTCTATAATTATCTTACAGGTGAGGAGAATGTGTGCACCATGTAGGGGAAGAGGATTTAATTGTAACTCCAAAGCCTATAAGAGGACAAGATAGATGAGTTACACCTCATAAATCTAAGTTAAATACATTTATAAATATAATAAATACACACATAAACTAGACTTATGATAAATTTAAAACTATAGGAAGGACCCAAATAAGGTTAATTCTCTAATAGTGACCATAAAGACTAAGGCACCCTTATTTTTTTCATTGTTTTTTTATCGTTTTTATGATATTTTTTATTGTGATGATTTTGTAATATATATTTTTATCTATGGTAACAAACCTTATTGTTTATCTTAGATTTTTAAACCTTGTCTACTTTTTCCTTGTATAGAGTTGAGTCCCTAGTTCAAAAAAATCATCTTTACCATTAATAAAAAAATATTGTTATAAGTTTGTTCAAGTCTTATATGTTGCATAAACCTTCTTTGTATTAGTTTGTGCCACCTTTGTGTGTGTGGGTGTTTAGTGTAGTAATGTGAAACCTGAGCATGCATGTGTTTGTAAGGTTTCACGTGTCTTTTGTTACACACAATTTTATTTGTTTATTTTATAAAAAAATTATGAAGTTTTACACAAGAAGTTGTTGGTATTTTTTCCCAAGCACAACAATCCAAATATGAGTGGTACATTTCCATCAGTTTGTGGTCTCTCTTGAGGAATATAACTTTCAATTAAAATTGGTTCTTCACCACAGAATCAGATGATTTGATGAAACTTATTGGAGGATTAGGATCTTCATTGTGAAGTTTGTGCATTGAATAGTAATTCATTTGGAGAGCATGTAGTGAAGTGTGGTATTATTATTGAGAAGGCATGAGGATCATGGCTCAAAGGTTTTCAAAGTAATTGTGGGTTGGTGTTTTAATGTTTTTAGGTTCATAAGATAAACATCAATCAATAAAGTTGTTTGAATATTAATCAAGTACTATTCAGATTTTAACCATGTAATATAGTAGTTTGACAATATATCTCATTTAAGTATGTGTAATAAATAAAAGTACTATGTAACTAAGGGATAAATAGAGCATATCTTGTTTGTTATTTTATTCTATATTATGACAATGATTAGGAATTATCACAGGTTTGTCTTGGAAGTCTAGTTTGTGTTCATTTTATGTTTTTGACCACATTGAGATTTCAAACAGTAGTGTCAATCAGGGATAGTAACATAGATGAATATTTATATACCTAATTTAAGCATCTAGTGAGATATATACATAGGAGTGACTTTAAATTTATACCAGACCTATGATGCCCCTATGTAATTGTTATATGCCTCAAATTATGTTTGCATGTGTGTCATATCCAAATAATGAGCAACCCTAGTTCATTTTCACTATACCTATTACAACTTGGTAAAAATGGTTTAGCAAGATGAGTCAAGTTAGTCCTAGTAACTCGGTTGTTACTAAGTATTGCCTACATAGCCAACACTCTTAAGAAGGCCTCAGACTCGCATGTATTTCTCCCTCCTATGCATATGTGTGGATTTATAATAGTTTGAGTATATGATATTTCTCTTAGTAACCCTTGGTACAAGTGACGTAATAATATTTTTGACCTTTTGAATGCTTCAAATATTTGATTCAGTGTTATATTGTTATTTGATAGCTTGAAATGAATAGTTCTTTATAGCCTTTACATATATAAAAACCTTTTGATTTTTAATTAGAACCTATTGAAATGTGAAAATTTGATTATCTAATGATCAAAGTGGGTTAACAAAATGGTCACAAAGTGAAAGATACTTTAAAAGATAAGTTTGGATAGTTGCATTGAAACTCAACACTAATGTTGATGTTAGTGTTCAAGATGAATGCTAGTGTCTAAGGTATAAAAACATATATAAAACAAGTA
Organism: Torreya grandis; assembly: GCA_037957365.1. Classification (NCBI taxonomy): domain Eukaryota; kingdom Viridiplantae; phylum Streptophyta; class Pinopsida; order Cupressales; family Taxaceae; genus Torreya; species Torreya grandis. The sequence goes on along the minus strand of JARHVA010001364.1, from coordinate 1,937,605 downwards.
AAATAGGTGGGGATATTTGGTATACACTAGATGAATATAAATATACATAACACATAGGCCCAAGGGGTAGGTAAATCAAGTGAAATAAGATGGAACCAAAAAGGTCCATGAGAGATTGTGGCACTAGATGTATAATTCTCAGTAAAAAGGTATATACATATAATAAGATTAGAAATATGTATAATTTTACCAAAATGGGTGTCTACATTTTTCCCCCTTTAATCTAGTAATAAAATAAGAACAAGAATTACTAGTTTAAAGGAAAAGAAAATGCATATCATGATGTGGACAACACACATTGTCTTTGCTTGAGTTGTTCCTTCAATATTTTGTCATTTAAACATTATCGAAAACCAAAGATATGCCAAAAAAATTAAATCAATGTATATAATTTGTATGTAAGAAATAATAAAAATTAACATAAATAAAGAGCATAGGTAGAGTACACCAATGTATGTGTTGCATAGTAATTAGGTCTGGAGTGTTGAAAATTGGAAGTGGATAGGGAACTTGTAACCTCATCCATCTTTTAGCCAAGAAGATGATTGAGTCTACAAGTGGTAAAAGTGTGTTGCACCATGGTGGTGTTGTATTTGGAGTAGGGATATTTGAGAGGTGATACACACACACACACACACACACACACACACACACACACACACACACACTAGAGATTCATGATGGGTTTATTGTAGTGGTAGCTCTATTGCATTTCTAGGCTTATGAGCATATCATATTAGTACATCTAGCTATTATTCCCCTCCTTGGATGGGCTCATCCAAAAGTTTTGTAGAGTGGTGGATATTCCCATGTGGTAGACTTCATACCATGATAGAGTAATAAATTACCTTGGACATGATATCTCCGAATCATATTTTATGGTGTCCTTACAAGAATTTTTTTGGGTGGGCCAATTATGGCCATGAGTTACAAAGGATAAGTGTCAATATGTGGTTGATTGATCAGTTTCCTAATGTGTATGAGTTCTTTCAATATGATTGATTTGTAAAATAGTTTGATATTGAGTAGGGAGTTCCCTCAACATTGTATCCATAGCATCGCACAATGTGGAGTGGTCGTAGGATTTATGATAGGTTAGCACCTATTAATGTAGATATATCTCCACACCCAAGTGATGAACAAGATCCTATGGTTACCTTCATAGCAGGAGATTATATGGAGCGTATTGATGGGTATGTGCAGTGGTGGGTTGGATCCTAATGGATTTTATTGTTTTTCATTGTATTCATGGTGCTAGGTGTCATTCCTACACCATAGGGTGGTGGTAGAGAGATAGGTGGTGATACAGAAGATGGTGCTCCTATGGGACCAACACTGGGAGATGAGGTAGCAATTATAGCCACATGTGAGTATCATAACTTTGATTTTTTACATTTGATTTTGTTATAAATTTATATGGTTTTTATATATGTTGCTAACTATGTATTATCTAAAATGTGTGTAGGTAACTAGGAGTGGTCAACCATGGTGGATCAGGTGATTTAAGTCCTTACTCGCACTATGCTTATGGACATAATCAGAGATGAATTTATTCAAATAGTTGTTTACATTTCCAGTGTGCATGCACCATTGTTTTATCATGTTGTGAGAGTTGTACGAGAATACCATATTATATCCATGAAACACGAGGAGTTATGTGCAGAGTTGGATAGATAATACATCCCACAGTGGAGTTACACTAAGATCATGTAGACACTTATTGATCACTATGATGTTTTGAGATGAGATCATGAGGAGATAGTGTGGTGGCTAGGTTATTTTGAGGAGAGAGTATGCATGCTATCATGTACATAGGGTCCATAATTTTATCCTAGTACATCTACCTCTATAGGTGCTAGATTTGTAGATTTTGATAGTGATGAGAAGTATACCCTAGGGGATATGCACTTGAATTATGATTGATATGCTTATTTGTAAAAACATTGTATTAGTTTATATGTATGACATTGTTCACATGGATTATATTTGGTATCAAATAAATTTACACTCTTATTTCTCTATTGGTCATTGTATAGTTTGTTAATTGCATTTTATTTCCATGGTATGTGTTGTGTATTTTTATATGTGTATTTTTTGTAAGCATATATTATTTTAGTAATAAATAAATCATTGTAAGTAATGGAAGGATGGATATAATAAATCTTGACTATAATGATCATATGTAAATGGTACTATGGATTATGATTCTATAATTATCTCAGAAGTATTTATAGAAATATTTTATGAATCTATATGTATTTGTTTTGGTACCCATATCTACTATGTAATTTTACCCCTTCTATGTACCTCTATATGAAGGACCTAATAGACCAAAGGCTCCTTGGTAGGATCAATGTGGGAGAGATCAATCATGGGAAAGAGTACCATGGGAGAAGGACTTCTACTAGAATTAATCCTCTGTGAAGGTTGGTGGACCATGCATTCCCTATAGGGCTCAGCATGGGATATTTTGTTCTCCCTATGCAAGCTCTTAGGAGAATTATGTGAAACATGTCTAGTTTTGATATGCAATGATTTTGTAATTGACTAATTGTGTAATCTTTTGCTTGAGATCAAAACACTCATTATCTCGATGACCATTAATACCATGATAAGTGAAAAAGTGATGTACTTTTTCCTTCTCAAATATATGAGGTGGGTAATGTGAATTAAGGATTTTGATCATGTGTTTGTCCAATAAAGTTTATAATATGTGATGTGGTCTATCCTGGTACCAATCAAACTAAAAAATCTACTATTTTGTGGTAATATTTTGTCTAATTATGGGATGTACTCTTAAAACATGTTCCTTTCCTTTATTCAATACCTTTATTGTTTGCTTCATGATAGATGGGGTTAGTTGTGTAGAAGGATTTTGAAGCGGTTTAAGAATTTTAATAATTTGTTTATGTACTTTTAGGAAAATATTTATATCATGTTTTGTCCTAAATGGAGAAACAAGCAACTTAATTTATGTATTATTTAGTACACATGCATATTTCAAAGGAATTATGTAATGATCTTTCTCTTGGTGGATAAAGAAGACCTTTGCTAGATATAGATTGGATCTCTAAATCTAAGGTTGTGTAATGTAAGGAATATAAAACATTCTTAAATAGAATGATATAATCTTGTATAGGCTCATTTTCTGATAATGTTAACATTTTTAAATGTTCTAATGGTAATTGGTAAGGTATACTGATGAAAATGTGATATAAATACATATTCAAGTTTTTTAAAAGTTGATAAGGAACCATTTGGCAAAGTATAAAACCAATCAAGTGCCCCTATTGTTAAGCTACGATAAAAGGCCTTTAAGAGCACGTTTCAATTTTGGGCTCATGCTTAAAGGAGTGTGTATATTTTTGTAAATGAATATCAGGATGTCCTTGACCATTTAAGGAGGATAATTTAGGCATAAATTTTTTTGAGGGATAAGGATTCTCAAATACATCCATAGAAAGAGGTTACTCTAATAATGTGTTCTCCTCAAGAATAACTTTGTGAGAAGAAACTTGTAATTTAAGAGTATTGACCTATTGTTTTAAATCTATGATGGTAATCATAATAGATAACATGTCATAAGAAGAAGTTGAGGATTTTTCTATTGGTTACAAATTATCATTCGTATAGAACATAGGGATGATGGTCTCTTTATTACTTTCTAAAATAGGTTCCTTACGTGATTTATCAATATTTGGTAAGGGAACACCCATGTCTAAAGATGTAGGTATGTATTTTTGAAGTGTGCAAAGGTTAATATCATTATCATTGAAAGGTGATACATTACTTGGAACTTCGTGATATATTAGAAGAGGCAAGTATAATTTCATTTTGAGGCACAGTCTCCTTTTTAGAAGAAAATTAAAGGGAGGAAAGGGAAGAAAAATTTGTTATGTCATGTACCACATTAAGATATGTAAGGATTTCATTTTCACTTTGATTTGAAGTGTCACATCCTATAGAAGGAGGAGTAAGTAATGCAATATCACTTTCTACTTTAGGTGCATCATTTATATGTGATAAATTAATATTGACATGACTATCTTTTGCCTCCTTGTTATTTGTCTTAGGAAAATCTCTTATTAGGAAACCTTTAGGAAATATGGATTTTTGATGCTTGAATTTATGTGGTTTGAGATTTGTACAAGATACATCAAAAGGATTTGGGACTTTTTGTTTGTCCCTAAACAATGTAAATTTTGTGTGTTTCCTTAGGATGTTCATTAGCACTTCTATTATGTTCTTCAATGATAACAATGGGAGACACAGGACATGCATTTTTCTCATCACATACTAGAGTTGAAGAGGGAATTGGATTAGTTTCACATGGATCATGAAAATAAGACATAAGGTTTTCAACACTAATATTACTTGGGGAAGGGGAGACACACTTGATTTGATCAAGATTTTCATTATGAGAGATAGTGTGTGAACATTCAACTTATTGGACTTTTTCAACATTCGAAAGGGGAGACTCGCACTCAATTATTGAGATAACTAAAGAAGGTGGAGATGAAATAATTGGATTTTCAACATTATGAATAATATAATTTTGAATACTTATTGGTGTTTGAAACTCTTCATCATTGGAAAGCAAAGGAATATTAGAGATATCATAGTCGAAAGGGATACCATTACATTCAAATTCATAAGCAGAAATGTCATTATCACTAGCTTGGTCATTTAGATTTACATTTGCATCATTAGTTTTTTCATTATCATAATTGTAATAAAAATTAGGTTTATCTTGTTTTTGGTGTTCTTCTAGGTCTTCATATGCAATAATTTGATCATCAGGTGGATTAAATAAATAATCATAATTTTGCTTCCATGTAGGATCATTTGCTAAGAACTCCATAAAGACTATAAGGGTGAAGATAACTATGAAGCACATAGTCACTAGGGCCAAAACAAGGATGTTACTAAGCATTCCTAAGGTATGCCCACATAAGTGAGGTAGAAATTAGATCTGATAATAAAATATGTAAATATGAAATGAACTTTCAAATAAGGTGAAAACCCTAATATGAAAACTATGGTTTTGGTTCAATAAACATAAGACAGGTTCACCAAATATTTTAATGCTTTTGGGTTCATAAGAGAAACATCAAGCAATAAAAATATTTGAATTATCATCAAGTAATATTTATATTTTAATCATGTAATATAGTATTTTGACAATATATCTCATTTAAGCATGTGCAATAAATATAGCAAGTACTAAGCAACTAAGGGATAAAGAGAGTGTATCTTATTTGTTATTTTGTTCTAGACTATGGTAGTGATCAAGAATCATCATAGGGCTATCTTATAAGTTTAGTTTGTGTTTGTTCTATGTTTTTTACTACTTTAAACTTCCATATAGTTGCATTAATTAGGGATATTAATGTTGACATATATGTCCATACCTGATGCAAGCATATTGTGAGAGATATACATAGAAGTGACTTCAAATTTAAACCAGACCTATGTTACCCCCTATATAATTATTATATGTCTCAAATTATGTTTGCCTAATCATCATATCTAAATAATAAGAAACTCTAGTTCCTTTGCATTATACCTCTTATAACTTGGTAAAAAGGGGTTACTAATGTGAGTCGAGTTAGCTGTAGTAACTCGATTATTGTTAAGTATTACCGAAATAGCCAATACTCCTAAGAGGGCCTCAAATTCACAAGTATTTATCGCTCTTATGAATGTGTGTGGAATTGTAACAGTATGACTATATGTTCTTTCTCATAGTAAACCTTGGTACAATTTATGTAATAGTACATTTGACCTTTTAAATGCTTCAAATATTTGATTCAGTGTTGTAGTGCAATTTAATAGTTTAAAATGAGCAATACTTACTTATTAGAGAGTTGCCTTATCAAATTAGGTGTATTAATTATACCATATCATTTGTATATATATAAACCTTTTGACTTTGACTTATAACCTAGTGACATGAAAATCTGACCATAGAATGGGCAAAGAGTGCTAACAAAATGATCACAAAGTGAAATATCTATAAAAATATAAAATATAAGTCTGAATAGTCACACTAAAATTGGATACTAATGTCAATGCTAGTGTCCCAAATGGACAATAGTGTCCAAGGGATAAAACCATATAGAAAATAGGTAAAATAGGTATCCCTGGTATACACTGGATGAAGATAAATAGACATAACACACAAACCCAAGGGGTAGGTAAATCAAGTGAAATAAGATGGAAACAAAGAGGTACATGAGAGACCACATCACTAGATGTCTAACTCTCAATAAAAATGTATATACATACAAGAAGACTTGAAATATGTGTACTTGTACCAAAATGGGTGTATACAGTTGGAAAGTCTTGTAACTTTATATATCCAAACTTGGTTTGAGGCATATATCATGTGATGTGTCAAGGAAGGAGTTATTGTTGACTATTTTGTATTTAATCCCAAAAGTCATGGAAACTAATAAGGATTCATTTAATATTGTTTGTGATGTATTTGTGATGCATTAAGTTATAACATATTACTATGCCTTAGATTTTTGAAAGGCATTTAATATTTATGGCACATTGAGGTGTGAGAATATTGTTAGTGGGGTAAAATCACTCAATGTAAGTAGGAAAGTCTTGCACCTTTATAAGCATAACCCTACACCTATGTTAAGGGAGTAGAGAGGTTTAAAAAAAAATTAGCGTGATTCTAAAATAGCTATACTTTTATGGACTTTGAATTAACTAGTAGAGATTTATGGATCTGATGTTGGAATGATCTCATTATGAGAGTATAGTGTCATTAGATTTTTTGTGCCTAATATAATTTATTATTATTGAAATCTAATAAAGATATTAATTTTTGTTGTTACATATATTATTGCATTTTCCACTAATTACTATGAAGAATACGTGAACTAAGGTATCTCTTAATTGATACCATTAACTATAACTACATCAGTATTTCTTGCAAGGCCATTCAAAAATATGGAATAATACCTTTAAGTTGATCCCAAAGACCATAGGTTCTATAAAGACTCATTTTCAAGATAATAACTTATATCCATGCCCAAACCTGAGGGGGGATTGTGAGTGAGCTTGCTTGTTGCTTTGATGCCCTAATTAACAATAAAATCAACAACTCAATTTCCCTCTTTGTAGATGTGAGATCGTGAAATCAACTCAAAATAAATCAACTCAGTTTCCCTTTAGGTTCTACCTTCCTCAAGGATGGAATTAGTAACTAATATTGACAATATCCCTTAGCCATGGCCGTGATAACTACTTGAGAGTTACCTTGCACAATGAGATGCCTGATACTAAGGGACATAGCCAACTTAATATCCCCACTATATTAGCAACCTCTATTGTGTTTTAGTATTTGAACCAAACTTAAGAGATGACATGAGTACAAGATATAGGGAAGCATCTTGAAATCACCCCCCCACTCTTGTGGGACCAATATTCTCACAATAAGTGCCATCTAAGTTGAGCTTAACTTGACCAATGTTAGCATCAACCAATGGAGCCCTTCAAATTTATTAATGTACCTATCATCCCCATTAACAAAATGAAAACTTGTGCTTTGACTTATGATGCCTCATTTCACCCTTAATAACTTATTCAAATTTTGGAGAAATTTTTTTTATCTTCTTCCTATGCATTCACATAATATAATACTCATGTAGTCCTCCAAAAAAAATTGTAATTGCATGATAATGACCTTTATAATTAACTTATATTAAATCTTTAGCTTCTTATAACATTTTTAATGTCATGGTAATGATATTTCTTTTTTTTAGATTAATAATTTAGAGTTTGTGTTGGTTTTTTTAAGCTTTTCTTTTTTTCAAATTATTGACATTGTGTTGTTCTTATTTTTATAAGGAGATGACTCCCCTTTGTAAACACATTTAGGAACATGGTGAGGATTTCCCCATTCAATCTTTTGCCCTTGTTCCCTAGGGATCACATCCCTAAATAGACTAAGGAGTGGAGATACATTCCCATAGAAAATAGATTTATATCCTCCAAATATCATAAGGTCTATCAATAGACATTCAAATATATTCCACTAATTAAGCATTTTATTGACTCTCCAAAGATCAAGGCAATGGTATCCCAACAAGGAAGGCATATAAAGTATGGTTGACCCATCAAGGCAATAAGATTATGTCTATCCACATAAGGACCTATTATTAAAGGTGCAAAATTTTTCACAAGATTATTTATAACAATAGTATATGAAGTAGAATTTATGCCACAAAGTGGGTCGATTTCACATCATTGTCATTTTTTTCCACTTAGTTTTCCATGTATGAAGTTAAGCTAGAAAAAAACATGGCACAAAGGTGGTGCTAATTTCAACATCGCCTTTGCACCACCTAAAAAAATGTAAGTATCAAAAAATCAATTTTCCTGTCTACATAATATAAAGATAAGGCAAATCACGAAATCATTGTACCCTTACTATGAGAATTTTTAATTTTGGTGGAAAATAAGAGTTTTAAAATTCATAGGGAAAGGCAACAGCTTGAATCTCAAGACAATAAGGTGATGAATTTATTATTTTCACATTATTTTTGAAGAAAAAAATTATTTATTTTCAAAGCTTGTAAATTTGGATAACTAAATAGAGAAATATTTTTTATACAAATCAATATGTGTTTAAACAATTGGTCTTTTATCTTATAGATAGTATGTTATCATCGAGTAGGTATACATCATCATTACATGTACATATCTCTTCTTCTATATTTGAGTCAACTTCACAAGAACAAATCTCTTATATCAGTGAGCATACTTATAGTATATGAGTTTGTATGTAATCCTAATATTGTATATAAATTTTCATTTATTGTTAATGTGTTGGGCCCCTTTTTTGATACTTAGTGGACCATGCCAACTCAACACATCTCTATGTGTGGTAGTCATTGTAAATGATTGCCCTTTTGAAACCATTAGCACTAGTTGGAAGAAACTTTGAAGATCTTACACCAGCTGGCAAGAAGTTACTTAGTGCCTAGGTTTTTAGGGGCATCCCTTTGAGTGCTTGTACATGGCAATTAGAGAGTGCAAGTGTCAGAGTAGTGAAATCAGTACAATATTGACCCCCAATGGCATATTAGAACCCAATGTGTACCCATCTGACCTGACAAGAATATTTTGATCCACCTATAAAGGCAACCTTGAAATTGAAGAAAGAGAGCAGTGATTAATGTTAGTGAAGCTCTGCTAAAATTGAGAGACGTCATTAGTCTATAATAATCATCATGAACTATGTTAAGAATTCTAAATGTATAGCCCAAGCTTGCCTATGAGTCGTTGGGCATGAGCAGTTTCAAAGATGAGCACATTCTCTATTTTCATGTTATGAACTTTATATATTGAAACTATGAACTAATGAAGAATGTTGTTGAGAACATTTGAGTGTTGATTTTATTTGGATGGTTATACCATTATTTTGTGTTTACGACTTGAATCTAATAGTTGTGATAGTATGAATTCTATATATATGAACATGTTGACTTATGAAGGTTTCTCCCTAGCATCAATGCCATCTCTATTTAATATAGCAAACCCCCAATAGGCTAGAAATTATCCTAAAGTGTTGAGATAGACATGCACTTGAGCCTTGACCCCTATACATAGAATGCTAGCTAGATGAATGAGAATCTGAGTATGAGTTATTCCCCTATTTCACCAAGCACCTGAATGGCACTTTACTTACTATTTGAAAGACTTGCACCCCTAGAAAACTAGAACTAGTCTAATACCAACTTACACCACCATGGTTAAAACTAGTCCCTTTGAATAGGCTCATGCCTATTGATCTTACCCAGAATAGCCTTGAATCAATAACCACATAATCTTGTTACACTAATGACTAAGTCCCATCAAGACTAAGGTTGTGCCATGTTTCAACTAGCCTAATGTGAAAGTCAGTCCTTTCACTATTGTGTTTTAGGTAAGCACCAAGGCTTACACCTTTTGTGAAATTGATGCTAGTGTAGTAGTGCATTTAAATGTTGTGCACTATATGCCTTTACTATTCTTGTGCCTAGTTGTATCAAGTATAAAACTAACTTGGATTGATTGTTAAGAGCATGACTAGGCACATGAGCTAAATAAGGAGACATTTCTACAACATTTTGGTTTCGTTATCGAGACCCTGTTGAATTTTGTTTTTGTAATGGTGAAACAAAGTGATGCTCAAAATTTCACTTGAGAACATTGAGTTTTGGCTAGCGAAATTAGAAGATAGTTTCATGTAGAAGCATCTAACATGCCAAGGATAGAAGCCTAGAGAATGGGTAAAAACTAACCTATATGATTCTCTAACCTATATGATTGTAAACTACCTGAACATGTATACCAGTAGGTAGTTGCCTATACCACCTCCATAAGATGAAGATACAACCAGTGCTTTGAGTGGATAAAGGAGCACCTAGAGAGGCTTGAAGGCCTAGATGATGTTTGGATGCACATTGTATACAAGTGATAGAGCGGCATGCTAAACAATTACGTGTCAGAATTCATGATGTCGACCTTATCTTGCCCAAAAGAAGTAAATTATGAGTTATTTCATGAATCAAAGGGTGTGTTCATAAAAGGGCTCAAAACTAAATTGAATAAATTATTGGTGGATTATGGTATTGAAATCATAAGAATGGAAGGCTAAAATCCTTGCACATATGGGTAACTAAAGAAGGTGAGAAGGGGAAGTGTAGGTGAGGCATGATGGAAAGGGATGAGAAACCTGACACCTAAGAGCTCTAAAGGCAAAACTATAACAAGTGAAGGTGTAGAATGATAAAGGATCTAGAAATTGGAAATGCCTAGTGGACCCATAGTGAGAGAGAAGGGCATGGGGAAGGATCCCTTGAATTGCAGTAGTTTAATGAAAGTGAGGAAGAAGTAAGAGATTGAGCTTAGTAGTTGGGTGCATAATGCCTAGGGTTCTTACAAGACATGGTAAATGAGGATGCACTAGAAGCACCTACCCCCTTTAAACCTGAAGCAGAAGTTCATGTGTTGGATTCTCCACTAGAAGATAGAAGAACGATAACTAACCCTATTATTGACATTGACTTTGATAGAATTCAAACTTTGAACCAAGACTTTGTAATCGAACAAGTGATTCCTTATGATAAATTGAACTGGAATACCATGAGACTAGTGAGCATCAATCCATGAATCTAGAACACAAACACAATCATTCCTATTTAGAATATGTCAGTTGTGCCAACTGGGCAATGGGCTATAGGAAGTGGCCTAACACCACAAGTGAGTAATACCATACTATCGAGCTTGACTATATAACTTACACCAATAGGGTCAGTGCTCAACCCTATAATTGGATGCATTAGAGGACCACCTCCAACATAGATGCTAGGGACAAATGCCTCAAACTCTAGCACTACCCCCTCGGTAGATTTATTATAAAATGGTAATGCACTTACTTGAGTATTATGGTGTAGAGAATATTATGGAGCATGTGTTGAAGTGTGAACTTCAATGACACGCTTTAGGTATTACCCAACAGAGCACAAGGTGACTCAATTCATGACCACCTTGTTGGATCACACCCATACCTAGTACCAAAAACTTGATCCAAACCAAGCTAAGGTTGATTACAATATATTTAAGGAAGACTTCTTGAAATAATTTGATATCTCTGAGTTTGAGAAATAGAGCATTATGACGCTTAAGGAAATTATCCAAGGGCTATCTAAGAGTGTGCACCTATATGATGTGCATTTTAAGACCCTCCTTTCTAAGCTTCTATATGATATCCACCCCTGCTAACACATGTAATGGTTTATTGGGGGCTTTATAGTACCTTTTAGGAGAGTATTGTCCATGAAGACCTTCATGGACTCCCATGAAGCACTTGAAGCTATTCTTCATGTCAAGGCAATAGGTAGTGTTGATACTATGATCAACTCATTAATGGAGGCACAAATTATGTCAATGGCCTCCCAGCTACAAAAGCTAACTATTAGTTTGAAGCATGATGCTCATAGTAGTTTGTGGTCTATTGACTATGAGATGGAAGGGCATAACAAAAATAATTTCCCATGAAGAAATTTTTGTACCTTATTTCTTAGTTGTGAAGTGTGTCATATTCTTCATGACTCTCAAAACTATCCCCTATTGTAGAACTCTAGTCAAGTAAACACCACTATATATTGTAAGATGTGCAATACCTATACTCATTCAATAGTGGATTTTTGAGTCATTGATGAGATGCACCAAAATATGGAGAGAGGTGCATGGTAGGCAATGATTACAACTAGCAGGCAGGTAGGCTAAGGAAATGAAGTCTATGGCTAGCAAAATATTGGCTATGGGAATCAGTGAGGCATGCATGGGTGAGGTGGATGATGTGGTGGGAGAATATTTCCACCATGATCATTTTATAAATGTAGGTGAATTGAGCATTACCAGCGTGACTTCCCCATGCACCCAATGTGTGGGTATTTTCAGGGACCACATGCAGTCGAGGATTACCCAAACTTGTATAAATAGATAACTCAAGGTTGACTAGTGTAGATAAAGGTGATACCATGGTTAGGCATGAGCAAAAGGAGGAGAAATGGGATTCCAAGATCTAGAAAACTCACAAGGATACACCTAAGGTGTAGACCATGACTCAGAGTGGGTTTACCACACAACCACCTACTACGTTGATAAAAGAGATACGCTTGGAATATGGTGAGTTAAGATGCACCTAATGCATAATGAAACCTAAGATAAAATTTGTGTCCTACCCTAATTTAGCATGATAGAAGGATGTCCTAAAACAAGCCATGAGCATAATATAAAATTTATAGGGAAAGTTCTAACTAGCCAAAGATTTAGAGGTGCAGGGAGCAAGATAGCCAAGAGGTTGAAGTATAAGAGTTGATTAAGATCATGCACCTCCTACAATCTGAAGGGATGTTGACCCTACTAAAAATGTATTTTTAGATAATGCAAGGAAGAGACTAGAGGAAGAGGCCATGCCTAGATGATTGAAGTTGTTGTGCCACATATGGAGTAGGGGCATGACATAAGGCATACTTAAAATATAGATTATGAGTAAGAACTAATAATAAATGCCACTATCGATGGATGGTCAATTTATGAGGTCCTTATGGACATGGGCATCGAGATTAATATTCTAACCAAAATTTATTGGAAGAAGATGGGATGGTCACCCTTGAATTCCTCCCCTCATATGTTTTTTTATAGCCAATAAAACTTGAGCATAACCTATCAAGATTCTGAAGGGTGAAATTGTAGATATCATGGGTGTTGAATTTTGAGCTGACTTCAAGGTGATCAAATTTGTAGAGCATGATAACTATTCAGTACTCTTAAGGAGGTCATGGTGCCATGCCAACAATGTGTACATGCTCTTCAAGAAGTGATACATGACTTTCAAGAATGGTAGAGAGAGGGTGGTAATCTCCCTTTCAAGTGATCAAGGGCCTCCATATGTGAAAACTATGGATCTCAAAGATGATATCAACCACATTTATAACATCATGGTATGGGGCATCAAGAAGCTTAACCCAAGTGACCAAAGAGTTCTCAAGTGTGAAGATGGACAATCAAATTTCAATATAACTAATGTAGTCTATGATCGATGGGTCAAAGAGGCTTATGAAGTGACTAGCCAAAGGTGTTACCTAGTGTAGATAACTGAGCCAAGACTAGCCAGAATGGGACTGATTAGGATTGAGTGCACTCAAAAGAAATGGGTTCCCCATGCCAAAGAGGCAAGAAAAAGTATCTTTCATTTGAGTAAGGGGAATCTTATAACACTCCCAAAATATGGAGGGAGCTACCCTATAGATAACTGTGTCCATGACATTGAAGCATGTGTTCCCAAGGAAATAGATAGAATGGGTGCACTAATGCATACTCTAAAGAGCATTGCTTATCATTGATGGGTAGTATAAAGGCATAGCTTGCCAACATGGCAAGATGTGAAGGCAATGATATGCACTAGGTTTGGAAAGAGTAATGAGGACTTATAGATACCTAATTACTCAGGGGATTCTAACCCAATCATGCATGTGTGTTTGTGTGAAGAAACTTAGACTGTCTATGATGAGAAAGTGCCCAAAATATTATCGGTGCATGCCTTCTATAGGAATTTAAAAACATGGGTGTGAGCATGATACGTTGTAAATGAAACATGTTGAGAGATAAGAGACTAGGAGGTCCTTAAGGAGAGGTTCATGCACACCTTCTCCTTCTCTTCATAGAACTTAGAGCTACTAGAGCCACTGTAATTCAATCATAGGGGAGTGTTTGAGGACAATACCATTCTAAAAGAGTGCCTTAGAGACATGTTCAAGGAGAAATTACTATCACTCTTAATATTTTTTAAAGAAAAGGCACTCAATAGTGACTCCAATGAGGAGGATGACAAGACCTAGAAGGAGCACAATTGGAAGGCTCTAATAGAAAAACAAAAACTTGTGTGCCTTATAGATTATAGTTCCCCAAATGAAGAAGATCTGACTCATCTTTGAATTGAAATAATGGAGGGGACTAGGCAAGTTGATGACTCTCATCAAGAGAGGAATGAACCCTATCGTGCACCACTCGAGACCACTAAGGTAGACATTAGCATAGAAGGTGAGCCAAAGATTGCCACTATAGGTACTTACTAGTCTAAGGTAGAGATGACATGAATCATAGACCTCCTAAAGGAGTTTCAATATTTTTTTTCATGCAGCAACTAGGACATGAAGGGTACCCGCCCTTCCCTTGGAAAAATAATCATCAAGCTGGTGGATAGCATGAGGCCTATCAAGAAGCAGCTGTATAGAATGAATCCTAATATTTGTGCCAAGGTGAAGATAGAGATTGATGGAATGTTGGCTATCAATGTCATCTACCTTGTACAAGAGTTCAAATGGGTGAGCTTGATGGTCATAAGAATAAAGTAATATGGGTACATATAGATCTGCATTAATTATAGAATTTTGAATGCCACTTGCATCAATGACCAATTCCCAACACTATTTACTGATGAGATCTTGGATGGTGTCATAAAGTGCGAGATCTATACTTTTACTGATGGTTTCTTGGGATACCATTAGGTGTAGATTGAGTAGGAGGATAAGCCCAATACAACCTTTGCAACTGAATGGGGTTGTTTTGCTTATAATGTGATGCCCTTTGGACTCAAGAATATGTCAATCATATTCTCCAGAGTGGTGATCACTTTTTTCAAGGACTTCATCCATAGGTTTCTCCAAGTCTATCTCGATGACTAGACTGTGTATGTCCTTGTAAAGGACCACTATGACAATCTATGCCTCATGTTTAAAAGGTGTAGGCAGCTCTAGAGATCTTTGAACCTAAATAAGTGCATCTTCACAACCCCCTTTGGAACATTATTTGGGCACATCATCTACAAAGATGGTTTTCTTGTGGACCCTATGAAGATAGCCATCATAGTTCAACTCTAGACCCCTTCAACACATAAATATGTTCACACTTTTCTAGGCCATTATGGCTACTACAAGAAGTTTATATAGAGCTATGAAAATATTTTCATGCCTCTAGAAGAGCTCTTGTGCAAATATGGCCCATTCTATTGGGGTGGGGTGAAAGAGGAGGTTTTTGAAACATAGAAGCTAAATTTGGCTAGCATGCCAATTCTGTAATTTCCAAACTAAACTACTCCTTGCCACATCCATACCGATGTTTCAGGATTTACAATTAGCACCATATTGGTGTAACCAAGTGAGGGCAAGATGGACCACCCCATCTCATTTTCTAGTAGTAAATTGATGCAATCAAAACAAAATTACACCACTAGTGAGTGTGAGGCACTGGCCATGGTCTGTGCCTTACAAAAATTTAAGCAATATCTATTGGTAACCCCATTCATCTTTTTCACTGATCATGAGGTGCTCAAGTATCTCGTAAACAAACCTATTTTACATAGACCTATATATATAGATGGATAGTTCTATTCTAGGAGTTCCAATTCTCTATTATTGTTAAACTTGAGAAGCAAAACTTGGGCTAGACCATTTATCCTGCATAAATTTTGGCAATGCAACAACACCAACTGTGGATGACATATTGGATGTGTAGTTGTATAGAGTCTAACGCATCCTTGAAGACTTAGTAGAGATTGTCACTTTCCTAACATCTGGGTTTGCACCCTAGACCATGTCAAAAAAGTAAAAAAAGTATCTTGAAATTCACATTGCCCCCTTCCATCTCATTGAGGGGGAGCTGTACAAACTAAGTAGAGCTAAAGTTTTTACACTGGTGTGTTCTAGAACATGAAAGGGACTCCATCTTAAAATATGTGCATGAGGGAATTTTAGGAGGTCATTGTCCTAAAAACATAATGGCATAGAATATATTGTAGTTAGGTTTGTGGTGGCCGAGCCTATTTCAAGATACCAAGGAGTGTGCAAAGGCATTTGACATATGCCAATGTATTAGGAAGCCCAACCACTAGGACGGGATCCTCTCATTCCCATTCTTTCCCAGGTATCATTTGAGAAATGGTCCATTGATTTTGTTAGACCAATCACTACCACAGCATGGTGCATAGGTGTAAGGTATATCTTGGTGACCACTAACTATTTCACTAAGTGGGATGAGGCCATATCGATAAAAGACTACAAAGCTAAAATAGTCATGTGTTTCATCTAGGATAACATAATAATTCAATATGGGTTATCACTAAGTCTGACTAGCAATAGGGGCACTCATTTCATTAGTGAGATGGTGTGCATCCTCTTAACTGAATATATGGTGGTGCACCACAACACCACCCTTATCATCCACAAGCAAACAACATAGTTGAAGCCTTCAATAAGATCCTGAGAACATGCCTAACAAGGATATGTGATGTTGGACACAAGGATTGGGACGATCACATTTTAGCGGTACTATGGGCATACCACACAATATATAAGGACCTGAACAAAGTTACACCTTTTTAACTAGTGTTTGGCACTGAAGCAGTTCACCCCATGGAATTCATGGTGTCATCCTTACACATTCCATGGATTTTATACTTATATGACCAAGTATATTTGAGCACAAGGTTAGAATACATAGATTTCTTGGATGAAAAGTGTGCCCAAGAAAGATGGAGTCAACAAATTGAAAAGGTGTACCAAAAGATTTGGCATGACAAGCACATCAAGTGTAAGGAGCTGATTGAAGGAGCATTAGTGTTTTTATATAACTCGAAGTACCTTAAGCACCCAATAAAATTGTAAATAAGGTAGATGGACCCATAAATCATCTACCACATATTAGAGGTAGGTGCGTTAAATTCGCACATGTTGTCTGGTTAAATTCTCCTAGGGCATTTCAATGGCAACTGATTGAAACTATATTGGCAGTAGGATGGTGCTTTTGCCATAAGAACATTGAATCATTGGTCACTATTTTGTTTGAAGTTGAGATCATCAAAATATAGTTTGGTGCAAGCCAAACTATTATTTTTCTTTTGTTTTTCTTTCTTGTATAGTGTAAAGAGGCAATAAGCGGTACATAGTGGTCACACAAACTTATCTATTGGTACTTCATGCATAATTCCATCTAGGTGAATCATGCACTTGCATTTTTTCAAGTAAAAGAGGCCATGAAACCTAAGTTATGGGCATGTGAATATAATCTAGCTCCAGTGAATGTACTTGGCCTCCCACACATAATTATAAGTAGGTGAGTTGGGCACTTATGTTGTTTGAGTGCAAGAGTCTAGACAATAAAGTGGTGGGCACGTGAGACTCATTAGATGTAAATAGAAGATGCATAGGATCCATGTGTGCAAGGTGAATAGTATAGGTCTCTTGAAGGCCAAATAATGAACTACTCTATCACTTCTACGTATAATACCAATCAAGTGAGTTGAGCCCATTTGCTTTCTAAGCACCTAAGACTGTATACCTAAGTTCTAGGGCATGAGGAAGTCACCAGACTTTGAAGATTTTAGAACAAAAGGATAATGTACATAAGCACAAGGCTAACCATTGTGCCATAGTTCAAAAGGGGTGTATCAAATTATCATGCACCAGAAACCAAAGAATAAGGTGAAGATGCTCAACAAGGTTGGGTGCAATAAGGAAAGTGAAGATACACAATCTGACTGTGTAAAGAGAACCAGAAGAGAAGATGGATCATTGGAGAGCCAATACAAGGGATTTGTATGGGGTAGAATAGGCCAAGGCAAGATAAAGTGTAAGAAACTAACCAAAATAGAGAAGTGCACTTAAAATAGAAGCACAGCTAGAAGATAAAGTAAAACCAAAGATGTTGAATTGTGCTCATGTAAAGTGTTATGCCCAGGTTGCCACAAAAAAGGTGAAGGTCATGCCAAGTGAACAAGCATAGGAGAGGAATCATCTAAGATAGTTGGCATCCACCCAAGTTTTAGTGGGAAGTGACCATTTAAATTAAACATCACTTCACCAAATTACCATTAGAGATCATTCAATGAAGTGGTGATGGAGGCACAAAGATATGCATTTAATGCATTGATGATAAAGGATGTCTACATATTTTGCAAAATTTTGCATTTTCCAAGAAATTTAGGAACCACCATATCATAAATGACCTGCATTAATAAAATTAGATAATAAAAGGGTATAGATTAGCAAGAAATAGACTTGCTTAGGTTATAAAGTTTAAACTAACTCAAGACTTATAGCAAACTTAAGCAAAAACTAGAGAGCCAAAGTGTGAAAACCCTATACCAATAAGAATTTGAGTGATTTCAGGCACTAAGAATGGATGATTACATACTAGGGGTGATTATGTTCACAATAAGGGTGATTTAGATAAGTGTGGAGAAATTATTCTATAGAAACCAAATAGTTGGAAGAGGAATTGATGCACAGGATACCATTAAAGGTTGCCAAAGCTTGAGAGTCAAGGGAACAGTCGTAGATCCCATGAATTATAGAAGTACCACCACCATTTGAGGCTTTGATAAGATGCACCTTTCATTTTTCAACATAAGCAGGTTTAGGATGGTGAATAAATGGAAGGGATTGAGCTTTAGATCAGCACAACAAGATCCAAAATATGCACGTATAGTACCTGAAATAAAAACTACAAAAATAGCGGCACTGCATGTGGAATCAGTGAGTGTGGTGTAGGTGGAGACTGAAACACTCACCAAAATATCCTATTAAGTAATGCAGTTTCCCCTAGAGGTCATGATAGGGGAGATTTGACACTCTTTTTTTCATGTCAACCAATTAAAATAATATAACCATCACATGTCTAGTCATTTGCAAGACCTTGTACAAGATTGGATGGTGGATATAGGGCAAAATATGGTACAAGATGATGCCCCATTTGATGTCTTGATCCAAGCTAAATTGATTGCATCTGATGTAACTCAAATTTATGAGTTGTCATGCTTTAAGAAGCTATAGGAATTTGTATAATTCCTACTCTTGCACATCCATGAGGACCACATCTACTTCATAAGGAGTCACATGAATATTTCAGAACATTTGATATGAAAAATAACTAGGCTCCCAAATACTAGTAAGCACATCTATTAGATGATGGATGATGAAGAAGAGGTGAAGTGCATAGGCCAGCTCCTAAATTAATTCAAGGGGGGTTTTACATTCCCCATCAAGGAGTAAAAGGACCCTGGCATGAGGTTGGTGGTGCACCTTGTTAGCTCCAAACTATGTGCAAATGATTGGTGGAGGAATGTGACAAAGGCATACCTTTGCATCACCTATCACATGACATAGGGTATGCAATTCAATATTTCCAAATTCATCATCGATGAATTTGTGAAGAATGCACAAGAGTGCCATAGGGCAATAGGGACATTTAGAAGGGGATCCATCCTCATTCTCATCATTATAGAGGATATTGGGATTCCATATGGGGATGAAGACTACCTCTAGGTCTGTCCAGATCATAATGATTCCCCAATACATAAGTACAAAGACTTCATGAGCCCCCTTATTTTAGTGCCAAATATAAGACTCATGTCATGGGGTGGTGTGAGAGGTACATAGAGGAATTTGAGCTAGAATGGTGGATCCCATAAGGGCTCCCTTAGATTATGTTTGAAATGGTAACCTTTGTTGTAATGTAACAATATTGTGTAGTGTGCTTGTTATTGGTAGATGGTAACATGTCAAGGTGGCTAAAGCTCCCCTACACCTTCTCAAAAAGATATTTTAGGGACGTTTTATGTTGTATCCCCAATTCATAATAGCTATACATTTTAATCAATGAACTAGATGTGAAGAGGCATAGGATGAGGTGCTAGTTCACTTGCATAAATGGGAAGGCCACTGAGGATAAAGAGGATGAATCAGATCACCCATATATCCACCCCTTTCAAGAGGAAACCATATATGGACACATCCATAAGCTCTACTATGAGATGAAGCCATGAAAGAAGGGCCTCAACACCGAGTAGAGTGAAGACCCTCTAATCTAAATTAGTGATGAAAGAACTCAGGCACCAATAGAGAAGAAGTCTCCCAAGAAGAAGAGGGGGGAGAATTTGGAAGAAATAGAGGAGTGAATAAGGCTCAAGATCACCTCAAAAAAAGAAGCCTTTTATCACAAAGGAAAATAATAAGGGGAAGGTTCCTCCTATGGTGCCTAAGACAGTCTTATCTAACATAGATGGGAAAGAAGAGATGGAGGAAGAAACAATTCAGAGGGGTGTATACATCATGCTCGAGGAAGATGACTCCTTACCAAGTGAACCCCCTCACCATCCCCTCAGAATGAAGTGGAAAATAAGATGTGAAGATGGAAGAAACTTGGCCTCAATAATGTTGATATACAAAAGACACTGGAGATGGAGGAATGAAGAAAAGAAATGACAAAGGTTGGAATGTCTAAATAAACCATTGAGATGGTTGAGGTCAAAGAGCTTAGAAAATAAGTGGATGAGTGCAAGGTGCAATAGATGAAAAGAAAGAAAGAAGGAGGAACATGTGAGAATTATGGCGAGGTGAAAGTGCATGGAGAAATAATACCCATAGGCACACCAATTGAAGAAGAGTCAAAGTGCAAATGGGAAGACATGGGCCTAGACCAAGAGCATATTGACACAGTGTTGGAGTTTCACCACAAGTGAGAGGCCATGAGAGGCAAGGGCATGTCCCAAGCTTAAATTGATTGTATAGAAGCTAAGGAGATAAAGGCAGAAGAAAAGAAATACAAAGTGTAGGCCAATAAAAGGAAAGCTGAGAATAAAAGGGCCAAAGAAGAAAATGCCAAGAGGAAAGAAACAAAAGAGAAGGTGACCCAGGTAGAAAGGTCTAGAATGAAGAAGGAGACAGAGGAAAAGGTTGCCACTTGCACAGAACCTAGAAAGTAAAATGCATCTGAAGAGGCACCTAGCACCCACTCCATCCTAGTAGAGGAAGCTACACAATAGGCATGCCCTAGTTCTAAAGGGGCACTTGAAGATAAAGAAGGAAATGTTGAAGCCTCAAAATAATAAATGGAGAAGGATATAGAGACCCTGTTGGGGCAAGAAGGAAGTAAGACTAGAACCAAAGATGTTTATGCCAAAGAAACAAAATAAGAAGAAGAAGCAGATAAATGGAAAAAGTTTGAGGAATAACCCCTCCATAAACAAGATGATAAAACTAGCATTGAGGAAAGGGAAGAGATGGACCAAGGAGAGAAGCCTGATGAAGAACCCCTAGTAGAGAGAGAAGAATAAGAATGAGACAAAGAAAACACCAACACCATCATTGAAGAGGAGTTGTTCAAGGAAGAGGAGTATGATCTGAGCTACAGGGAGAAAGCGTAGCATGAGTTTACCAAAGATGATGGCTTCGACATGTTGGAGTACATGCACCCTAAAACTACCATGACCCTAATGCACCATCAAGTTTCTTATGCTCTTGATTTCTATATGGATAACCTCATTTTGAGGTATCGAATAAGGCAATCTAAAGTGCCAAGAAATTAGAAGAGGGGTATGAATAATAGCTTGTAAATCCTAGGGATATGAACCCCATAAGGTTAATGAATGTACTCCTCAAGATGGCCTCATCAATAAAGCATAATAATATCATCAATGATGTTCATGCCAAAAATTGGAAACAGATCATGCAAGAAGTAAAGGAAGAATTGGAGGTAATGAAGCTCAAAATATAGAAATTGGTCAAGCACATTGAAGAGGTGGAGCCATCCCTTTTGGATGGTGTGGATACCTCAAAAATTAAAGAGGTTGATAAAGTTTGTATAATAGTAGAAAAAATGCTCCCCTGGATGAATCTAGTGCTAGAAGAACAAGAAAACCCTAGCGAAGCCATCAAAAGAGAACTAAACAAAAAACTTGATGTAGTAGAGGAACTATTCACCAAATTGAAGAGGGTGTAGAGGAAGTAGATTACATATTTTATAGCTTTACCACTTAAGCATCAGTCATTGATGCATGCCTTTAAAAAGTGAAAGAGGAGAAGGATGCTTTGGTGATGTATGACTTTATTATGAGTAGGACCGAGTGCATCTAGGTTATGGCATAGGTCAATACCTTAAGTACCTAGCTAAAGACCCAGGAGAAAGACTTGGAGGCACTCTTTTGTGCCTTTTAGATAAAGGCAAATGAGCAAGGGGATATTTTAGATGGCAGGGTGAGAAGAGCAAAGGAAAGGATGGAAGCCTTTAGGAAATAATTGGAAAACATGGATGTGCTCAAACTTGGGGATACATCAACAGAACTAGAAGGCATCTCTAAATAAATTAGTCTCACCATTCAGGGTTTTGAACAATTCAAGGTAGAAATAAGCAGAGTGCACCCAAATTTTGCATAGCAAAGGCACTGAAAAACTAGTCTGAGAGTGGACTAGCAAATTTGTATAGGACAATATTGGGCCCATGTTTGTGACACTTAGTGGATTGTGTCAACTTAACACATCTCAACACATGGTAGTCATTTTAAATGATTTACCTTTTGAAATTATTAGTGCTAGTTGGAAGAATTTTCAAATATTTTGTACCCGCTGACAAGCAGTTGCTTAGCACTCAGGTTTTTAGGCACATTCCTTTGAGTGCTTGCACATGGCAATTGGAGAGTGTGGGTGTTAGAGTAGTGGATTTAATGGCATAAAGACCCCCAGTGATAGCTCATCACATGATGTGCACCCATCTAAATTAACAAGAAGATTCCCCTTCACCTATAAAGATAAACTTGAAACTAAAGAAAGAGAGTGGTGATTAATGTTAGCGAAGATCTGCTAAAATCAAGAGATGACATTAGTATATAATAATCAGCATGAATTATGTTAAGAATTCTAAATGTATATCCCAAGCTTGCCTATGAACTGTTGGGCATGAGTAGTTTTAAGGATGAGCACATGCTCTATTTTTATGTTATGAACTTTGTATACTGAAACTATGAATTAATGAAGAATGTTATTGAGAACATTTGAGTGTTGATTTTATTTGGATGGTTACAGCATTATTTTGTGTTTGTGACTTGAATATAATAGTTTTGATAGTATGAATTATATATTTATGAACATGTTAACTTATGAGTGTGTATACACCTTAAATTAGTCAAGCAACCACACAGATCATGTCTTTTCATAGTCCTTTCATAGGAGACTCTGACTAGAGACTATGAGCTTTGTTCACATTTAGCCATGTCTTTTGTTTTATTCATGTCTTATTCTATGTTTAAGTCAATTTTTTCCTATTCTTGATTATCTCGAGCCTTTCAAATATTCATTCCACCTCAGCCAGGTCAATTTTTCTATCCTCTTTCCATCCCCCTAGGTCTTGGAACTGTAGGATAGGAGCGTTGGGGTTGGACTATAACGTTGATGCCATTAATGTTCATTTCCAGTGCTCTTGTCCAAGGTCATTTTGAGTTTCAAAGGTCAATTTCCTTCATTTAATGAGTCTTATCCCCTTTCTTAGCTTCATCCTTAACTTTCTTAATGTCAACCAAAGTGCAAATAAAGATCCCAAATTTGAAATAAAAAGTCTTCTATATAAAGGACTACACAAGGCATTTTATATCTAGCACTTACTACTTTGGCACATTGGATATGAGACCCTATCTTGAGGGTTAATATAGGCAATGATTAGGACAATAGGGGCTCTAGATCATGTGATCATTCTTCCCCTAACCTATTTTTCCCCCTTTTACTTTTGATGCATTTGTTGTTTGCATGTGTATAGATGAACACAGAGTTTTGGAGATTAAAAAGGACCTACAATGAGCTCTATTGACTTTCAGCCTCTAAAATTTGGTATGCAAGATCATATTTACTTAGTGAACAAAACCCAAAAATCTTAGATCCTCAAGACAATAGAAGCAAATTTGAAGTATAGCACCGATGCCACCCCTGTCCACTTCAAGTGCTCCTATCCAATCATAAAACGAAGGCTAGATCCAGATTCTAGATAGTGTCCCAATCTTGCATCTCAATTTCCAACTCTTCAATCATTCATTTCACTATTTTTAGATAAGTTTACTTTTCTTCCTCATGCAAATCATTTGATCAAAACATATATTTTGCCATATTAAACTAGATTTTTCCCTTATTCTAGATGCCTTATTATTTAGGAACTAAACACTAGATTCTAAAAAATAATAAAACATTTGGTGAACCTGATTTACTTTGAACAAATCTAAAACCCTAGGTACCCTTAAGGTTTTTCTTTCATATTTTATGAAAAAAATTAATTTTAAATATCTGATTTTTTGAATAAATTTTTGTGTATTTATTCTATTCAAAACTATTTTTAGAATTTAAATTATTGACATAATTTTCAAAAAATCTAAAACCCTAGATTTCAAAACTAGGTCCTCAAACCCCAAGCCTTCCTTGAAAATTTTAGAAAAATATTTTGAATTTTTTACAAATCATTTACTTTGTCAAAAATAATTTCAAAATTTAAATATTATTAGTTTTCTTGTGCAAAAATTTAATTTCAAATCTCTAATTTTTGTGCAATTATTCTATTCAAAATTATTTTTAGAATTTAAATTATTGGCATAATTTTCAAAAATTCTAAAACCCTAGATTTCCAAACTAGGTCCTCAAACCCCAACTTTTCCTCCCTTACAATTTTTAGAAAAATATTTTGATTTTTTTGCAAATTGTTTGGAGTGTCAAACGTAGTTTCAAAATCTCTATGTTCATAGGTATTTTTGCATTTATTTATTTAATAGTACTTTAAAATATTCTCTTTGGTGAAATAAATAAAATGGCCACTAAGGCAATTCTTCTTTCTCATCCCATAGATCAATTTTTAAAATTTTCTCATAACTATGACAATGAATGGATAAATTTACAAAATTGCACATTAACTAAAAATGTGGAAAATGAATTTATTTACAATGAAGATAATTATTATTGTTTTAATGAGGAATATGATGATATACGTGAAATTGATAGCAAATCACAAATAGATGCATCTTCTTCTATCAAACCTATCTCTTTTATTCTTTCTTCTAAAGAAAATAATTTTGATAAATGGGAAATATACTTTTCACCACATTCTCCTATACAAAATACACCAAATGAATAAATTAGTCATGCACTTCCAAATGAACCTCTAGTTGGTGATAATTTGCTTCTATGTGAACCTAATATTTCTCTCTCTTTTACTACTTCAATGTTCAAATTACAACAATATAAACACAATATAATCAAATTGTCAATGCATAGTTTAATTGATACATCTCATGTTCTTAACTGTACTTTGTCAAAATAAGATCTAAATGATAAATCTCTTTTCTTACTTCTCATGAAAATAATGCATGTATTCCATCCATGGATAACATAGATGCACATGATAGTCCAATTTCAAATGATACTTTATTGCATATTAGAAAAGAATTAAAATCTTCTCTTACACCTTTCCCTAGCAATGATGGAAGTGATAATGAATATGATAGTGAAAATGCAAATGAATTTTAAAATGAGAGTGGTTATGAACAATATTCCAATGATGACAATGCATGGAACAATGATGATTATTATGCACATAGTGAAGAATAATATGCATCTCATGTTTTTAACTCTTCTCTCACTCCTCTCAAACATAATGCACTTAAAAATGTTGTTTCTACTTCCATGAATGATTCTATTTCAAATAATGCACATGTTAATGCTAATATTACATCTTCTACTCAATTATAATGTCATACGCTAAAACATAAAGATACCAATGAATCTCCCAAGACACCCCTCACTACAGTAGAACCTAGTTCTCACTCTTCACCTAAAGAGATTGGTAGCCCACATCCCTCTAGTAAAGTCAAAATTACCATTACTTTCAAGGTTCAAGTGAGCACACCCCCTCTTTATGATCCAATTGCTAAATGTAGCATTCTCATGGCTAAAATTAACAATTAAATTTAATGATTAAATGAACCACTTCAAGATGCTAATGTACCATCCTAGGAGATTATCTCTTTAATGCATACATTTGGTGAATTACAACACCAAGTACATCTCCTTACCTTGGAAAAAAAGGCTTATAAGTCTTAGATGGATGCCAATGATTTACATGGTAACCCTCTTCTAAAGACATTCATAAAATTTTCATTTCCTAAGCATTTTCAAATACCATTATTGCCTCACTTTGATGAAACTATAGATCCATTGTACACCTTCAAGCCTTTCGGAAGGCTTTGCCATCTCATACAAGTCCTTTGATTCTACTCAAATTATTTTAGCAGATATTAGTGGGGAAAACACAGAATTGGTTCTTTCATCTACTCCCCATTGGCTCCTTGTACACATATGATGACTTAGAGGAGGCATTTCTCAGACATTACATAGCAAACGTGGGCCCTCATGTTACATATGAAAAACTTGCAACTTTACATTAGAATACTTCAGAGCCAGTTAGTGATTATATCTTATGGTTCAAGAATCACTTGTTATGATTGATATAAAAACCATTGGATTTAGAGATTTAACATATCTTTATTAAGGGGCTTTGCCAACGTCTCCTTGATCATATACTATATCAGATAGAGTCTTCTTTCAAGAATTTATGTTATATAGTTATAGCTTTGGAAAAGAAATTGGGATTGATTGAGGTAGATTAAATTGATTTGATTACTCTACATTTCATGGTAGTATCTACATCTATAGCTCCTAACACACAACATCCACCATGTCCTAAACAAAGATAGGAGACCACAACCAGAAAAGTAACTATTTAAGAACAAAGAGCTAGTCTCCATATCACAACCTACAATATGCACTACAGAGAACAACAACAAGGCACCACTACAATTTGATTCAGATTAGAATAGACCATGTGTCATATTATCAACACTATTAGATAGGAGGTTAAAAACATTACCTTCTACTCATTGATGAGATCCACATCTAAAAAAATAGCCACATCAACCCTTTTATAAATAGCATCATATCCATGAACACAGAGATAATGATTATTATGGACTCAAAATTTGCATAAATAGATGTGTTGATAATGGCATAATAGCATTCACATGGGGGGAATTGAGATATCTTCCACTATGCAACCATAGACCTCATTCATCCATGACTAAGTCATCCCAAGACATTCCTTCATAGGAATCATTGGTCACTCATCATGAGAGAAATGCAGGTTCTAAGACAAAGCCTCATAGGAGATCTCTTATTCCACCTATTCAAAAGGTTTGGAAACTAATACAGTGAGAGCAGCCTAAATATGGCATTGTAGTTTGAGGAGTACATAGTGCAGTTCTATATACATATCCAATAGAGTCACAGGTACTGCATCAGAATAGTACTCACAAGAAATATTCACTATGGCCATATTTTTTGGGTCCTATCTCATGTAGCAATCTACTATAGTTAAGATTAAATGAACCCACATCACAGAGTACTGCTCATGAAAAATATTCACTATGGCCAAATTTTCAAGGTCTTATCTCATGTAGCAATCCACTATATTTGAGATTGAATGAGCCCTCATCACAAGATTCAAATCCAGCTCGATCTATGGCCCAGTCATACACATCATAGAAGATATCACAAAGTATATGATTATGGATAAATGAGCCTTCTTCATAGCACATAGTTTTAGTTTCACAACCAATAAAGTTACATTTTGTAGAATCTCCATGTATAGCTACAGTTAGTGCATCATAGATAGTATCAGATATAGAGCAAGTTCCTATATAGCATGATCACGATGGGCATTTGTTTAATTGGCCAATAAGATTTAGATAGTGATATAGCATAGAGTGATATGACACATAGTCATACTAGTTTTAGTTCATAAGCTTTACTTAGCAGGGCAACGATGGAACCACAGGTCTAGCTAGCCTTTGTATTCTTGAGCCACTCTACAAGAAGTAATACACACAGTGTTCTATCTTACATCCCCAAATACTAACAACTAACATTTCTAATTCCCAATAACTATCTATAGCCAAAACTAGCTTATCAAAGTCTAGATCTTACCAAATCTTGCTTTACCAACATTAAACCAACTCAACCCATCCAAACAATTTACCAATCTCAAACCAACTCAATTTATCCTAATAATTTCCTAATTGCAAAACCAAAATTTTTTTTGTTTACATATAATTACAAACCAAATAAATTTCCTTTCATAAAATTAGAAATCAACAGCTAGCATCACACTTATCAAAACAATCAAATCACATATCCCAAGTACCATGTTACCAAACATATGTATCCTCAACATCAATACCAAATCAAGTACTTCTAAAACAACCATATGAAATGAATATAAAAATATATTTCAAATCCCATAACACAGCATGCATGAATCAAAATCCAAATAATATCCATACATATATGTAGTAATGTTTTCAAAATATATACATCATGTCAAGAATCAATCAATCATGAATGGGCATCATGCCCTCACTCTTAGTCTCACTCTCTCCTATAGTACTAGTTTCATAATTCACTCTCGCACTTGATGACCCTGTACCTCCTCAAGATCTTGAATGCCTCTTACGATGACTATCTCACTCCAATAACTGATCATGCTCCTCACATAAATCTACATACCACCTTTGAATCTCTATGTACTCATCCATAATCCTCGTACTCACTGATCCATAATTAAGTGGAGGCATCCTATGCCTATCTAGCTCATCTCTCTCTCACACTACCCTAACATATGTAGTTATGGCTATAGCATTCCTATAAAACAAATGAGAAAAACACCAGTTGTAAATGTCACTCATTCTATCAAAACCTCCTCCATCACATCATCAAGAACATGTCATATAAGCTCTTGGAGTGCCAACTCAATGATGGTCTCCTAGAACCCATCATCTCCACCTCCTCCCCCAATAGGTGCTTCATCCAGATCACCTCCCACTCCACCTACATGCAAAAGTATAACACTACATTAGATATATATTTTCCAAATAAAATAAAACAATAAAACTTGTATACAATTCAAATGCTAATCAATGTTTACCTCCCATCATCTAATCAACATAGGATCCTCATACTTGAGGGCATCCCCTCAACCAATAGGATATAACAGAGCCCATTGATGCCTCATCCACCATGTGGTATATGATTTTGTGCATCTACCACCATCTACATCATGAATATATATAGATGCATCTCATGCATCCAAAGGTAATGGTGATAACTCAGCCTTAGTAGGTCTCCCACAAGCTCCTACCCTCACTAGTGCCTATGCACTCCTCACCCACACCCATGCTATAGGGAGCATATCTTGTGGTACCCCAAACTATCTAGTCATGCACTCATATTGAAAGAGCTCATACACTCCAACCCAGTGGTCATGTAACCAACAACTGACCCTCATATACTTCAACTACACTCTATCCCTGGGCCACCCAGGGAATCCTCCATAGGGCCTCCATATGATATCCTAAGCCACCAATCTATCTACCACTTGTCTATAGTGATGTATCTTAGGAGATTGGTTAGCCAACATACTCGTCCACCACTCCCCATATGGCTTTGGAGGTGCCTACCTCTCCCTCAACAATCCTATTAGCCATACAACCACTATATGCTCATAATCCCAACATTGCAATAAGGTATCTACACTCACACCACCACTAAATTCCTCTTGAGTAAATTGATAAATATCCTTATATAAGTGGGTAATCATAATCCTAACCCATGAGAACATAGTGCCATACACCTCTATACTGCACATGATCCTATGCATCTTGTATGCAATCGACACCTCACTCCTAACCACAACAAAAAAAGCAGCTAACAACACAGCCAACCACTTCCAAAAATGTGAAACACTCAACTTCATAATAATTGACAATAATAATCACTATCACTACCTATCCTATGTATGCCTGAGGACACACTAGCAAAATACAAGGATGCACGATCAATAGCATCTACACCCATATCATCCTATAATGTCACCCGATGTCCACTAACTGAAAAATGTAAAACATGGTACACATCCTCTAGAGTAATAGTAATCTCTCTAGTAAGAAGATAAAAATTACATGTGTCTACATTCCACCTCTCACATAAGGTGGTAATTAGATACCTATCCCACTACATAGTGCTTAGGTCACACACATGACCTAGCCCTACTTTATCCATCATATCCCTCTCATCCACTGACAAAGATAATAATCTCTGTGTCTCCATCACCTGGCCTTTATGTAACTCTCTCATTTTTACCTCACCCTAAAAAATCTTAGAAAACAACATCTACATCAGTTCTCCATGCCAAATCAATAGTCAAGCAAAAACATAGTAGCTAAACCAAATAGAAGCCCAAAAAATCCAGCCTATAAGACAACACTAGGTATAGGATAACAATGCTAGACAGGAACATTGTAACCTATATAATAGCATTGGAGGAGGTAAAAAAGCATTGTAACTAGTCAAATTTTTCCTAAGACTCTTAAAATAACTCAAAAACATCTAAAACAGGCTTCCAAATAGGTAAAAATCATGCATTTCAACTACTTACTAGGGTAATCTCCCCACCATCCTCAATTTGGGCTACCAACTGCTCAAACTTGGTCATGACAGATGCTTGTCTCCTTGGCATATCTCCTACTCCAGAGCTCAAAATATCAAACTACTCAATGTGCAAATGATTCAAGAATCAATCCAACTTTCCTATACAAACAACTTTTTCATCCAAAGTAAAATACCATTTTGCCTATAACTTCAACCCCGTAGCTGTATTTTATAAATTGTTTTGTTCCATGGAATCATAACAATGATACCTTTGACATCACATGAGCCTCATTCTATTACTACATCATCTACCTACTATGGCACACATATCTATACACATACCCAGATATTCAACTTGGTCTTAACTAATCAAAAAACGCATTCAACTATAAAAAAACTCAATCTAATCAGTCAAACTACTTCTCAAACAATTCAAACTATACCAACCTTGCTTCTATCATTACACCATTAGTCATCACTTTTGGCTCAACCTTCTCTATCATAGATCTCATCCCTCTCCTCATAAGGGGGGAATCATTCCTACTATTCCTATTCCTACACTTATCCAACATGCCTATCCACTCTCATAGATGGATACACCACAATTCATACACCTTCAATATTTAGATTATCAGATTCAGCTTAGACCAGTCAAGATATATAGTGATTTAGATTACATAGGTCATTCAACATTACTTAGGACATTCAAAGGGATACACCTTAAATTTACACATACACCATGATTCTCACACATCTAGTAGTTAGATTATCAAATTTAGCTCAGATTAGTCAAGATATATAGTGATTCAAACTACATGGGTCATTCAGCATTACTCAAGACATTTAGAAGGACATACCTTTAGTTTATAGATACATAGATTAGTCAGATATATAGTGGTTTAGATTATATGGATTCATAGTGACTTTGACACAGATTCAGACTAGATACCAGATTGGGGACATGTACATTACTACATGTCTCATGCATACATCTTTATACGGCATGACATAGTTACAAGAGTAGATAGCAGATTATAGGCATAGTGCAAAGCACATTATTTTGATCTCTAGTTTTGCACATGGGACATGGCACGATAACACATTTCACATGTGGTTATACATATTTTTAGACTATATATATGCATCACTCACATTCCAGATTTGGGGGCATGGTACAGATGTTCATGTTTTTCATCATCCAAGATTATACATGTTAGAATGGTAAGGCATGTCATTCTCTTCTTACACATTTACCAAAGTTTAGATTACACCTAGTTTAACCCAAGTTGTCACTAGGATGGACCATACGATCATTTGTAGTGGTTGGTCCATAGCATTACCCAAAACCAGACTACACAAATTTGTGTGGGATAGAGGATAGACATTGGTTTTAGGCCTCTAAGAATTTATCAATTCTAATTCAAATATTCAAATTAGGGGCATGATAGATTTTGCTCTTCATAGTATAAAAATTCTTTACATTCTAGATTATATGAGTTTATGTGGGACAAAGGGCAAACATTGGTTTTGGGGCTCTGAACATTTCTCATTTCCATCTAGATTTAGCATAGGGGCAAACATTCCCCTCCTCCATGTTATATAGATTTCAATTTTAGATTCAGTACAGGGGGAATCCATTTCAGGGATTCCTTCTTTATCCAAGCATTATTTATCTCTTCATCCACTTCCCTAACCAGGAAGTGAGTTGGACCCTTTTTCAACACACTTATCTCCAGGAAGGTAGGTTCAGGTACGCATTTTCTTTTATTTATTTTACTCTAGTACTTCATTTCATTGCATCACTAGAATAAAAATGGGAAAAATGTATACACCCTAAATTGGTCAAAAAACCACACATATCATGTCTTTTCATAGTCCATTCATAAGAGACTATGATTGGAAAATATGAACTTTATTCACATTTAGCCATATCCTTTGTTTTAATCATTTTTTGTCTTGTTTTATGCTTAAGTCACCTTTTTGCCTATTCCTAGTCATCCCAAGCCTTTCAAATAGTCATTCCACCTCAGCCAAGTTAGGTTATCTATCTTCTTTCCATCCCCCCAAGTCTCGGGAGTGTAGAACAGGAGCGTTGGGGTTAGACTATAGCATTGGTGCCATTAGTGTCCATATGAAGCGCTCTTGTCTAAGGCCATTTTGAGTTCCAATGGTTAGTTTCCTTTTATTAATGAGACTTAGCCCCTTTATTAGCTTTGTCATTAAGTTTTTCAATGTCAGCGAAAATGCAAATAAATATCCCAAATTAAAAATAAAAAGTCACCTATATAAAGTACTACACAAGCTATTTTATATCTAGCACTTATTACTTTGGCACATTACATATTAAAAATCAGTCAATAGTATAGCTCAACATTCCACATCACACATAGACTTGCATGTTTGATCAAGGAAGGGATGAGGTGAAATTCATTCTTTCATCTATCATGTGCATTGATTATAGACATTCCCTAAGGGATAAATACATTGGATATGAGACCTTAGCTTGAGGGTTAATGTAGGTAGTGATCAGGACAACATGGGTTTTAAATCATGTGATCATTCTTCCCCTAACCCATTTTTTATCCCTTTTTCTTTTGATGTATTTGTTTTTTTCATGTGTATAGATGAACACAGGGTTTTGGATATTAAAATAGAGCTACAGTGAGCTCTATTGACTTTCAACTCCTAAAATTTGGTACACAGGCTCACTCTAACCTGGAAAATAAAACCCAAAAAGCTTAGATCCTTAAGACAATAGTGGAAGAAGTGGACTAAAATGTTGGTGCCACTCCTATCCACTTCTGACACTCCTATCCAATCATAAAATGAAGGCCAGGTCTAGATTCTAGATAGTGTCCCAGTCATGCATCTCAATTTCTAGCTCCTGAATCATCTATTTTAGCCTGTTTTCAAATATGTTTAATTTTATTACTCATGCAAATCATTTGATAAAAATTTGTATTTTGCCATATTAAACTATATTTTTCCCTTATTTTAGACCCCTTATTATTTAGGAACTAAACACTAGATTTCCAAAAATAATTAAAAAAAGGGTTTGCCCCCAATGTCAATGACAT
The DNA here is from genome assembly GCA_037957365.1 of Torreya grandis. Lineage (NCBI taxonomy): Eukaryota > Viridiplantae > Streptophyta > Pinopsida > Cupressales > Taxaceae > Torreya > Torreya grandis. The sequence continues at coordinate 1,903,617 of JARHVA010001364.1, read as the reverse complement.
CTATGTTTAATGTAGCAAACCCCCAATAGGATAGAAATTATCCTAAGTGTTGAGATAGGCATGCGCCTAAGCCTTAACCCTTGTGCCTAGAGTGTTAGCTAGATGAATGAGCATCTAAGTATGAGTTATTCCCCTATTTCACCAATCACATGAACGACACTTTACTTATTATCTGAAAGACTTGCACCCCTAAAAAATAAAAAATAGTCTAATACCAACTTGCACCACCATGGTTAACACTAGTCCCATTGAATAGATTTGTGCCTATTGATCTTACCCATAATGGCCTTGCATTGATAGACTGCATAATCTCATTACACCTATGACTAAGTCCCATCGAGACTAAGGTTATGCCATGTTTTAACTAGCCCAATGCAGACCCCGATCCCTTCACTATTACATTTTGGGTGAGCACAAAAGATTTATGTCTTGTCTTGTGTGAAATTGATATCAGCATAGTAGTTCATTTAAATTTTGTGCATCATAGGCCTTTACTATGCTTGTGCCTAGCTGTATCAAGTACAAAACTGACTTGGATTGATTGTTAAGTGTATGACTAGGCACATTAGCTAAACAAGGAGACTTTTATACAACATAATGGTTATTTCAATTTTTTTCATGGTTGTAGAAAATACAATAAAAATATTTTGTATATGGAGATTCATCATAACCTCATCGTTGAGGCATGGATTGAAATAGAGGAAGTGTAAATGTGGGATGCATTGGTAAAGTACCTCCTACCAAACAATGGTTTATTTGAGGTAAATGAATTTTTTTGTATGTTATTTTCAAATGAATCCACCATAATGTTGATGTGTATGGATATTATGTTAATATATATGTATTTGATACTTCATAATCAAATAGTGGTTCTGATTTTCAACTTGAACCTCGAAGAATAAAACTAGCAAAGTAAATCTTTCCTAAGTGTCATCGTAAAGATGAAACGCGTCCTAATAACAGCACCAGTAGTAATAAATCTATTTTTTAAAATTTATTTAAAATAAATGTTGGAGTGTTAGAAGAAACATATACATTTTCATGGAAATTATGTTGAAGATGTTCCAATAGTAAAAGAGGGCACTATACTTCAAAATATGGTAGACCTTTTTTTAATAATGATCATGATGATCATAATCATTATGATGATAATGTAGGCAATAAATTTGGTGATGTTTATCATGAAGAACAACTCAGTATGGATGATTATCCTGAGGAAATTGAACAAAAACACAAATTAAAATTTTATCAAACTCCTTTGTTTACGTTACGATAGTCCAAAACATCAATATTGAGTCATATATTCTTGTTACTAGTCTTTAAAACAAGGTTTGGTTGGTCAAAGATTAGTGTTAATGTTTTATTTATGTCAGATGACAGTTCCCTAATTATATATTGTGTTTGATATATATTTTATTTATCTTATAATAAGTTTAGTTTATCTTTTTTTTCTTAAATTGCAGCCTACTAAAAACTAGTTTGTTACTTGAAAATAACACACTTCCCTCTGCATATCAAGAGGCAAAGCAAACATTATTACATTTAAGTGTTCCCTATGAAAATTCTAATGCATACAAAAATTATTTCATTCTATTTAGGAAGGAATATGAGCATAATGTGAGTCGTCCCAAATGCAGGCACTACTATATTGGTAAGGAGTTAGAGGTGCTACCATTCCAAATAAGGTAATGCGATATTTTTCTGATAATTCTTAGACTCGGGCATGTTTTTCATTAAAAATAAATTATAGAGTTAATGTCATATCATTACAAGAATAGACATAATGATGGATTTTTGTGTGTTCCTTCAAATTCAAATGTAATGAAGCACATGAAGAAGTTGTGGCCTAAAAATTTCAAAGACAAATCACGTAGTGTGTGTTAGAGTATGTATTTATCATGTTTACTAGTGTATTAGCTAGTTGCTTCATCCTTTTTCTAGTTTTTCCTATGTAATAATTTATCCCACATTGGTTAGTTGGGCTAGTTTTTTTTTGTGCCTTAACTACTTATGCAAGGGATTTCCCTTGTTCTAGCATTTCATTTTCTAAATAACACTTGACTTGCTTTATTTTACAATCATTTATCTGAAACTTCCTTGTGTGATGGTTTTTTGTTGTTAACACTTTGGAATATTGGGTTGGAATGTTTCTTCACCATTTTTAACATGGTACTAGAGCCTTGAGTGTTACAACCATCTGCATTTCTGTAACTTTTCATTAAAAAATATTTTACTTCCTCTTGTCATTCATTGGAAGAAATAACCCTCAACCTTTTATTCCTTATTTGAGGTAATTAATGATCTAGGGTAGTCTATTGATAGAATCATTTCCCCTTCGTGGAGATTAGCATTATTTTTTGGAGAGATGGTTTCACATGTTATTGAAGTTTTGAAGAAAGTGAGGTATTGATTCTTTCTAAGCATGTGTGGGAGGGAAAGAAAGGCATCCGTGTTCTTGTTTGAAGAAGGTGTTGATCTGTAGAAGGAGAGAAGGCATTGAATTTTTCCATCAATAAGAGGCATTGAAGCATCCTTTCAGCAATGTGGAAGTCTAAGATACGCATTGGACTGTGTTTTTCTATTTTAGATCTATGATTTGATAGGTGGCACTAAGGAGGCCTTGGAGGTATGAAGAGAATATTCTTTCCTTCATACTATTTGTTGTGTTGAAACCATTATCACAACCATGCTACTTGGTATAAAATCAAATCTAGGCTAAAATCTTGTTTTATTTTCCTCCTTTTTGTCTATGTTCCAATACTTCTTTTCAGATTTGTTGCATTATTTTTCTTTCCAACAAGAGTGGTTCATCTCAGCTTGTGTTGAAAGAGGCTAAGTGGCATTTTTTGGAAAAGTGTAGTAAGTGGCATCCTTTTTTGGCAATGCATTGGATTTTTTCATATCTACATTGTGGTGTGTAGCACTTGTAGTTATAAGAGATCTAAGCCCTATTTTGGTGCATAGTTGAACTACATTCTACATGGAACAGTAACTACTACGTAGCTATATATATTTAAATGAGTCGAGCATGCCTCTTTTGCCTACTACGACATCCCTTAGGGTTGCATTGGTATTTTTAATGAATTTGAGTGTTGGAGTATTAAGCTTATCTTTTTTCCAACACCTATCTAAAATTAAGACACGTGCTCTACATATACAATAGCAATCCATTTTTTTCTCATCTCAAACACAGTTGAATTTAATTATTTTCTTTATTAGGTTGTATTATTTTAAAAAAAGGAAGTCAAAATCACTTGCATGCCCACCTAGGCAATTGAGAGGAACTTTTTTCACTTTGGTTGACTTTTCTAATTATGTGGTTTGATTTTGGTTCCAATGAGTGGTTGGATGACTACAGTCTTTTCCATTTTGGACACTAAAATTAGTTTCTAGTGTATTTTTTAATATTTTTGACCCATTTATAAGAAATTATAACAGCTATAAATTTTGAACCGTAACTCAATTTTGAGTTATGTCTTTTCAAAAGTGTGTGATTTTTTAATATATATCCATTGGTGTCATTAATTTGTAAAAATTTACTAATTTTATAAAATTCCAAATTAGGGGGGTCCTCAATACAATATTTTGGGGGTTATCTCAGTATCAATTTTGTGCACCCTTTTACATTATTTATGCTCTGTATTGATTCACTAGCATGGCTTTTACTTTTGGTATTGATCATTGTGGGATTTTGACTACACATAATTACCATACATGAAGAACTCGAATGGAAACAATCATAAAACACAAAAAATTATGGTCCCTAATGAATAAAACTTAACCACAATTTATACATGAGTTTGAAATATTTCATCACCAATGTATGTTTGAAGAGTGTAGGGGTTTAATTAGGAGTTATGTGAGTGATAGTTTGTTATTTCATTTGGATGGGTGTGATACTCCATTCAAAATATAGGCTAAGCTAAAGAGTTTATTTGGGAAAGTAGATCACTTGAGAGCCATGCAGCTTGAAGTGAAGCTTACTTCACTCAATCCAGATGACTTTGCCTCTATTGTAGACTACCTCACTAAGTTTAAGCATTTATTGACATAGTTGAAGGGGATTGGATGAGATAAAACATATGAAAATTATGTGTACCTTATTTTATCTAAGTTGAGTATCCCATTCCAAATATTTGCTTCTACCTTTTTCTCTAGCATGGATGTCTTAGGTGCCACATTCAAAGTGTTAGATCTAGAATTATTTTGTGAGAGACTTACTAGGGAGGAATCCAAATTGTCTCACCTTTAGTCTTCCATCTCTCAAAAATCATTAGTAGCATCACATCCTAAAAATAAGATAAAAATTAAAAGTAAGAAGAAGAACACTCCATCTCAAAACACACCTAAGCCCAACACCAACACATCTAAACCCAAATCATCTTCCAAATCCAAGAATAAGTCTAACATATCATGTTCCTATTGTGGGCGGATTGGTCATGAAGAGTCTAGGTGTTTAAAAAGAATGCAAGCCCTAGAGGATGCCATTAGGAAACACAAGATTTTTATCTCCACTCCTCCATCTCATGAGCATGGGAAAGCACTTAATATTGTTAGGAGATCACAGTTACCTATTTCAGATAGTTGGATTCTAGATTTTGGTGCTTCACACCATATGACTTCTTCTAAAGAGTCCTTTGTATTTCTCGATTTGAGTTGTACTTCCAACATTGAGGTTGAAGATTTTTCCTTTATTTCTATTAAAGGGAAGGGTGACATACAACTAGATGGTGGCCACATCAATCATGCATTATATGTTCCATACATCACCATAAATCTAATTTTAGTTTATCAAATTTATCATTCTAGTTAGGGCAAGACAGTGACGTTCACACCATAGGGTATTGAAGTTAAAACTTTTTTAAAGCCACATACACTTATAGCACAGGGTGTTATTGATCATACTTATCGAATCTATTATTTTTAGGGTTTTGATGGTACCCTCCTCTAGAGATGTGTTTATTTTATCAGTAGATTATAATAATAGGCTTTAGCATGAGAGATTTGGATACCTAAACTATAAATATTTAAAGTAGTTGAACACTCACGATATGGTAGAGGGTCTTCCTACAATTTCATGTCTTGATCGAGTTTACCCTAATTATACATTAGGGAAACAACACCAAGATCCATTTTCTAAGGGTATGTCCACGAGATATTTTTCACCACTTGAGCTTGTGCATAGTGATTTGATGGTCTCTGCTACTCCTTTCAATGAAGCTAAGTATGCACTTACCTTTATTGATAATTTCTTGAGGCATACTTGGGTTTATTTTCTCAAGTATTAAATTGATGTCTTTGATCACTTCAAATTCTTTAAGTTTTTGGTTGATAAATAGTCCTCTAGTTGCATCAAGAAGTTTTTACAGATAATTAGGGGGTACTTCAGTCGAGAGTTCACTAATTTTTTGGTAGTTTATGGTATTGTTCACCAGCATTTTATTGCACATACTCCACAATAAAATGGCTTAATATAATGAAAGAATCAAACTTTGAAAGATATGGCTAACTGCATGATGCATTCATAGGATTTACCTCATATTAATTGGGTAGAGGCTATTAATTGTATGAACTACATTCAAAACCATACACCACATAGAGCACTTAAGCATATGACTCTAGAGGAGGCTTGGTCTGGAACCAAGCCTAATGTATAATTTTTTTGAGTCATTGGGAGCCTTACTTGGCATTTGTACCAAAGAATAAAAGAAAGGCATCGGATAAGAAGAGCAAACCTTTGATTTTTTTATGGTATTGCAAGGACATGAGAGCTTATCATCTTTTAGATCCTGATACTCATGATGTTCATTTTTGAACACATGTATAGTTTGATGAGCACTTCACATCTCATGCCTCATCTTTTTCCATGCCTTCTTCTTTTGATGATTCATCACTTCCTCTTGAAGATTCATTCTTTTAGGATCCAATTTAGGATATTTTTGAGAAGGTTATTGAGGATGAGGATCCTATTCACACTGATTTTTCCACTATGCCTAGGTGGGTTCATATTATAATTTATAAGGCAACACATTTCATACAAGATATTCCACCCACTTGACATCATCATGTGCATTCTACAAGTACTAGACTTTTATGTCAGGTATTCTATGAGGATTCATAAGCTCATGGAATATGAGTGGGATGATGTGATGACATATGAGTATTCTTCATTGTGAAGAATCACGATTGGGATTTGAGCACTCTTCCTAATGGATGAAAGTTGGTTAGGTGCAAGTATATTTACCGCACCAAGTATGAATCTGATGGGTCCATTGATAATTATAAGGCATGTCTTATTGTAAAGGGGTTTTCATAGGTTAAATGTATTAACTACTTTGAGACTTTTGTGCTTGTTGCCAAGATGGATTATGTTCACCTTGTACTTTCTCTTACTGCATCATAGGGTTGATCAATGTATCAGATGGATGTTAAGAGTGCTTTATTACATGGAGACTTGCATGAATAAATCTATATGGAGCATCATGTTGGGTTTGTTAACAATTTTTCTCTTGTTTTTTGACTTAAGAGGTCTCTTTACAATCTCAAATAGGCCCTTCCAAATTGATATGAGAAGATAGATTCATTTCTTCTCTCCTCTAGCTTTGTTCATTTCCACTCTAATCCCATGATGTATATTTAATGTATTGGGGAGGACATTTTTATACTCGTCTTGTACATTGATGATTTGCTTCTCATAGGTAGCTCCTCATTTCAGATTCAAACTATTCAATAAGTACTTTCAACATAATTTGACATGACAGATCTTGGTCTTTTGTATTTCTTTCTTGGTTTATAGTTTTTATAGTTAAACACAAAGATTTATTTAAGAAATCAGAAGTATACCTTTGAACTTCTTTAGCATTTTGGCATGGTTGATTGCAAGCCAATTCCCCCCCCCCTTTTCATTCTAAAGTGACTCTCACTACCTCTTGTACTACTCCACTTTATGATCCTACATTGTATAAGCAGATGGTTAGGAGTCTTATGTATTTGACCCATACTCATCCTGGCATTTCATTTGTAGTTGGACTTGTATCTAGGTTTGCACGTAACCCTCATGACAGTCATTGGTAGGTTACCAAGAGTATTTTATGATATCTATGAGGCACTACTCATTTTGGATTATACTACATCAGTAGTTTTGCTCAGTTGGTTCGGTACAATGATTCATATTGGGAATGTTCTCTTGATGATAAACATTCCACTTTTATCTACATCATTTGTCTTATTTATTCACCTATTACTTGGTTGTACAAGAAATAGTAGGCTATTGCACTTTTATATACAAAGGTTGAGTACATGGTAGTAGTTAAAATGAGTCAGTAGATTCTTTGGCTTTATTAGTTACTGATAGAGTTTGGCTTCGTGCAAGATTCACCCACTGTACTTTGGTGTGACAACTAAAGTGAATTTCACATATCTTGCAACCTAGTTGAACACCAGTGGACCAAGCACACTATGGTACATATGCACTTCATTTTTTATCACATTCAAGATGGAGTTCTTAACTTGGAGTACATTCCAACTCAGTAGTAGGTTGCATACATCTTCACAAAGTTTTTTGCATCACCTCACTTCTTTGAGTTATGTGGAATGCTTGGGGTTTCATAAGTTGTCCTTGGGGGGTGTTCGTGAGGGCATATTCCTTCTTCATTTCATGGATACATATTATACATGAGTACCTTAGCTAATACACTAGCAAACATGAGAAATACATACTCTAACACCCCCCTCAAGTGAAGCTTGGGCTTTCATAATTTGTCCTTGGAGGGTGTTCATGATGACATTTTCCTTCTTCATTTCATGGATGCATCTTGTACATGAGTACCTTATTAGACCTAGTTTCCAAGACTCATATTATGGATATGTCATTATTTATTTTTTGGTTATTTTTAGCCCCTAGTTTCATTTTAGGGGGGTGTTAGAGTATGTATTTATCATGTTTTCTAATATATTAGCTATCTATTTCATCATTTTTTGTAGTTTTTTCTATGTGAGGATTTATACCACATTGGTTGGTTAGGCTAGTTTTTTGTTTTGCCTTGCCTACTTATGCAAGGGCTTTCCTTTCTACTATCATCTTATTTTCTAGATAACACTTGACATGATTTGTTTTTAAATCATTTATCTATAGCTTTTTTTTATGATGTTTTTTTTTGTTAACACTTCAAAATCTTGGGTTGGAATGTTTCTTCACCATTCCTAACAGTGTGGAGTTTGGTTTAGCAATGGATGGTGTTAACCCATTTTCAGCATGTCAACTAGTTACTCCATTTGACCAATAATTTTTATAAATTATAATATTATTCCATGGTTGTTGATATATAAAGATCATTTAATGTTTTCATTATTGGTGCCTGATAAGCAACAAGTAAAAAATATGGATGTCTACTTGAAGCTCTAATTAATGAGTTGCAATCATTATGGGATGGCATTACAATGTCTGACCTTTAAAAACCTATTGGTCAAAGGTAGTTCACCGATTATTGTATCTTATATTAGACTATTCATGATTTTCCTGAGATGGTTGTTTGTGCAGGTATTTGTCATTTTTTGAAATTATAAATAAAAATATCATTTTTATTTGTGTCTCTTCACATTATTTACTAAGTTTGTAAATTGTTTCTATATGCAGTTTTTTCATAAAAAGGAAAGTATGTATGTCCAAGGTGGGGTGATAAAGTATGTTAAAGGTTGTCCAAATATCTTTAAAAAATTATATATGAATGCCATAAAATATTCTTTTTGATGAATCATGAACATGATGTTAAAAATTAAAATAAGTTTGATGGAAAACTTGGTACTACACAAACTCTGAAGACTATGTCACTTTGGGATTGGTATGAAGTTTTCACACAAGCATGCATAAGATCAAATGTTATTATTCCTCAATGTTGGTGGAGAGATTGGTTATGGTTATTAGAAATTATTAAAATGTTAAAAAGCTAGTAGGAATGAAGAAACTATCTATATTCTACAATCTCCCATATTTGGAGAATTTATTATTTGGACATCTTTTTTATCCAATACATATAATTTTAGAATTTAGTAATTTTTATATGGAATCACATTTATACAAAAGATTAAAGACATTACAAGTTATAGAGTAGATCTAAAAGTCTGTGGGACAAAGAAGTGTCTTACAAAAAAAAAGGTGCTCCAAGGATATTAACTAAAGTGCAAGTCAATTTGGTGAATCAAATAATGTGAGACATTCACTCATCAAATGGATATGATTTCTCTATGAATCATGCATTAACCATTCATGGACACATCGCATGACTCAAAACTCATGATTGACGTAACATTTTGAAAGTAATTCACTAGTTTTTTACCTTAAATTTAATATGTAATTTAAAAGATTCACATTTAATTTATTTTATTTATGTAGCATATATTTCCCTTGACATTAAGGGGGTCATCTTGTAATCTTCATTATGAACTACTAAAGACACTATATCAATTTTTAAAACTTTTGAGTTAATATAATATTTATTTTCAATTACAACACTCAACTAATTGTATGAAAAACATTATAATTGCATGACTAACATTGTTTGTAAAATAGGTGGCTATCTTCAAAAGAGATATCTAAAGTAAGTATCGAGAAGGAGAAAAAAATATCGCAAATATAATTTTCAACTTGAAAAAGGAATTGCCTATCTCCTTTATGGACTCTCAAATCCATCTATTAGTTTGTTTGGTCAATGATATTCAAATGACATGTAGTTAATGCATGATGAATGCTTTGGTCAGATAGATGCATGAAGACCTTAAAAGGATTTTTGAAGAAGATAACACATCCATAGGGATCTATGGCGGAAGGATACATTATTTAAGAAATGTTTTATTACATGTTAGAATATCTTCGAAATGAATTTACACATATTCCATGCATTTGGGTTTTGACCATTGAAATGAAAATTGGATGATAACCTTCTTGGAAAATGAAATTTCCTAAAACTTGGTATGTATTCATATTCATAACAAACATGTACAATATATGATCAGTCATGTGTTTATAATAATTAATTTACTTATTTACATGTTTGATTATCAGATCTTGTTGAGAAAGATGCCATAGATAAATCCATACTCTTCAATACTTCAAAAATGGTTGTGTATCTTAAAACATAGAAAGAAGATAAAACTAACCATGAGAGTTGAATGATTGATTGGAGATGACAACATCTGTGTGAACCACCTGTACCTAAGCTACAAAAAAACATTTCTAGACCCAAATAATCTTAGATGGATGAGTTCAAATTTAGAAAATATTCATGTCATCAATCCAAGGACAATCACACAAGAAGCATTGATCATAGTGTGAGGATGTGGAAGCTAGGTAAGTTGTAAAAATGATTTTTATAAAAGTGCATAGCATTTTTTTTGTCATTATATTATTCTTTTTTAAGATATGAAATAGTGAAAGTGAGTAAACATTATGTAATTTGGTTTGATGAAAAACATTTTTGTGTCAAAAACATCAAAAAAAGAAGGATCACTTCTTGTTGTAAAGTTGAAGTTATTTTTTAACAAGCCAACCAAACAAGTGTAAATGACAAGAATTTGATCCAAGCGTAATTGAATTATGTTGGAAAGATAGAAGAAAGGTGTACATGGTACCCTTATATTGATAATAGATATTTCATAATGGAAATTGATGGTGGCCTTTATTTAGTTGACTTTAGTAGACCATTAACTAAGGGGAAAGAGCCATATGTGCTTCCTCAACATTGTGACTAGTTTGTACAAATTTTCATATTTACATCTTCTTCTCTTTCATGCACTCATTTATCATTTATAGGACTTATTTTTTATGTGCAATTTTTTATATATACATCTATATCAAGTATTAGCATTTATTGTAACTATGTTTATGTTGGTCTTCTTCTATCTCAATATACATAGAAAAGGTAATTAACAATTTGTATTACATTGTGAGCCAAGGATGAGAGATGATGTTGATGACAACAATATTGTAACGCAAAAAACATGGATAAAAATTAGAATTTTTAACATAAATGATCAAAATAACTTCATCGATGAAGATTACCCTGCATATGATGATCAAGTTATTTAGGATGATCAAGTTGGTGAACTTGGTGAAGTTGATTTTGAAGATGATAAAGTTCATGAAAGTGAAGATAATGAAGTTGAATAAAGTGAAGGTGATGAATTTGGCTAAGCCAAAGATATCATGGTGGTGAAATTGACATCCCAATAGGGAGATATTGTGACAATGATTGGGATATGCCCATAATTACATATATAAACATGAATATGAAAAGGAAATTAGTATTAACTAGAAATCCAAGTAATGTAAATAATGATGAACTGGAAAAAATTGAAAATATCAAGATGAATAGCTTAAAGATTCAATATAATGATGTGTTTCCATGCTTACACAAAAATTCTAATATTTAATTATAGTTAAAATATAATTTTATATAGATATAATTATTATAATTTTATATAGTAAAAAATAATATTCAATTAATAAATATTATATATATAATGAGGGTTTAAGGGTTCCTCACCCACAATAAGGAACAATTCAAAACATCACTTGTTTGCCTTACTTGTAAATCCATGAGGGAACAATGTTACCAAAACCTAGCTAAACTAGCCCAAATCCATCAAGGGGAGAACAAACAACCCTAAGGAGTATACCAAAAATACCAACATGAAAACAAAATAATCTAACATGGATAATGACCAAAACACCCATACATATTTGATAAACTAAAAAACAAAGAATGCAAGAGAGAGACAGAGAAGAAGGCTTAGGGTGCAAGATCAAAATTTTGCCCCAAAACCTAGATTGATAACTACCTAATGTCCATTGTTCCCATAGCACCTACTTCCTCCACAGCATGATCATTAGTAATATCCACCTCCATATCCAACCAAACACCTTCTAGACCTAGGTATCGCAGAATAAAGTCCAAGTGTGCACGCATAACAGCTAAAGTAGCCCATCTGAGAGGGGTATCAATGTTGGAGCCAATCTTAGTGGACCTTATAGTAGGTGCTATCAATTAACCACCTACATACACCCTTTTCATAGAATAAACTTGCATCAAGAACTCAAGATGAGCACTGCAGACCCAAAATGGCAAAGAGAGGGGAGAGGAGCCTACAAAGAAGCCACATCTAGATGAGCCACCAACATTCTAACTAGCATAGGGGAACTAAGGAGATCCTTTAAATTATCCATGAAAGAAACCTAAAATTCATTAATGGCCTCAATATAGCCAACCCTAAATCATGGCTTAATCAATATTTACACCACCTCCTTGACCAAATCCTTGTCATTTACAACCAAGAGGAAACTGGTAATGAAGAGGGAGGCAATGTCTGAATTCACTTTGACACGAAAAGGAATCTAAAGGAATATTATTCCAATAATTTCCTTAACTTTAATCATAACTTGCCCAGACTGTATAATGAAGGATTTTTAATTATGTCCTCACTCACACTTCCCTCAAACACCATCTCCCTTTTATCTACACCAACCCTGATTAAAGTCTCATTGATAGCCAACTACATGATGTGTTTCATTTGTGAACTAGGCTCAACTCCTCTAAAAGGCACCAATGAGGAAAATGTGAGGTGTAAACCATCTAGCAAAGTGATTGCAACACAATAAAATACCCTCCATCCCAAGTCACCAGTGCATGTGACCAATCAAACATCAAGGGAGGGCATGTCATAAAATGATTACAACCCAACTACCGCCAAAACCCCTAATCAATTAAATAGGGATATATAAAAACTTGACATTTACGTATAATCCTAGGGGACCTCTGACCATGCTTCCCATGAATTTTCAATGATTACCTCCTCCACCTATGAGATGCCTTGGTTGGCCAAGAAATCAGTAACTGAATTAGCCTCTCTATAATAGTGTGAAGCCTCCTAGGTGGAAACAGATTTCAGTGTGTCCCATGCATAGTTGGGGATGTTCTCAATGTGTTAGGCACATGTCCTCCTATCCTTCAAGGCTTGAATTAGAACCATGGAATCGCCTTCAAAGATTACATTCTCAATGCCACATTGGTCGACTAACTCCACCCCCAAATCAAGGGCTTGAGCCTTGGCTTCATTATTGGTCCCATTAACCAATTTGAATGAAGCAACTTGAATTAGTAACCATGTTCAATCTTTGATGACAACCACTACTCCATAGGTGTTAATATTAGCCCCATCAAAATTGAGCTTGAAAAATCCTATGGGAGGAGGAATCCAAACCGAATTAGCCTCCTATGAGCATTTATAAGAAGATGTCTCATGCAATTATTATTATTATCGATGTCACACGGGAAAATGATGGGTAACATACTTTATTTAACCAGATCCAGAACTGGTTTTGAAGAGTATCCCTATCCATAGACTATGACTTGCATCACCATATTGCATACAAGTTTCTAGCCACCTACCAACCCCCATCGCATTGAAACTAAGCTAGATAGTCCACTGCATTAGGTACCCTCCCAGTTGACCTGTCAAAGCCTAGTGTGGGAATGATGATATAGAGGTGGTCAGCTTGTGGAATGGAACCCAAGACCTCCCACTTTTATCACTCAACTCACACACTATTAGGTTATCCCCAACATGTCTTATTTTATAGTATATATTATAAATAATATATTTTTGGGTGACGCAAAGGTGGCACGAACCTCATGTAACTTATGCCACATTTGCATCACTTTGACACCTAAAATTAAAAAACAAAGTGGGAGGGTCCAAAAAACCCTCCCACTTCATTATTGTGTTTCTAAATAACAATAATAATGAAACAACGGGATGAAAAAATATAAATGGAATGGCAAGGAAAAGGTAGAGTAAAAAGGAATGATTAAGAGGATAAATGGATAATGGCATACAAATATAGTTACGGAGGAAAATTCAGACCTCTGGTACAAATAAGACCTTCAATGCAAGTAAAGAAGGAAAAATAGGAAGAGTATGTGCAACTTTGCAAAATACTAAATTAGAAGTAAGGATATTTTTTAATTAAATTACTTAAATTTAATGAAAATTTATGTAAACTCTAGAAAGTAAAATGTAAAAATCATAGGGAAAAAACCCAGGGATGAATTATATAAATCTTAGGATAAATTATGTAAACACTAGGATAATTGTATAAATATTAGGATAAATTAAGGAAACCCTAGGATAAAATAAGTAAACCTTCAAGATAAATTATAAGAAAATTTTGTAATCTTCCTAGCAGCCCATTGACAAACGCTAGTTGTAACAAAAAACAAATTCTTTAAGTTGAACATATTTTATAAATTGGTCTCAAGATGCATATGATTTTTTTTTTATCCAACAAATATTACGTATACCCTGAAATCAATGCATTTCATAATCTAAATTTTATTACTTAGGGAATTTTGTCAAACATTCATATTCCATAAAATAAAATATTAAAATTGATAAATAGTTAATTTGGTGTAATTTCTTGTGCATTTAAAACTATTTTTATAGGCTTTGCATGTTGTTTTTTGGATATTAGAGACATGTTGAAAAACATAAGGCATCTCATCCTAAAAATATTCTCAGTAGGGCAATAAATATCTTTGTATGGGGTAGCTCTAGTGTTTATGTTTGGATGCATCATAATAGGGAGGATTTCAACAAGGCTTATGACTTGCCTCGATGATCTTCCACAAGTAGACATTTTTTGACCTATACATGTCCAACATGGAGGTATAAGTATACAATTTATTTTTTCATTAAAAAATGTTTTTTTTTCTCACTAAAAAATTATAACTATACAAGTTGACAATGAAAGGTGTACTACTTATAGGGAATTATATGACCCATATGATAAATATAGGAGTGTTCATACAAGTGGATGTCACTCAACCTCAAAGGACTAAGCACAAAGATATAAGTTTTTAGTTTGTTTTTAATTAAAATATATACATATGCCAGAGTGTTTTCATGGTGAAGACTTCACCATAGATTCTTTTCAACCAAGTATATTTGTCTCCGTTTTATCTTCAATGTATGCCACATGTAGGGTTGATGCACATACAACCTATTTGCATAAGAAAAATTCTAGTTATTTATAAAATGACATGGTGTAGGTATTACCCAAACAACCCCTATGAAAGTGATCTTAAACTAGGTTTCTCAACTGACAAGTATTAAGCGAGTTAGCATTTTTAAATCGAGTTTATCAATTCTCAAAAATGGATGAAGATGATCTCCTTAGATCCAAATAATAAATTAATGTGTTGAGTCTCCATCACCTACAAAATCTCTAGGGCAGCAAAAAGTTCATCAACAGAATGACATCGATGTTATGCAAGACGCTGACCATCGACATTATCATAGGATTATTGTCTTTGGTATGCCCATAATTATCTTCATTTCTTGAAAATATCCATCATAGCACCCTTTAAGGCTTGTGTAATTTTAAAAATAAATTAGAGGTCAAGATTGATTTTGATGAACTAAAAAATGTCATCCCCTTGTTTGGAAACACATTCCATTGAAGGTGGAAGATAACTTAATAAAAAAGGTAATTTCAGATAAACTATGGTTGGCATTTAATTCTCAGCATAATAAGAATGGGAAATGTGCATCTATATGTTGCATATATGAAAATAAAGGGAAATTCATAGAAAATATTTTTGGAAATCATGTAAAATGTGTATCATGTTACTAGTATTTATATTTTTTTGAAAAAACTTAAATAAAATCAATTATCATTTAATGTTGTCAAAAAAAATTAATTAATTAAACTAAAAACCAAATTTAATGTAAATATTTAGGAGGATAAAACATTACGGTTTACATCAATTGTTACAGTAGTAATAGCATAGTAATGTTATCGATGATAATAATTATAATAAGGTTGTGTTTCTAATTTAACAATTTTGGGAATATTGGGGTTTTATTCATAATTTAGTTAAAGGGTCTTGATTGATAAATTAGTAAATAATATGTGGTAAATAAGCTACTAATTTGTGAATTTTATTGGTAATTAGAGCTTTTCTAAAAATAGTAATAAGAGGGAGAAAATAAGACTTAGCTTAAATTGTGTTGATCCAATTGAGACAAGATCTTATATTCATTATGCAGGCCTAGGACACTGTCATAAACAAGATTCTGGATTTCATTTTATGATTGGATAGGAGCGCCAAAATTGGACAAGAGCGACACTAGCACTGTAGTCCATGTCTGACATTGTTGTCCTGAGGATATGAGCTTTTTGGGTTTTGATCAGCGGGTCTGTGTGACCCTGTCTCTGAAGTTTTGACAATTGGAAGTCTGTAAAGCTCCCTATAGAGCATATTTTATGTTCAAACCCTATCTTCCATTATACTTTGACCAATTTAAAACAAGTGGGGGTGATTAGTGCGTGTAATATTCACTGGACGTGGATCCACACCCCTTGTGTGGGCATGCTACCTACATACCAATACTTCAAAAAGGGATCAAGACATATGTAGTTCTCCCTTCGAAATTCTTTGGTGCAATTTTTATATGAGATATAAAATAAATGCTAAATTCGGTGTGCTTGAGGTGGCTAGGGACTAGTGTGAGGATTTGAATGAGCTTGTAAGTGTGTTGGTTGGTTGTATGCAGAGAATAGGGAAGATTACTTGATTAGTCTTGTTTGTATTCTTGTTTGTTTAGTGATGATTTCCAACCCTTTCCAAATGATCTTTGAATGGGATTTTATAGGGATCTATTGGTCATGGGTTGAATGTGCTCACGTTAGGCTGACAAGAAGGATGGGAAACTATAATAAATTGATCATTGGGGCCAAAAATGAGCTTGGACAACAACATTGAAAGTGGACAAGAGTGGCACCAATGTTATAGTCCTAGTGTGGTGCTATTATCCTAGGCATATGGGACCTGGGGGGATGGATTGGTCATGAAAAGAGGGTCCTGGCTCAGCTGGGATCAATTCCAAAAGGCTACGGATGATTGGGAATCAATAAAAATAACCCTGTGAGGGTCATGAGAACAAGCAAGAGGGACCTATGTATTGGGAGTCATTAGCCACACTCAAGTTACCAATTTTGCATTTTTAAATGACTACAATTTCCTTCTACAAGATGTAGCATTTGTTACAAGTTCCACCTGAATCCTACACACACAAAAAACATTACAAGAAGATGTCTCAAGCACTTAGAAGCTTTAGCTTACAGAAGATGTAGGTATCCTTATGAGGCATTGACAATGTTTCAACAAATACCAATAATGGGTGTCCAACCTGATCATTTCATCATTTCCAACATACTCCTAGCACATACATAAAAATAATTCAACACCCCGTCAAAAGATTATTCATAAAATGAGACAAGATCTGTGTACTAGCTAGCGCAATCAATGTGCACCATGGCTACAAGGTAAAATATTTCATAATATAAAAAAGTAAAATCTTTTCACAAGCTATTGTTTTGAGTCACAAAAAGTTGTCAATTTTCTATTGTGTATGTGTAATAGTAAAGAGAAACCCTCCACGCAATGTCTTAGGTGATAGCAGGTGGCAATAAGACTATAAGCAATGTCCTTAGAAACTATGTATTAAGGTTTGAAAAACAAACTATTTAAATTCTTGGGAAGCCTGTATAATAAGGCCTCTACTAAAGTAGGGTATTTAGAACTTCATAATTTTATAAAATATCAATACTATATTAATAGATACTATAATATAATATTATTATTAATATGATATATAATATTAGTTACCGGTGTAGAGCTATTAATATATATCAATATTAGTAAATCAATTTATTTTGCATTATTATAATTATATAATATTATTAGTATATATGCATAGAATTTTATATATATATATATATATATATAATAGTTTAGTTCATAATATAATATTAATAATATATTAATATAATATATTATAATAATATATATACATATAATAGGATTATTATAATGGATATCATATTATTATTTGTTAATGCATTGTGCACAAAACGTGGGATAGGGTCAGGGGTCATGAGTTTCAAATGAAATACGACTGTCGATTTACACTCTTTCACTTTACAAATCTTTGTTTTACCAAAATATAAAATTTAATCCCTTCTAGGATAACTTACACTCTTCAATACCACAGTTGCAACGTCGACAAATGAAGGTATAATAGTTAGGGTGGTGACTAATTTGATATACATCAGGGAAGAATATGTAGAGATTGGTGGGGATTCAAACACAAATTCAAAAAACTACCCAAATTTGGCAATGTTTGTAGTCCTAGTGATAATTTTACCTTTCCTCCATTCATTACATAAAGAGAAATGAGTATTGTTGTTACGAATACAATCATTGTTGTTAGTGTTACTAAGAATGAAAATGGAAAACACTTGGAAATATATGTATCCATATCCATTTGCATATGACATACTACATCAGTTGATTACATTATATAGGAGGCATCCTTCATTGAAGAAGAATTTTTTATGTTTTTTTTCCTAATTCATTTTAGAGCCATCTAATTAGGTTTTATATAACCAAAATAGTCATACTTTTCATCTGATTAGTTTTAGACTTATCCAAATGGGCACGTGGTGCATTCTCTATGTTTTTAAAGGAGGTGTTGGATATCTGACACCTTTTTCATTGAGATTAAAACTATTTAAATCATGTATTGGGAAATTGAAATAATTCAGTGGAAGCTATTGATTGCATTTATAGATGTGGCATGTCATTGAACTTTGTACATGTATTGTTTAGGCTTCTTCAAGTCTAACACTGAAATACCTTGTCATTTCCCCTCACCATCACCGCCTAACTCACAATAAAATATTCAACCACTTACATGTCTTGTATGGCCTTTCCCTTCCCCACCACTTTTTCATTGCTCAAGCTTACTATGAAACACATCGTCTCCTCCCTGCACAAGCATTGCCACACCATATAAAGAAACACATAATCTCATTTTCCACCATCACCTCCACTATAAATATAAGATTATTGTTCCTTAACCCTTCGTGCACAAAAGGTAATATGGGGTCAGTAATCATGGATTTTGAGTGAGGTACGACTACTGATTTAAACTCTTTCGCTTTACAAAAAATTGTTTCACCGAAACATCAAATAACACCCCTCCCAGTGGAATCGACATCTTTGGAGAAAATGCTAATTATTTTTATTGAACAAGTATAATACAACGTGTATAAAACAAATCTACTTCCCATATAGACCAGTGAGAGGATGAGGGAGGTTGGAAAAGTAGATATCATATGTATGCTTCCAATGAGTTGCTTACACAAAAATATAAATTTAAAGTTTATTATTTAATTAAAAAAATCTAATACAACTTTATTATGACAAGTTTACTTCCTATATCCATTGGTAGAAGGATGAGGGCATTGGTAAGAGTAGACATCCTTCGTCATCTATGAGGGAATCACCTACACATAGGTATAAACTTTTGTTTTGTTGTTTGAATTGATTTTAATTAATTGAGTTATAATGTCCTGAGTTTTTATTACAAATCCTCATCAGGGGCAGGACCCTATTGTCCTCCAAAAAGAATTTTTTTTGTAAAACCTAGATGACAAGAACCCATCCCAACAAGCATCAGTGAGATACTCCACAATGCATTAAGGGGGAAGATGACGACGAAGTAGGGTTGCTTCCACCAAGGTCAGATGATGACAAACCCCCTCATCTTACTCATGAGCAGTATAGACACTAAGAGACAATCTCATAATGGAACTCTATGTAAATGATAATATGAAAATATTAATAGGTACTCAGGGAAAGCAAGTATTTTAATATGTTTCATTTGAGCATTTTAATATGTTTGATTTCAAATTATCATTTATTAGTTTATGTTATTTTCAATCTATTTATTTGTATGTTTATAGTGATTTAAATTCAACATCCAAAAAAATTTGGGTTCAACGATTTCAAGAAAAGAATAGTTGACCAACCTTAAAAATTGTTTTATCCATTTTCCCATATGTTAGGATATTGATCCAAAAATGTTTTTTTTGTGTTATTTGTATGTGTCATGCACACCCCTTTGATATTGATAGATAGATAGATAGATATTAGTAAACAAATGTTAATGTTGTTGATAAGTTTGTAAGTTAGTAGTTATATAGGGTGGCCCTGTAAGTTAGTTGGGTCTCGTAGACAAACCACTTGTGAAAGCTTAAATAAGCTTGGGTGCATTGTAAAAGGATTTAATAGAGTTTTTTACCCTTGGGAAAGTTTTTGATAAATTTAATATAGGCATTCTTTTGTTTACCTATGTTTTCTAGTCCTATTAGTGGTATCAAAGTCAAGTTTTGAATAAGGTGAACTTGAAAATGGACCTGAGTAAAGGAAAAATCCTATGTAAAGGAGAAAGGAGGAGTTTTAGAAAAGTTTGGAAGAAATTAAGATTTTTTATTTTTAAATTTACAACCACTAAAAATTAATTTTATGGCATGCAACCTTTCTACTCAATCCAAAATACATATTTCACATTATTGGAGCATTTGTATGACCTCCAATCTCAAAAACTCAGCACAAAGACCAACTTGTATGGCATTTTATAGCCTCTCAACACAAAAGATTAACTTGCATAGACTTGTACGACATTTAACAACCAAATAATGAATATGTACAGTGCAAACATTTGTTGAATGTTGTTGTATAGCCCAAATATCTATCATGAATGTGTTGAAAGACTATTGTACGGCTATTGTATAACTTTAAGAGTTGTAAGAAGGTGTTTGAATATTTCACAATGCTTTATTTTAAAAAATATTTGATTTTGGCATTCACTCTATAACATTAAAGTGGGTCACTAAATCAAAAAATTTATTTAATTCAATCAATACATTCCCAAGGAGTGCATTTTTAATGTACAAGTAATTTTTTTTATTTTGAAAACTCAAAAAAATATTGTTTAAATAGAATATTTTCCCTTCATAACGTGTAAAGGTCAGTAGAGGAAGTGGTTAAATAAATTTTGTAAAACGCTTGATAAAAGGGGAGGTTCAAGGTTTAAATCTATTTTTTGCCATGACACTTTTACATAATTCTCTTTTAAAAAGGTAATCTTTAAAGGAATATTCCTATTTTAAGTTGTGTGATATGTGTAAAAGGGAGACATAGGGGTGTAATATAAATTGTAATTGCATGTAAAGGCCGACAGGGATCAGGATCCAATCAAAATGCATTGTATCATGAATCTACTAAAGGGTAAAGGCAAAGCCCCAAAGTAGTAATTTCATTCTTTTTTTGTCATGATAATTGTATGTCATCATGGTTAAAATTATAAGCCTCATCTTTGAAACAGGAAAACTAACACCCAAAAATTATAAGCAAGAGTATGAATATGGAAAATACACTAGTTTTTAATGATCTTTGGGAACTAGTTGCAAACCGACTCACAGCTCCTACCAAAGTTGGTAAATTACTTGAATTTCTAAAACATGATAAATGTGTACTAAAGTTGTTAAAATCTTTTTGTTCTACACAAGTAAGTATTCACATTGAAATAAAAAAAAATGATGCTTGGAGAGCATGGAAACCACTTAAAGATCTATATGATAAACAATCAACGTACAAGAAAATTGATCTTCTAATGCAATTGTTGAATACAAAGCTTAATGTAGATGAAGATGCATTTAAATACATTTTTAGAATGAAAAACTTGAAATAGGTATATAGTACTATAGGAGGGAAAATAGATAATATGTTTATCTCCATCATTTTTAATGAACTCAATTCAACATATACAAACTTTCTAAAAATGTCACAACTCAATGACAAAACCAATAATGCCACATTTTATTTCATACGTGAGTTACTCAACATGAACAAAAAGATCCCAAGAAAAAGAGTATTAAGCCTACATAAGATGTTTACTTTGCAAAAGCAGGAAACACACAATAAAGAAGAGACATGAGCAAACAAAGCATTTTCAGAAACATTATCCAAAGCTCTGAGACATTCTTCGAAGCATTCTCTAGATTCCTCAAAACATAAACATTGACATAAGCATAAACATTCTTCTAGGTCTCGTGGTTACTCTAGCAAGTCTTCCTCATCTTCTAGTTCTAATAGAAAAGAACCAAAATGCGATAATTGTTGTGGTATAGGTCACTATGTTGATGTGTGTCCTTCTCAAAAGCAACCCTCCAGACATAGAAAAAAGGCCAAAGCACATTACACTGCTCACTCTAGTGGAGCTTCTTCAAGTTTCTCTAATTATTCTAGATATTTTGATGCATCATTTGACCTAAAAGCATTGAATATGGCCAAAATTTGTCATCCAAATCAACTTGACTATGTCTTGTTAGTGCATAAGAACCCCCCATCTTGCGTTAGATGATAACTCCAAGATAGCATTTTGTTATAGTAACAATATTGGCTTAGATTTTGTTGTTTTTTGTTCAGTTTTGGTCTTCAGTCCTTTGATATCATGATGAGGACCAAACATAGTTGTTTGGATTTGTTTTTCATTGCATGGACTTCTCACCTCTTGCATGATAGGGTGGAAGACAGTGTATTGGTCTTCGATCAATCGTCAGTGATTGTATGAGTTGGCAAGAGAGTAGGTCAATGTCATTCGGCATCAAGGTAGATGTGCCATACACAATATTGAATCGTCACTGAACGGTTTTATGTGTGGAACTTTCTATGGATCAATGTAGTTAAACAAAATTTGATTTTGTTTATACTACAATATGGGTACAGAATGGTCAAACGAATGAGCAAGTCAATGAGATGTTCAAATTTCGTGTCACAACTCGTGGGGTAGAGGGTTTTTGTGTGAAGCAACATCAGTTGTCAATATTAGTCAATTTCCAATGCCCTACATATTATAAATTAGTAGTAAATAAATGTTAATGTTGTTAATAAGTTTATAAATTTATAGTTATATGGGTTGGCTCCGTAAATTAGTTGGGTCTTGTAGGCAAACCACCCGTGAAAGCTTATATAAGCTTGGGTGCATTATAAAATAATTTAATAGATATTTTTAACCTTGAGCAAGTTTTGGATAAATTTAATATTGTCATTCTTTTGTTTACCCTTGTTTTAAGGTCCTATCACCATCTAGAATGATATAAAATACCAATTATGAAATGCACAAAACTAGGCATTGTGATTCAAGTGGACTTCTAGAGTGCCCACTATAATAATATTTTAACTGAGAAATATGCCTCAAAATGATTTTAGGAGAATAAAGAAACATTTGAGGGTAATTATTTGCGTAACTACAAAAAAAAAATGTTAAGTCTTCTAATAATTTTTCATATCTATAGTTTGCAAGTTCAATACCAAGAAAACACTGATGAAAAGAGGAGAAATCAAACATCGAATAGATAGAAATGCACATAATAATTTTTCCAACAAATGGCTAAAAGAGGGCTCTAATAGGGTTGTATGTTAGTTAACCAAATTAATGATACGTAAAAAAAAAAAAAAAAAAACATTTTTAAAAATATTGAAATTAACGTAAAGAAGAAAAGTAATCACCCAAGTGGTTATGAAATGAGTGCAAAAAGCACAATAAGTGACTTATCACGTGGAGAGATGAATCATAGATGAGATCGCTAACAAATTTATAAAAAAATAAATAAGTTAGTAAAAAGTTGTATATTTCTATATAAAAAAATTATATAAATTATTAATACATCTAATTTTATTAGATATATGTTTTTACAATAAATGTGTTATGACAAGCACACAACAGAAAAAATTGTGTGCAATATTATAAAGTTTGGGATGAGACACACGTGTCTTACAACAACTAAGCCCGTAATAATGACATTGTTCCGGTAAAACGTGTTGTTTAATTAGTTGTGAATTTAGTAAATTATAAAATCAAACAATTATACGATTTTATCATTATGCTTTTGCAAATCCAATGACCATTTGTCATTAGGGAGGAAGATGAGAAGGATTACTCTTTATATAATGAAAACAAGGAGCATGAGGATGACAAAGAGCAAGAGGACAATTACTGAGTACATTTAGGATATAGATCATATTTATTGGTTTTATAATTTGGAAGGCACTTTTTATTGCTCCATTTGAAATATGATTATATTAAAAAAGTCAAATTTAAATCTTGCCTTCTTTGATTATTCAATTATAATGTTTGAATATTTTAAATACTTTATTTTACATTAATATCATAATTTTTTATATATTTTAAACATATATATTAAACATATAATATACTTAAAAATTATATATATAAATAATCATAATCAAGTAAAATATTATAAAAATGCATTAATTATACACACACACACACACACACACAAATGGTTTGTAATTACAAATATTTATACTATATTTATTTTTTTAATTATTTCAAATTATCTTTGCATCATATTTGTGCCACGTTATGGGTGGCACAAATGTGGCACAATTAAATATATTTTATTGATTCTCTTTTGCGTCAATTTTGCACCACTAAAAATGATGCAAATTCTACATAGTTTCACCATAAATAAACATAAAAAAATAGTCGATTTTTTATGCAAATATGACTATTTGTGACAAAAATTGTATATCATATGGTAGTGTCATTTTAGGGTCCTACTAGACTATCCACGTCCTTCTTATTCT
Source organism: Torreya grandis (assembly GCA_037957365.1). Taxonomy (NCBI): domain Eukaryota; kingdom Viridiplantae; phylum Streptophyta; class Pinopsida; order Cupressales; family Taxaceae; genus Torreya; species Torreya grandis. The sequence continues at coordinate 1,879,042 of JARHVA010001364.1, read as the reverse complement.
GAATTTTATTTGCCCTCTAATAGAAACTAGTATGCATGTAAAGTCAAAATGCTCCTAACACAATGAGAATGCCCTAAGTAAAAAGGTGAAAACATCTCTTGGCCCATAGATTCACCCTACGAGAGCAAGAAATAAAAACACCTAAGTGATCATTTAACTTAGGTTCATGACTTAGTCCTCTAATCCTAAAAATTTATAAAGGGGAGAATCAGAGAAATAAAAACTACTTGGAAACGCTATCATTGTGAATCCATGTTTTGGCTCTAAACGGTTTCCTCCTTACATGACCTGCCACAAGAGACAAACCTAAAATAGGAAGGTAGACCTAGGGGTTGTGCCCTTCTTTCTTCAACGTACTCCAAAAGTTCCCCATCTCTACCAATTGCACATAAAACTTACATAATCCATGAGTTGTGCCATTCTTTCTTTAACATACTCCAAATGTTCCCCATCTCCATAAATTGGACATAAAATTTACATACTCCATGAGTTGTGCCATTATTTCTTTAACATACTCCAAATGTTCACCATCTCCATGAATTGCACATAAAATTTACAGCAAGGTCTAACAAAACTCAAGAAAGTAAGAAATGGCCCTATGACTTCTTGTAATGTCCCCAAATTAGGGATATTTTTTTAAATTTGATTTTTCTATGAAACCCCAAAAAAAGAAGGAAATCTAATTTTTTACAACAGTAAACCCTAGTTACAAATACACTCCAAAATTAGCATAAAATATGTTAAACCCTTCAAATCAAATATGAAGCCCTTTTAGAAAAGATGAATCCTTCAAAATCCAAAATTAACTCTTCAAACGCTAGGCGTCTAGGTTCAGAAAATTAATATGATTTATGGCAGCGCTTTGATGACAATTTCTATATTGTTTCACCCACAATAGGTCTTCAAAAATAATAGAAAAATACATTTACAATCAAATACATTTTTTATGATTTTTTCCCCTTCACAAACAAGTTGAATTTACGTAACACAACAAATATTTAGAATAATATAGAAAATTCCAAAATATTTTTAGAATCAATATTTGACTCCAAACCCTCAATTAGGTCATTTTTCCAAATCATCCAAGGCTAAAAATATTATATAAAAATTGCAGAATAATATTAGGGCAAGAAATGGCCGTCAAGCACTAGTTAAACCCCTCAAAAACAAGTCAACAACCTCCACAAGCAAGTTGCCACCCTCCTAGAGCAATTTGCCAACCTTCCAAGTTATTTGCCCCACTTTGAAACCCTTCTTTTTTGTCTTTTTTTAATTTTCATGATCAATGGCAACTCCTAGATGAAGTTTTCCCACAGAAGAATGAGGGTTTTCGTCCTCAATCTCTTTGTTTGAAAGTTTTTGTCTTCAAGTCCAAAGCTCAAGCTTTTCCCTCCTCAAAACTTGTAAATTCAAATTATGATCCAAGATGCCCTTCAACAAGAACCCTCAAATGCTTTTATACTTCTCCCTAAGTGAAGCGCCCAATTTGGGGGAAAATACTTTTGTTGATCTTTTTTCAAAATATAAAAAGAATACCTTTTATAATTCATTTAAGTGGATTAATAATTGTGACCCTTAAGAAAGGCTCAACATAAGTGAAATTATAACAATAAAATGTTTTTACAAGTATTTTTTACAAAACCAAATGTTTCCTTTATTTTTCTCTTTTTCTCTTAACCTATGAGAAACTAGGCAAGGCTAAAGGTCTTTGCTAGTGTCATGTCCAAAAGGGGGACATGACAATCCTCCTAACCTTGGGCTTGAAGCATTCATTGATTCTTGACTCCTTCCATAGGAGTAAGATTTCCTGAGAAAAATCTTTATTGTTGTATGTGAAGGTTCTTCATTGTTTATACAATCTGAAAATTAAATAGCAACTTCCCATCTTCCTTTTTTCTTTCCATGGAGATCCCATAACTCAAATGTGCCAAAAAGATGCAAAAGGGAAACGACTCCTCCGAATTGTCAACATGGAGATGGCTGGAAAAGTGTATTCCAACAAAGAAATCTTCAAAATTTTAGGCCTTGATTGCCCTTATATCAACCCCTGCACAAGACACAAACTAATAATACCTTTTATAATTCACTTAAGTGGATTAATAATTGTGACCCTTAAGAAAGGCTCAACATAAGTGAAATTATAACAATAAAATGTTTTTACAAGTATTCTTTATAAAACCAAATGTTTCTTTTATTTTTCTCTTTTTCTCTTAACCCATGAGAAACTAGGCAAGGCTAAATGGCTTCGCTAGTGTCATGTCCAAAAGGGGGACATGACAATCCTCCTAACCTTTGGGCTTGAAGCATTCATTGATTCTTGACTCCTTCCATAGGAGTAAAATTTCCTGAGGAAAATCTTTATTGTTGTATGTGAAGGTTCTTCATTGTTTATACAATCTAAAAATTAAATAGCAACTTCCCATCTTCCTTTTTTCTTTCCATGGAGATCCCATAACTCAAATGTGCCAAAAAGATGCACAAGGGAAACGACCCCTCCGAATTGTCAACATGGAGATGGCTAGAAAACTGTATTCCAACAAAGAAATCTTCAAAATTTTAGGCCTTGATTGCCCTTATATCAACCCCTGCACAAGACACAAATATATTAGTCAAAACATAAATTATTTGATTTTCTTCAATGTTTGCACACTTGATAGTGCCCTCCATGTGTGAGAGTAATGGGAACATATATGTGGTTGCCCTTGAGAACATATAAGGGGTGTTCATGCTAACCCACACACCCAAGAGTGACCTCAAGGCTCAGGATTATGCCCTCTAAAGGAGTTGAAAATCCTCTTACCTTGTTGGAAATCCACTTTTTGTCAAAAGACCCTTGGCACATGTCCACATATTTCAAAAGACGGGCCGAACAAACCACTTCCCTTCTAATATGTTGGTTGTGTATTGACATTAAAACCTTACAAGTATCCCAAAAAATGATTTTTTTTCCTCCCAACTTGCTCCATGAAAAATGTATCATCTTTACCATCCCAAGAGAGGTCAAAATGAAGTTATGTACTCTTGTAGAAGAGCTAGCACTGTCACAATAAATATGACAAGAAGATGTATTACAGTTGCCCCTTATGAAAAAGTTCATTTGAACCTTAATCATTGAGTACACATTACCTTGGCAAGCATTCATCAACTCCTTAGAGCCTCCCATGTGCCGTAACAAACCCTTCCCGATTTGCAACAAGAGAAAAACATTAAACCAAGTTGAAATCATACCTTGAATGGACGTTTCATGGAGATGCAAACAATGTTGCATTGATATCCTTATGTGTGTCTTATGTTTTTCACTTTGTTGTACCTTGACAACACCAAAAATCATGTATGGAATATGTTTTGTGCAAATCAAAGACCCAAACTTACAAATTAGAGAGGGTTGTACCATACTTGCACCATCCAACCTCTTGTTATGAAAGAAGTGCCCCAATTCACAGGCATTTCCAAAATTTGTCATGCATTGTAGCATGCCAAGAAAATTGAATTTTGTGTCTTTAGTAGGCAATTGATTTGGCCTTACAAACTCATTTGAGTGTGAATAATGTTGATTATCCACATGATTTTCTAATTTTTTGGTGCAACAACTTTGATTTTGCTCATGAACTTCTCATTTTTTGAATCTATCCAAAGTCTTTTCTCATTACAAAATTCAGACCTATTTTCATTGTTTATCAACTGAAAATTTACCTCCATGGGCTTGCTTAATATCTTTATTTCTAGAATTTATTAAACCCAAAAAATAAGGAAATAAATGTTCTTTTGCATACCTTGTTGGTTGTTCTAGATTAGAAAGGACATTATTTTTTGTTGCCCCTATCAAATTCTTCTCGGGGAAGACTCTTATCATGTCACTTCTAATGGCATCTTATCATTCAAACCATGCAAAACCAAAATTTTCCCATTCCTTTCAAATTTAAGCTCCATGGTTTGGTAATTTTGTGTCTAATCTCTAAGTGAGTACAACCATTGAATGCCTAAAACAAGATTGGCTTCTTTAATGCCAACCACATAAAAATCCTCCTCTATGGAATGTGTCTCCAACATGATGCTAAGATGGGAACCTTAGTGGTGCAAGGGATGGTAAAGCCATCCGCCATAGTCATACAGAAACCCTTAAATTCAATGGGTTGAAACCCACATGCAACAATCAAACTTTTATCAATGAAATTGTGGGTGGCCCCACTATCAATGAGAATTGTAACATCCTTACATTTCATATTTCACTTCACACAAAAGGTGTAGTATCTAGGAGTCCCCGATAATGAAACAAAGGTGTCACTCATGTCTACTCCTCCAAGAATCTCCAAATGCTCTTCCTCACAGGTGGTTGCCCCTTCCTTTCTTTCTCTTCTTCATCTAAATGCACCTCAGTGTAGTGCATTTGTCCCTTCCCACGACAATTATGACCCAGTGTCCAAGGGTCTCTATAATCAAAACAAAGCCTTTTCCTTCTTGGTGGCTCTTTTTGCTGCCCTAAACTCTACTGGTTTGGCTTACCAAACTGCCTCAAACTTTGTTGGTTTGGCCTATCAAGTTGCCCCAAAGGACTTGGTTTTTGTGGCCCAAAAGTGCTGCCCCTTGGTTGCCCCCATTTATTGTCTCTTGACTGTCCAAAAGGTCCAAAAGAATTAGTTTTTTGTGAAACAAATAGCAGAATTTTACATTAAGGTGCCAAAGACTCAAGATCAAGGGCCTTTTGAATGGCTCGTTGAAGAGGTGGGTCAAAATCCTTGACCAAACCCCTAACGGAATCAACGAAACCCTCCAATAATAAAACCACTTTCCTTCTGAAACATTTGTTACCATGATCGAAAGCCTCTGAAATTCAATCACATACTCCTCTATTGTATCATTTTGTCTCAATTGAGCCAACTCTTTAAAGTGTAATTCCAAATCAACCCTCTCAAACCTCTCAATGATCCTTTTACTGAATTCCTCATAAGATTGAGTAAATTGATACCCTTGGGTGATCAATTCATGATACCACTATTCATGGGTAGCCCCTTCCAAATGCAAAGTGGCAAATTGAATAGCCTTCTTTTCCATCACAAGCCTAAGTGAAAAGTAGGTGTCTACCTTTTCAATCCAAGCCCTAGTTGAGCTCTTAAGAGAACCATCAAATTTGGATAGTGAAAGCTTTCCTAAGGCATGATTAAGTCCTCCTTGGTTGCCCTTGTGCCTTTGGCTAGCCCTATTGCCACAAAGTTGCCCATGCTTCCATGATGTGAATGTTGAAAAATCTATTTGATCCCTGAAAGGAGCGAGATAAGTCATGTTCATCATAGTTTTTCAATAAATTCTCTCTCAAGGCGGTTTGTTCTTCACTCTCCAAAATGACAACTTATAGAAAAGTAGGCTAGTTAGGCCTACGTGTGGCTCCTTCATTCCCTTTAGGATGTTGATCTATGAAGTTGTGACTTCCAGAAGCACTAGCATCTCCATTGGATGGTTTTTCACCCCATTTCTTTCATAGTGCGGACAAATTCCGCCATTATAACTATCATTTGTTCTTTGAGCTTGTGTCCCTATCAAATTTTTGTTCATCTCTATTTTCAACGTCATCCCTTGGCTGATCCAAGTAAAACATTGATTCTATATGTCGATTTTTTCTAACTTTTTTCTTGTTTCTAAGGTAACACCTTAGTTCTTTGTCACCCTTTTGTATGAATCGTTTCAGAAACCTATGACTAGCCAATATATGGCTTTGATACCACTATAATGTATCCAAATTAAATATATTTTTTGAAATTTGATTTTTTTATGAAACTTTACCAAACAAAAGAAATCTGATTTTTTACAACAAAAAACCCCAACTGCAAATACACTCCAAAATTAGCATAAAATGTGTTAAACCCATCAAATCAAATATGAACCCCTTTTAACAAAGATTAATCTTTCAAAATCCAAATTGACCCATCAAACCCTCGTCACCTAGGTTTAAAAAATTAATATGATTTATGACAACCCTTTAATGACAATTTCTTTATTGTTCACCCGTAATAAGCTTAAAAAATAATAGAAAAATACAACTGCAATCAAATACATTTTTATGATGTTTATTTCATTTACAAACAAGTTGAATTTACCACAACAAATATTTAGAATAATACATAAAATTCTAGAATACTTTTAAAATCAATATTTGACCAAAAATCCTCAATTATGTCATTTTTTCAAATCGCCCAAAGCTAGAAATATTATAAAAAAATTACATAATAATATTAGGGCAAGAAATGGCCCTTAAACATTTGCCAAACCCCTCCAAAACAAGTCACCAACCTCCACAAGCAAGTCGCCACCCTCCTAAAACAATTTGCCAACCTTCCAAGCTATTTGTCCCACTTGGAAACCCTTATTTTTGCCTTTTTTTGAATTTTGATGATTAATGACAACTTTTAGATGAAGTTGCCCCATGGAAAAATAAGGGTTTTTGTCCTCAATCTCTTTGCTTGAAGGTTTTCATATTCAAGTCAACGCTCAAGCTTTTTCGTGATCAAAATTTGTAAATTCAAATTATGATCTAAAATGCCCTTCAACAAAAACTCTCAAATGCTTTTATACTTCTCCCCAAGTGAAGTGTCCAATTTAGAAAGAAATAGTTTTATTAATATTTTTTCAAAATATAAAAAAATATATATTTTATAATTTCCTTAAGTGGATTAATACTCATCACCCTTAAAAAGGCCCCAACTTAAATGAAATTATAACAATAAAGTATTTTTACAAATATTCTTTACAAAGCCGAATGTTTCCCTTCTTTTTCTCTTTTTCCCTTAGCCCTTGAGAAAGTAGGCAAAGCTAAAGATCTTCACTAGTTCATGTCCAAAAGGGGACATGATACCTTCTCTAAGACTTACAAATATAGCCAAGCATTAAAAATAAATACTTAACTAGCATTTTAACCACACTTTCAGTAGCTAAAGTTATCCAAAGAGCAAGTATAGGTAAAGCGAAGGAGAAACCATCAATTTCTATTCATATTCCTTGCATTTCAATTAACAAGGCTCTTTTTATTGCTCGTCTCTTCAACAATTCTATTAAGTGAATAAAAGTATTTTCCACAAAGAAAATGGGCTCCAAGCTCCTTCAAGACTAGAAGGTCTAATGGCTTCCAAACCACCACCACTAACTCTACCTAAAATCTGATTCGTAATGGACCCACAGAAAAGTGATAAGAACAAGAACAGAAAAGTGTGTCAAAAGGTAAGCTTCCCTCCATGACTCCATCCCCCAAGAGCTGCCATGGCATGTGGGGACCGTGATCTAGCCCAACAAGCTTCTTACATGGCTGCCATTTCTCCCAACTTCACCCTGTTTCACCAAATATGCAAAGTTTCCATTCCCTTACATGCCATGAAAGCTCTCCACCAAGTCAGCTTTCATGGATTTGATCTCACATCCATTAGTTTTTTTGAAAAAAAGGAGGAATCAATTTCTTTGGATAGAATTACTTTTCCCCCACATTTCAAATTCAAATAATCATTATTTTAATAAAACACCACCTCCAACAAGAACCATGATAAGGACCATGAGGATTTGTGGCTTTTTGAATTGCATTGGTTGTATATGCACAAAATACTCATTGGTAGCACCTTGGAGATTTTTATGTAACTGCAATTGGCAAATGTAAAGCCAAACTCGGCAACCTTTGCCATTGAACTACCAGCATCTTCCAAAATGGAAGCTTTAGCATAGGGAATGGAGATGCACCAAATAATGGAAATCTGATGTTTGACAGATATTAGAGTTGTCAATGGACATGGATGTATACAGAAGGCTTGCTTGAAAAAATGCCTCAATATATTGTGGTCTCATTCATTGGTGGGTGTGAACATAGTGAGCTGGTTGAAAAATGGTGCCACCACCTTGGCTGTTGGCAGATTTTGATTTTGTATTATTCTAAGTTTAGATAGGGAGTAGGCCCCATCATTCTTCCTGCATTTGCCTATCAAAAAAATAATAATAACAGGGTACCAGTGCATTATAATGGATGGTGCTGACAAGTGGTCCACCATACCAAGGACTGCCATATGATTTGTGCATGGTTGGGAGAGAGAAACTTACATCTGTGTGATTTATGAACCTACTTTGGTTTATTTATTGGGAATCCAAAGTCCATATTAATCAACATCTTCAAAACATGACCTATATTGCAGTGCCTGCTATTCTAGTTAAAGCTACATCTTTTAGTTTGTGAAAAAAGAAATATGCTTTACATTTTTGCAAATCCATGTTTTCCGCAAAAGAATATCATCAATTAAAAGATAGCAAACCAGACACATGATGAAAATGTTTTAAGTGAACTATATTTTTGATAATCCATGTCCCAATTGGAAAGATTGATGATCCCTGTTGAATTACCATACGCATGATGCAACCCTCTTAAGATGACAAGTATACTGACTTAATCTTGCAATCCTCCTGCAATGGAATAAGTAAAAGCCAATTTTCATCAACAGCGTTATAGTAAACAAAATCATTTTTCCAGGAGAAGTTATAAATTCATAGTATGTGGTATAAGATGCCAGCAGATAAATGAATGAGAATATCATTATCAAAACCGTTTTTTCTTACTTCCCCTGATATGCACAATTACAACAACAAACAGAGAACATGACATTGCCACAATTGTATATGTTATATGATATGTACATAGAAATATGTAATGCATATATTAATATAAAACAATCCCAAGTGACTGTAAAACATTTAATAAAGTACACTAGCCAATGTGACTATATTTAATAAAATACACTAGCCCATATGCCTATGTCTCATCATTTCCTCTCTTCTTAGAGGAAATTGTCCCCAATTTCAATGGATGATGAGAACCACCTCCTAGCTTCTAAGATGAGACATGAGAAAATTGAAAATGGCAGAGTACAGACTGCATGCAGAATGAAAAAAATGGAGAAGTCCCCAAGCGGATAGAATACAAATGTTGAATGAGAGAATTTGGAACACCCAAGAATAAGATATCTTGCAGAATGAAATGGAATCCTCAAATGAAGATTCAAGCTTCACAAATTGATGATCAGCGTGAGGATTGGATCCAATCATAGAAGCAAATGAATGAGAATTAGTTTGATGGCCTCCCTGTTTAAGAACTAAACATTCAGTAGGTATTGAAGAGGACAATATGCCAAGATTGAGGCTGTGAAAAGTTTACCCTGGGGTGATAAGCCTAACGATCCCCCGCCTCCTCCTCCTCCATCCTCTTAACTTTACTCCTGCCGCTTGGTGTGATTTTTGATTTACAGATCTGTTATATAGCTCTTTTGTTTTGTCACCTTTTTGGTTGAAAAGTGTTTCAAATTTTATCAAGATGCTGATGTAATCTCTCAGCCCTTGCCAAAGTGACTTGCGGCGTGTGACTTCTTCCACTCACTTTTTTATATGAATAGCTTTTGTATCTTCCTTCTTTTTAATATAATTACAAAATCCCTTCAATCAAAAAAAAGTTCCCCTTGGAATTGTGACGAAGCCTTCTTAAGATCATGACCCGCTTATCCACCAAGGAAATGAGAAATATGTAATTCATCAGCAATTTGTCACATTTTTAACTGAGCCAAGCTAGAAAAGTGAATTGTAGTTCGAGAGCTTAAGAAATGCTCACAAGTGGAATCTTCTTACGGTTGTAGCCTCCAAATCAAAATATTTGCCATGGGTTGTGTAGCTAATCATCTGAGGAGAGTATGATGCCCCTTGGTTAAGATGGTGAGGATCCTATAACGATGGTAGTGAAGAATTATCAATTTCCTTGACAATTGTAGGAGGGAATGACATATTTGATTGTGTAGGCAAAGCTAAGATGCTAGATAGAACCATTGTGAAGATGTTGTATGGTTGTGCCTTTGCTTGATTTTGCAAAGCCATAATCGAGAACACCCTTATCACTCCTTGCATTAGCTTGGTTTGGTTCTCAATATGTCAAGCCAGAATTGGTTCACGAGCACTAGCGTGACTAACAAAAACTTCCTCAAGAGTGCTAATACTTATCGATTCCCGTGAGGCTTTTCTTGTAGCTTTTGGAACCATTTTGGATCAGATCAGATTAACAAAAAGAAACCATCGAGGTTTTGTAGCCAATTATGTAAAAAAAAAACCTCTAAGCAAGTAGATATAAAAATGTCCTCAATGCAAAAACAACGCTTGTTTTGCTACCCAGATTGGAAGATACAAATTTTTTTGTCATTTTTAGTTGGCATCAACTAAACAAAGGCACTACCCATCGATTTCCATGAGGATTTTCTTGTAGCTTTTAGAAGCATTTTGGATAAAATCTGGGATTAAGGAGGAATCACCAAGGTTTTGTAGTCAATTATGTTTTTAAAAAAAACCTCTAAGCAAGTAGGTATAAAAATGTCCTCAATGCAAAAAAAGGCTTACCCAGAATGGAAGGTATGAATTTTTGTCTCTTTTAGTTGGAGTCAACTAAACAAAGGCACTACAATAGTTCCAAAATCCCAGCTTCTCAAGGTTGTAGATCCCTCAATACTAATCAAAATCTTTAATGTCGCCACTTCTTGAAAAGCTCTCGATGAATGCTTTTTGATGATGGAAGAATCATTCTAATCAAACACTTTGGTTAGGATAAATTGGAACTACAAGATGAGGGATTATTCTGGGAAAAAAAAAAAAAACATCAGCAAAATCACTAGAACACCAATGTAGATTTGAGAAGTAACTGCCAGGAAAGTTGTAGTAGTGTTGATTTAATGAAGAACAACAATGTTGCATTAACTTCCCAAATCTGAAGGTTGTTAGAGAGTAGATTTAGAGGAGGGTAAGAAGTGGGAACCCTAGAGGAGACTAGATCTAGTGTCTTGATCGAGAGAATCCTAAGGTTGTTAGATCTAATGAGGGTACGAGATGGAAACATTTGAGCAAACTAAATCTAAATACCATGATCGATAGGATCTGAAAGGATTGAGTGGAGGGTAGGAAGTAGAAACCCTCCAGGAGACTAGATCAAAGGCCTTGATTGGCATAGGGCTAAGGGCATTAGATCCAGTAAGGGTAAAAGCTAGACACCCTTGAAAGGACTAAATCTGCAGGCCACCATAAATAGGCTCTAATATCAAATGATATGATCTAGGTAGAGGGTAAGAGGTAGAAACCCTCAAGAGGACTATGTCGAAGACCTTTATCTGGAGTGGCCAAAGGGTGTTAGATGGAAACCCTTGAGAGGCCTATATCTGAAGGCCACGATCGATAACCTCTAATACCAATTGATATGCACAATTACTATAACAAAGAGAAAACACGAGAGATTGCTGCAACTGTACATGTTGTACAGTCATTTGTATTATCAATTATGTATATAAAAGATTACAAAGGATATACAGGGAAGCTTCTATGAGAATAGAGATGAACATGTATATGTAATATATCTAATGATATACAATAATTCCATATGACTGTAAAACATATAAGAAAGTACACTAACTAATGTGAACATATTTAATAAAAGACACTAGCCCGTGTGTATATGTCTCATCATCCTCTCTGGTTTCATGAGATTTTGATCATTTCTCAACACATGATACAAACTGTTGGCACAAATTTTAAAATCTATAGTTGTAGAATGAGGATGCCAAATTTCCCCATAGCCTCAAATTATTATGTTTCCTGATGACTATAATAACATTCTGCCAGTCTCCAAGCTGTTTCATATCTATACATGCTAATCGTTTCCTAGTAAATGATTTATTCTAATATATATGCAAATTTAAAATCCACATAGTTCAATCCCCTACAGTTGCACATGTATCTGGCCTCTTACTCAATGAAAGTGTACGGTTTTAGGTTTACCATTTGCTAAGTTACTATGCAAAGCATGAATATTCAACAGAAAATTCACTACGATGAGTTCAATTTTGGTGCTTGCATCCACATATGCATACTACTTAATGCAAACAGGTCAGTCTACAGTTTGCATTGAACCTTAAAGGCTTCATATAATGCGACATAATTTCCAGAACCAAGACAAGCATTACCATGCACCAAAACTGACACTGAAATTAAGTAGACACCTAATTCACGATAGATCAGGGGAATCAAATTGAAATATTGATGATTGTAAATTGCTTCCCATTGCAAAATATCAAGGAGACTCGAGCAATAACCAGGAATGTGGAAAGATTGAAATCAATACTTTTATTATTTTAACAGATTATTATTCTTATCTAGTTTTTTCCATCACTTCATTTTGTATAACAAGTCAAAACATATTTTCATCATATGTGCATTAGGAGAACAAACCAATTGACCGTAATTCATGACATTTATCCTATAGCATGAATAAAGAAAGGGCTTGTAAATGTTGATCTCCAAAAGTTAAAAAAAGTAATCATTTGGATTCCATGTTGCGAAGCTGGTGCAACACATCCATAAAATCAAGTGGAGGGGGGCATGAAAACTTCATTTCCTTTCCAGTTTGAGGATGTTCAAATCTGCAATCATAGGAGAAGGTCCAATCACTAATTACCAAAACATAGAGGACCAAATTGGCCTGCCTAGAGGCTGCTAAGTCTACCATTAGTAAGATACTCTCAAATGAAGCTTAAAATTCTGCAATGGCTGGGCTTACCCAAGAGACAAGGCATGGAGACAAGGGCGCTGTAGATTTGACACTAGTTTAGAAAGCCGGCCATGATACTTCGAAGCCACTTTTGGTCTCAATCGAGATAATGCCATACCTGTTGTTCCTCCATACAGGTCGTCGCCTAGAAGGGGATAACCGAGGTATTGAGAATGGACCCTTATCTGTAAAACACAAAAATGACAATATAGATGTAGATCAAAATAGACTTCTGCCAAGCTGTATATCTCAGTATTATAGATCTACAAAAATAAAACTAGGAAGAGAGGTCTAACACACACAATGAAATATAGTTACTAGTCAAGTATGATCTATGGAACACTGTTGTGGAAACGTAATACCTATTTGTAACTGTGCCTTGCTTGCAAAAGTGGGAAAGGGCAAACAATTGAGTACCAAAATTTGACAATTGCATAACTTATGAAGAAATAAACATGATTTGGAATAGCTTCAAAATTTTATTCCTGGACAAATGTGTTAGTTGCATGAAATAGATACTTAAAAACATGAATTTAAAGTGTGTTTTAAATTTTTGAAATAACCAAAATATGTTAAATTATGACGCATGTACCATTTAGCCATTAGTTTGAATGTACCAACTCTTCTTCCAAACAAACTCATTGACATTTTTTAATCTCCCATAAACTCAAGGTAGCTACTGCCTCTCATCTGTCTGTTAATGCCGATTCCCAGGAAGGACCAATTTCTAGAGCAAACAATTTGAGAAGATGAGTTACATTGTGTTTCTTTCAATGGAATCACATGTACCTTCTTCCCTATCTTCTGGAACTACATTGCAAGATTCACCCCTCCCCCCCCCCCCGACGACTCTTGTCCGGAGACGCCTTCGGCACAAGGACGTCCCGGGCACGCCCGGAGGCGCCCGTGATCGTGCCGAAAACTTCCGGCATAGTCACGGGCGCCTCCGGGACTCCTCCAGGCGTGCCCGGGACGTCCCCGGCCCGGGCGGAGGTAGGAAACAGTTGCCGGAAAATGCTTTGCAAAAAATAAAATTCGTATTTGTCATTTTCAACAGCCAAAAACCCTAGCCGTGCTGTGGAGGACCATCGCCTACATTGCAGTTTGCGGGGAAGAGTTTCTACGGATGGTCTTTTTTTTTTTTTCAAAGTTTTTTTTAATGTTTTTCTTTTCAACTTTTTGCTATGTATTTTTAAATTTTTTCATTTTCTGTGTTTTTTATTTATAAAATTTTATATATAATCTTTGTTTTTATCTTTTAATAATTTACTAATTGTTTTATTTATTTATTTTTTTCTATATTTTTAAAAACAAATTGATGCGTTTAAAATTTATATATATATAAAAATTTATGTTTGTCTTTTTATTTTTTAATAATTTTAATTATATATTTTAATGTTTTTATATTTTAATATTTTTTTGTGATTTGTTTATAATTTTAATAGTTTTTATGGTTTGTCTATAATTTTAAATGTTTTTTATGTTTTTCAGTTTCCTTGTATTATTAATTATTGTTATTTTATGATTTGTTTTATTTATTTTTTTAATTTTATGTTTTGTTTTTTTATTTTTAATTTATTATTATATGTTTTTTTTTTTAATAATTTATAATTTTCTTTAAAATTAGCCCCCTCCTTCCTCATAAGATCATGCTGCTAAGAACTTAGTAAACATTTTAAAGCAATGAATGAACAAACACTATGTATTTTCAAGTATTTTACCAAAAAAATGAGTAATATGCATTATATATATATATATACAGACGTACCCACGGCATATCCAAATCAAAGTTATAGAAAAATGGCGTACCCACGTACCCGTATCCAAACAACATGGTTCTGGAATAAACACAAGTAAATGGGCTGAAGCCTTACCATGCACTCCTTTGAACCTGCCACAAGATACAAGATATACTAAGAGTTCTAACAGGATATAACAAATAAAGCTGTTATACTTAAGTCTACGAGAAAGTAAATCTGAAGTTTGAACCATGAGCTCTCTATGCACAAATCACATCTAAACCTGGTTCTGCTAGCCATTACCATCAGCATTCCTGTCCATCAGCTCATGGCTGATCAGATAGATATAAGGACAGACCCTCAAAGGATGTCATGAGACCCTTTTCCCACAAAGCTCAAAACAAAATTTTAGACCTGCAGTCTCCAATGAACCAATACAGGACTGAAAGAAGGAACTTCAGTGTTCCCTACAATATCGTGCACATAGAACTATCTCAAGACCTGATTTCCCTACAAAAAAGGAAAATGGCTGTTACCTCAGACTAGAAACTTCTCCATGGATGAAATAAAAGACAGGCTATGATTCTAAAAGAGAAGGGCCTGATCTGCCGATTCATGGGAGCTTATCTAGGACCTAAGCAACTCAGGCTATGGGTCCAAGAAAATTGGAAACCATCTGGATCGGTAGATATTTTAATGATGCCCTTGGGTTATTTCATGGTTGTTTTCTCCTCCAAACAAGAAAATGATGGTTATTTCTTCATGAACCAAGGATGGGCATGGATCATGAAAAATTCAAGCTTTTTCATGAAACACTGGTCGCCAGCTAGTAACCCAACAGAAGGTCTCCCAAACACAGTTCCTATTTGAGTCAAGCTACTGCTGCTCCCAAGTGAATACTAGTAGAAATTCTCACCTAAAGAGGATAGGATTAGCCATTGGAGAGTACATTACAGGTTCAGAATTCGCCAAAACTCCAAGCGTCTTAAACTATGCATGGATTTGTGTCAACATAGACAAGATAAGCCAATGCCTAGCAAAATCATTCTAGACATGAGGGGGATAGAATGGAAACAACCTTTGGACTATGAAGATATCCCTTTTAGGTGCAAACTTTGCCATGAAAATGGACGTACGGCCCAAGTCTGCCTATCTCAAGACCCTCAAACACTGCAAACACAAGATAACAATGACCCATGTTCACAACAAACACATAATAGACCAAGAAATATTAACAACCAATTTGCAGCAAATAACTTGGCAATAATCTATTATTCTTCAATGAATAAATAGAATACAATGTTTGGTACAACTCCTGTAACGGGAGTAACCACCTAAATATAAATTAACAATAGTTAGTGCAGTCGTTAACTAGGACTAAGGATAATAATATTACTATATTCCTAACAAACACCCCTGTAAGTCTTAAGACCACTGAGTTGCTTACTCTACAACTATTGCGATGCAGATGGTGCATTCAAAACAAGTCAGGATGAAAACACTGTATGTGATCTATCTCCACCACTACACGAATCACACCCACTCATAGTGTGTCCCGATAAACCATGTGTCAAAAAAGAGAAAAACTAGATAAGTCAAGCTAACAGTCATGAGTAACCCAAAACCCCCCAAGTGTGTTGCAACTTGACTATAATGCCTGACTACCTCAATCTCTGTCAAACTGAAAATGTGAACCAATCTCTGTCCACAAAGCTCTTGAACTCAAAAATAAAGGCACATGTCGACATATAAAAAACTGCCCCTTTGGCAGAAAACCTGCATCAAAACTCAGAGTATATGATCAACTAGCTCCATGCATAGTCATGGAAAGCCCCATAATAGAATCTCTCATATCTACAGTGCCAAACTTTGCAATCTGCAATCTCTGAAATCTAATGTATCAGTTGTTGGTTTGAACATCAATCACTCAAAAGCTGGATCTCAATAATCTTGGACCTAGCATATGCCCCAACCTCAATGCAGTGAAAAATCAGGGCCAAACTCTATCCAAAACTATAATAAGCTGCAATCCGCAATAAGCAATACACTACAATGAAATATGACCAATTCTCAATGGTCAATATAAGCACTCTCCAGGTAACACATCTGGCACAACTCCTTGCTAAAACTATAATCACTCAAACTCAACAGGTACTCTAACAACTCCGAGTCACGTCCAAAAACTCCAAGTGCACAAGTAGACATCATATTGACAAAATTTAAGGTAACTCAACCAAGTCGCAACAACTATGAGTCAGATCTGCAATCATTCATCCATAAAACCAAGTACTCAACAATATCAATCAAACATCAACAGCTATCTACAAATCAACTACCAAATCAAGTACTCACTTGTAATCCACAAATCTCTTGAATATCGCCACAATCCATATTAGCTCACAATATCACTAAAATATCCACAAACTCAAGATCCACAAATATAATCTCATAATCCACAACATCAAATCAACAAACTGAAACTCAAAATTTGGCTCCTGATGTTCCCTGTCCGATGAGAGTGGAGAATGGCTACATATATTCCCTTAAAAGGGAAGTGCCTGTATATAGATGCACAACACAAAATATCCTAGTATCTGTATATATAGATGCACAACTGCATGAAGCCCTTTCAAGTTGTCATCAAGAGTCTCCATTAAGCCTCCCTTTTGAGTTTTCAACTTGATGGGAAGAATTTCAACTCACAACACAAGTGCACAAAAGTATAATCAACAATAAGCAATAGCTCAATCTCCAAAGCCTCAAATACCTCACATCAAAATGAGTTGTGAGAGATGAAACCAACATCAACAGAATCACAATCATCATGTGTTGCATAACCAACTTCCTCAATAGAAAAACAATCTCCCGGCTCATCAAACATAAGACAATTCTCGTCGAGAAGAACATTAACATCAATGTCACAATCAGAATAAGAAATCTCAGGAATTGGATCAACATAGGTGGAGACCATAGCAAAATCCTCAACAAAAAGCTCCAATTGATCACAAAACACATCAATAATCTCAATTCTCGTCGACATCATCTGAAGAAGAAGTTGGACAAACATGATATGTGCGAATCAAGTTCAACTCTGCAATTCTCTCATCAAGTGATCACTCATCAAACAGGCCAAGAGACATATCGAGAACAGGAGCATCAACATCAGGGCTGGAATCTAGACCTGTATAATCCAGTTCAACAAGATTGGGCTATCAACATCAAAGGAATCAAGGGCAACATGATCAACATCATCATGACTACACAAATCATCACTATCAATTGTGGACTGGTCTCTCCTATACGATTTTAACAACAAAAGAACTTCCAATCACCATCTGAAATGATTTATCTAGCCAAAATATACGTGTCTCCTAGACTCTGCATACACACATCTCAAAGATAACAATGCTTGTCAAATGAGTATACTGCCACATGATATACAAGGATGTACGTCAAAAAAAAAACTAGAAGTATGACCTCGATGTCCACAATGAGTACAAGTTTGGACTACATTAGATTTGGCACAAGTTGATTTTGGTAGACTTGACAACTTGGAGATTTGGACTTCACCAGACTCAACAACAGGTGAGGACTTAACATGACATTTATTGACAAGACCTCCCAATACACATTTGATGGGTTTGGTGTACTTTGTCATATGAAAACCTGCAATGCTCTTAAACCCTAGACCAACACGATGTTTATTTGGTTTCATTTCATCCCAGACACACGCAACTGCACATTCAACAGTAGGAGAATGAAGTGTATTGTTTAGTACCTTGTACTAGTGCAGGTCTAGGTTTCGGATATGGTACTTGGCTTTTTTTTACCTAGGTACAACTTGGGTACGGCTGTATATATATATATATATATATATATATATATATATATATATATATATATTGTGCAGGTCTAGGTTTCGGATATGCTACTTGGCTTTTTTTTACCTAGGTACAACTTGGGTACGGCTGTATATATATATATATATATATATATTGTGCAGGTCTAGGTTTCGGATATGCTACTTGGCTTTTTTTTACCTAGGTACAACTTGGGTACGGCTGTATATATATATATATATATATATATATATATATATTGTGCAGGTCTGGGTTTCGGATATGCTACTTGGCTTTTTTTTACCTAGGTACAACTTGGGTACGGCTGTATATATATATATATATATATAGCCGTACCCAAGTTGTACCTAGGTAAAAAAAAGCAAAGTAGCATATCCGAAACCTAGACCTGGACATTCAACAGTAGGAGAATGAAGTGTATTGTTTAGTACCTTGTACTAGTGCAGGTCTAGGTTTCGGATTGCTACTTGGCTTTTTTTTACCTAGGTACAACTTGGGTACGGCTGTATATATATAAGGTCTAGGTTTCGGATATGCTACTTGGATTTTTTTTACCTAGGTACAACTTGGGTACGGCTGTATATATATATATATATATATATATTTGTACGGCCGTACCCAAGTTGTTTAGTGCCTTGTACTAGTGTGGGTACAGGTTTCGGATATGCTGCTTGGCTTTTTTTCACCTAGGTACAACTTGGGTACGGCCGTACAAATAAATAAATATATATATATATATATATATATATATATAGAGAGAGAGAGAGAGAGAGAGCCAAATAAGCAAAATTAACCACATAATATGCATAGAGTAAAAACAATAAGTTAAATAACTACAAAACATACTGATAATTCAATGCCAAATGTCATGATATTCGATGGTCAAACATAGATTAGTCTTAGAACAAGTACATAGTGCAAATGTTACAATTTATACACAAAAATCAAGACAGATCAACATATTCATTATATCCATATTGGTCTTCAATGTCTTCATCGAAATCATCATCATGTGGTTCGTTAGAATCACAATCAGTAGCAGTGCCACCGAGAGCCAAATAAGCAAAATTAACCACATAATATGCATAGAGTAAAAACAATAAGTTAAATAACTACAAAACATACTGATAATTCAATGCCAAATGTCATGATATTCGATGGTCAAACATAGATTAGTCTTCGAACAAGTACATAGTGCAAATGTTACAATTTATACACAAAAATCAAGACAGATCAACATATTCATTATATCCATATTGGTCTTCAATGTCTTCATCGAAATCATCATCATGTGGTTCGTTAGAATCACAATCAGTAGCAGTGCCACTCCCACTAGCTCTGCTATGTATGTTGTTGGAAGAACCCCTACCTCCGTGTCAAGCAATAAAATGTAGAGAATGGAAGCATCCAAGCCAGTGGTCTCTGGGTCTACATCTCAACACTTTTCTACCCCTTGTTTGTCCTCATACTACTTGTGTGTTAGAAGGCACAGGTTGGAATGCACAAAGACCAAATCCTCAACATTTTTGGCTACCAATTCGATGCACTTAAATGAGTGGATAAAGATGTATGTACTCCAATTATACTCAATTGACAAGAAACTTGCAACCTATTGAGGCAAGCCGCAAATCAATTAAAATTAATAAAAGTAATAAGTTAAAACAATCCTCTAAAAGAGAGTTAAAAAAAAGAGGTTAAAATATTACTTTGATAGGATTTTTATTGCAAGAGGCTAGAAGTGCATGGATGCTTGCCCATGAAAGTACCATCACATATGAGCATCCTTCTTGTACTTGTCATGAACAACGACAAGGGAGTGACCTGTGGAGGTCATGAAATGACCAAACTCCCACATAATTATGTCTTCTACTTTTGGATCGGGAAAAACCCTGGAGAATGCCGCCTTATACCCCACTAACTTCAACATCCCTATATGGTGGGACCCTCCTGGGCAAAAAAAGGATCTTCATGTTGTAGTATTTGGAAGTCAAGGCAAAATCAAAAAGATGTAATGGGGTAGTCATTTTCTTCCACCTATCAATGAAATACGACTACACTTTCTTGAATAATCTCTCTGAAAGATCTTGTTCTTTGGCATTTATGATGGACTTAATCTTCTGAATTATCAAGTCAATTCCATCATAAATCTCACCCAAACATGGATGATCCATACCAAAAAATCTCAACATACTCATGATGGGCTCAGTAAAAATGAGAAAATACTCCTCACGTTCCCACCACCCGTCATCGAGGATCAACTCTTTCACCTTTATGACCCTCTCAATAATTAAGTGCCTCCATACACCCCAAAGGTGGTTGATAACCATGTTGTTCAATGCCTCATGCACCTTGACAAGTCGTCTCAAAACGAGTGTGTGAAGCAAACCGAGTCTCATCAACTTTATACGAAATTAAAACAAATAATTTTTTTTAAAAAGTCCAAAAATCAAAATTCTACAAATTACAGAATTAAATTATAATTATATATGAATGATTAAAAAATGATAGTTACCTTTAATAGCTACAACTTTGAGAAGGTCTTGAAGTTGTCTTGAGTCATGTGATGGTTGCTTAAGAACATTTGTTTGATCCAATCAATTTTGGTGCCTAATTTTTACGATATTAGGTTGAGAGAATGAATGGTACAAGATGTCGAAAATATGTGCCCATATCTTGTCTCAACCAACCTGCCCACAACTTTGCAATTTTTCGTGTTATACATTATAACTTGGACAATGTTTTGAGACCCCATTGCCTCGATGAAATTTATGAGGATGTCAACAACGAATCATGCATCCTTCACCTACCCCTCACAATCAATAACACTCAGAAACATAGCCCTTTTAAGGCACATTGTAACCACATTAATCAATGGCCTATTTGTCGTATCTTTCCATCCATTGAAAACAATAGACACCCCTATTTCGACCCATGAATCCCTAATGCACTGCTTTGAATCTTCAACATGTTTTCTTTATTTTTCCAGCAAGGCAGTGCATGCTTTTTCATTCCTTGGGCCAATGAACCCTTTAGGGGCTTCATTGATAGATTACACCATATCCCACCGCTATAATGATCTAACAACATTAACTGGCAGCCCATATACACAAACACAACGTGCAATGTTCTGCTCCATTGTCCTAGATTCATTCTGGCATGCACTTTACAATGGGCCTACAACTTTTGTTCTCTTGCAACTAAGACGTGAATCCTCTTCCTCTGTGGTCATAGGGGATGTAGCAAGAAATAGGTGTTATGGGGTCACAATATTAACATAAGATGGAGCATCAAGTGGCTTGCTAGAGATGCCTTCTTTGCCAAAGAATGTTTTGATCTTAGGCCAACCATGGCATCCAATTATTGCTCCTTGATATATGTGAAGATTTTGCAAGGGGCAAGCCCTTTCCTAGCTTTCTATTTATGCTTGTTCCACAACAAGCTCTGATTCCAAGGTTAGGAATCGCACACAATGGCCTTTCACTCAACTATATGAGCCCTTGTATTTGACCTTAACACTCTAAGCAAACTCAAATGTAAACCCATTCACCTAGTACCTATTCTAACATTGTCACATATTTTCAAAGGGGCGAGGCAAGGTCAGTTTTGAAGGTCGTCCCTTAGCCCACAAAACTAGCATTCCCAGAGAAAGGCATTCTAGTATATCCCTATAGCACCTAATTGAAAAAATTTATATTCTATTAAAATTTAAGGCATTTGGCAAATGCTGAAAGAATGTTTTAAAAAATAACAAAAAAAAGTTAAAACTAGTTATAAATGTTTTTCAATTTAAAATTAAAAAAAACCACAAAACTTACATTAAATCAACAATCCTCTTTGTTGCAAGCTCCTTAAACTTTTTGGCACCAAATGGATAGTTGTTATGGCATAGGATTAACAAAAAGGAGTTTCAACCCTAAGCAATTGAAAACAATGAAGGTGAGAGAGAAAATGTGCAATGAGAAGTGAAAATGCAATGAGAGGTAATCGTGGTGTTGTTGGTTTCTTTTGATATAATGAATGTGAGAGTTTCCTTTAGGGTTTCTCTATGTTTTATTTTATATTTTATTGTTTTTCAAGTCCGTGTTTTACTATTTGTTGTGTAACAAAAAAAATTAAAAATTAAAACTATTTTTTTTGTTGGGTATGCTCTAGAAACACCTAGGGTATTGTTGTGTAGGCTTAGGTACGCCCAAGTTCATCCCAAGACAAACCCGAACATACCCAAGCTTGCACAACAATACCCTATGCATTTCCAATGTCATTTCAAACCATTACCGATACCTTGGATGTAT
Organism: Torreya grandis; assembly: GCA_037957365.1. Taxonomy (NCBI): domain Eukaryota; kingdom Viridiplantae; phylum Streptophyta; class Pinopsida; order Cupressales; family Taxaceae; genus Torreya; species Torreya grandis. The sequence continues at coordinate 1,856,562 of JARHVA010001364.1, read as the reverse complement.
TGTTTCGATACAAGCACCCTTGGACGACAATACCCAGTAGCATAAATCAAAATGAGACCTTTTCGTCGACACCATCCGTGCTCAAATTGGACTTGTATAACTCAAGCTATGACAAAAAAAACATTCCCTATAATACTGACCTTGAGTATCCACTATGACAAAATGAAAAACATCTCGTGGGCTCAGGCTCACAAAGTTCACTTTTCCATTTGAGGCTACATGCGGCCCTGTTAATCTTTTAAATCCAATTTACAATTACAATGCATCCACTTGTTCACCTTCTACATTTATTGGTGTTGTTTCGTGGCGACATGTGGCATCTTTTTCATTGAGTTGTGACCCTCTTCAAACTAACACTTGGTAGGGACTGAGTGACTCAGATTCAGCGGGATCGAAAGATCACATAGAACTTTTCACAAATGCATGGCCTTTATGATTCGATTGTGAAAATTCCACATGCCCAAGTTATAAGTACACTATAGCTTACATGGCTTGGCAAACCTCTTGTGACCCTTTCAATTTTCCAACTTTACTTAGCGTGGGACCCTTTTTCTATATTTTTGTAGGATGACAAATAGCATACTCTGATTAGTCCACAAGGTGGCCTTTGACTGGACACACCATGGGGCTTACGGAGTTCATAGGATCCCTTTGATGTTCCCTATCTCTACAGACCCACTACATTATCTCCTTTATAATTCATAGCATCCATGGCTTATTCACACTTGGACCGAGCGTGGCCATGTGGCTTAACGTGGCTTAATACAACCCAATAAGCCTTGCCAACTCAACCTTCTCTTACAACCCCTCTTGATGCTTCTTAGAGTGACATGTGGCATGATCACATATGGCATGGACTTCTATAGATTGGTGACAGTTGCGACCCCATTAAATTCAATCCAACATCCATGAAGTATCGTGGCCGTCCACATGGTAACATCACAGGGTGGTTGCTTCACAGGATGACGGTTTGAGAGATGTCAAATTCAGCTTCATGTTCATGGAGATGTCATCCACGATGTTTCTCGAAGTCACCTCACTCATTGTGTTTCCCATGGCCAACGAAGATGAGACATGTGGCATGCTTCTTATTAGCCACACAATCACAGGATCCACAAACTCCACAAATTATTTTCTCTATCTTGTCATGGATCGCGCAGACCCATTATAGTCTTCATTCTACCTTATAACCTTTGCAGTCTGTAACTGATCCTTTGTAGTCAAAATAATAAGTCGCCGATTTCCCTTTGCTCATGCTCGACTTCAACCTAAGACCTCTATTATACAAGACCAAGTCAGCGACCATTTGTGCTATGACCAATCGTTGTTCACAACTTCACATAATAAGTCACTTGTGATATGTTGAAAACACAGTAAAACCTTAGGAAAAATTGCAATCAATGTATAAAGAATAATAGTGGCCACGAAGTCAACTTGCGGAAAACGAGATTTAGCAGACTTGTTATACTTATGCATTGGACTTGATAATCAATCAAGTCCCATTTTAATTTTAGGCTTGGCATCACAATTAAAATGGTGACTTTACATAGTGATCACGAAAACTTGGCATGGAAACACGCAACATCACCACGAAGTCACAAGGTCACGGTGTAGGATTAATGGAAAAGCCTTTCTAGTGGACCTGTGTCTCTATCTATTTGAGTTCAATATGTGATCGGGTCCGCCATTATATGGGGCCACAAGTATTTCAAACAAGGCATATGAATTTGGGCTTTGCAATTAGGCTTTACAAGGGGTTTACGAGATTTGGTCAGATTTTGTACACAATAAAATCGCGTATATAATTCATATGATAAGATTACACATTTATAGCCTAGTATTCTCCTTAAAATAAAGAGTCATGGCGTTGTCCAAATCCCTAGTATATCTCATCTCACTCTTATTGATATGAGTTGTTTCACAACTCATTACAATATAATATGTTTTAATACATTAACATACTCTCACCACACAAAATATGTACGTACCAATAAATATTTCCAACATTCCCCCCTTAGTAAGGACATAGAGAAAGGAATCTCACTCAAAAACTACAACATGCCGCTATAAAGCTTGCACATAAACTTGAAACACATTGATTGTGGAAACACATGAATTGGGACCCATCAACATATTCAAACCAATCTAAAGTAGTATTCAAGAATAAAAGTGGTAATTGGATACTAAGAGTGTCGCTTGAGTTACCATATTCCTAGCTTAGCACTAGACCTATCCTAGAGCCTTAGACACACTTTTCTAGTCATTGAGCAGACCACAATCACCTACAGTAAGTCAAAACACAGTCTCAAAACTGTCTTCCCAGATCCCAACCCAACTTGCTCAACAATCTGCCAAGTGGACATTAGCGCCACATTTGGGACACTACAGCCACATGGCACTAGAGTCCCCAACTGGACGCTACTATCCTTAGCCATTGCTCTTCCCAACGGATACTTTTTCAAATGTCTGCCCCTCCTAAGGTCGGCCTAAGCACCTTTTCTTATCCGCACAAGCTACAAAACTCTATAAATACAAGTCTAATTGACCTCTATTCACTAGATGGAAAATATATGCAAAAGCAAATTCAAACCAAAGACAAGTTGAGCAAAATTGAGATATTTGATCCCTATTATGCCCTACTTCTGCATAATACCATCTACAACAGCGTTAGGCCCAGTTTTCAAAGATTTCAAAGCTCAATCACATTAAAGGCATCCAAGTCCACTCTCATTCTAACATTCACCAGGTGGGAGAACTCCATCGAGCTTGATCCCTCTTTGGAGTATTGATATGTAGGCAACTCTCTTCACAACAGAATGTTGAAGATGTTCAACGTATCCTACTAATGAACACACAATTATTGTTCATGTCATACTTGCAAGGAGGATTAGGGTTTACACACTAAATCAGGTTTTCTAAGCACAACACAGAGCTTCAGGTTTGTGTGCACAAGAACATGACTTAAAAACATAGGTGCAGGTGCTCCTAGAAAATAAGAACAGTTCCTCAAAGGGGGCATTAGCACCACACTGAGGACACTACACAAGCATGGCATTTCTGTCCATATGGGGCACTACTACCCAGTGAGCAGACAGACACCAGAATCCTGTTGACGACACTCAAAATTGTCCAAAACTCAACATTTAAAACCCAGATCATCCGCGACAGTCACTTTTCAGATAAGTCTATATTTATGCCTATTTATTGTTATTTTTCGAAAGTTAAAGGTCAAATGCTATAACAAATCAGTGCTTAATTATTGCAATTTATTTAACTGATTTAGACATCTCAGCCCTTTAATTTAAACATAGATTTTACATAGTTAAAAGCTTAAAAGGTTAAATCATTTGGTGAACCCGTCTTACTTCATATTGCTTCAAACCCTATCTTGCACTAATCCAAATTTTTGTGCAATAATTTAAGGCTGCATACTTCTAATTTTCTAATTTTTTTTAGACAACCTAGCTAATTAAAATCAATTTCGCATTAGGGTTTCAATTTATTTTACATATAATTTAAGTTGGTGCAAAGAACAACCTTAGTTCAACAAAACCCTAACCCTAGACACATTTAGGGTTTGTATCCTTTTCTATTTATACTCAAATTTTAAATTCACATGTTTTCTAATTCATACAATCATGATCATAATGACAAAATAAATTAATCACTTTTTGTTGCAAAGTTTAATACTTTCATTTGCATGCTTGCTCCCTTTAATTTGAAATGAACTTAGAAAGACAAACACATGTATAGATGATGCTTCATATCAATTGCAATATATGTCATATCTCATAGCATGTTATCTTCCTCTTATATGGATTTCCATTAACAAGCAAACCCATACACACATAGAGGATTTAGCACATAAGCTAACAACTATATTCCAGGTTTCAATGTCATATTTTATGCACAAGAAAGAATTTCCTCATCTCCCTAAGGGTGATAGCTACTTTCCCTCTAACCAAGTCCATGGTATCACCCCTCCATGAGATGACGCAGCCTATACCAATGTCACTATTCCCCATACTCATCTCCCTAAGGGTGTGTGCCTACATGTTCAATCAGAAATAGCTAGGGTTTGCACATGTGAGACTCTACGTGATCAAATTATCAATATGAGCAAGATAATTGCAGATTTGCAAAATCAGAATCAACTACTACATGAAGAGATTATAACATGGGAAAATCAATTTACAAGACAAAGGCCTCCAAGGCACAATAGTGTAAATCATGTTCATACATCTTCTACTAATCAATTTCTGGCAAACAATGTTACATATCAGAACACGAAATCACAACAATGTACATCTACAACTAGTGATTCAAAAAGCATTCAAAGGTCAAATAAGCGTTCAAGTGAGACACTAAGGGAAATGATTAAAGCTAAGTTGATCAACCTACCTCCTCTACACCCAATGAGGAAAACTAGGTATTTTTGTGCATATCATAGAATGCATAGCACCACACTGATTCATGTGTAGCATTGAAAAGGAAAATACAACAAATAATGGATACAAATGACTCACACAGTGACACATCATCCACACAACATACAATGGCACATCTACCAATTCAAAAAGGGTTAAATTCAGAAACAATACAAAAATGGCTACCAAAGCACAACTCAGGGCAACAAAAGGTTCACAAAGCACAATCAAATCAAGAAACAATACAACAAGCACAAATAAATCAAGCAAAGTTACCTCTCCAAAAGAAGGGTCAACATTCAATATGGTATAATTCTGGTAAAAAATATTTACAATAGTATAATTATTATGGTCAAGGTTTGGGCAAACAAGCCCAAGGCATCACTACTCCGATTCAAGCAGTTGATAATGTTGGTCAACAAGGTTCAGGATTCATTGAACATCCTAAGGCACATCGGTCACACATAGAGTTTATCAAGGCAAAACATCCATATACATAGGGAATATTACAAAAAGAGCAAGAGCTTCAGTTGCAAAGTCAAAATCATGCTCATCCAACAAGCATTCTTGAACAAGGCTTTCTAGCAAAGAGCCTCCACAACACAGTATGTCTACAATAAGCACAGTTTCAAAGGGCAAAATCACAATCAATCTTTCAAAGCACAGATTCAGAAAGGTCAACTCCATAGTATGCGACAATGCCCTCTAGCACAACAGGGTATTATAATTTCGATGATGAACAATACTTAGATTCCTACTGCAACAACATTCAACAACATAGCAATCACATTGCACGAGATATTATCGTTCCCATCTTCGACACAAGCCACAGTGATAGTGAGTCTCCCATGAAACTCATTGGTTAGTATGGTTCCTACCCTTGTCCATACTTCAATCTCTCTCTCTCGCTCCTTGTACATAATTTATTTTTATTTGCTTGTCATTGCTTATACTCATAAAACACAAAAACAATATAACACGTCAAAATACAAAAACATTCAAATATTTCAAAAATACAAAATTTATAAATTGTATGCATTGTTATGTTTACATTTCTACTACTTGCCAAATATTGCATATTGCTAGCTATCTTAGTATAGTCAATTTTATCATACACATATGCTATGCTTCACTTGTTCTTGTCGAATGTTTTCAGATTCCAGACAGGACTCTAGTCTACTACACTGATATAGACCAGCTATCATCTACCCATTAGGGGCATCTACACCAATCTAAGTTATTTGATACATCTGCCCACTTGGGGCATCTCCTACACAATTGCTATAACAGGTTTTATCTTTACATACTATCCATTCTAGTTTATGCATTGATTTATCTAAAATATTGATCATTACTCCTCATTGCTTAAATTTTTTGCTGATTATCACAAATTAAACTCAGTATATATGCATCCTGGCATCTACATAGATTTGTACTACACAGTTATACATGCTTTCATTTTTAGTTTTCCTAGATTAGAATTAATTGTGTTTCTTATGCTTCTTCCATCTTTGAGGGCATTTGAATATGCCATTGTTATTTAGCTCTACGCCACTTTTCTATTTGTATGCCTTGGACATGTGCCCATGTCCCTTGTGTGTGCTTTCCTGCTTCTATATGCAGACATTTGAACATGTCTTTTTATGTGGCTCTAAGCCAAATTGTTTGTTCCTTGCGTATGTGGACATTTGAACATGTCCTTGTATAACTTCATTCTCATATTTAGTGACGTGTCTACGTCCCTTGTATTGTGGCCCCTCGACCTATCTTTTACATGCCTCATGTGCTTGTATGTTTACTTCTTTGTACGTTTCTACACCATGACACTTATATTTGCTTGTTACACACATACCAATTTTTGATGCCATGAGGGACCTCATGCATCTACCCTTCCTACTTGGGTGTCGTGATGGACATATTGCCCCATCCCGCTAGGTAGTTACTCAGATTTGTTGTTTTACACATTGATTACATCTACCTTGACATCCTTGTGCAAGGCTAGATTACAACATACATCTTACATTACCTACTTATGCTCATATTCATTTATATTCCGATGTTATGTTTGTACATTGTATTGGAATATCATGCACATGCTACGACTAACACATTTTACAAAGCTACTTCTTTAGAGGGCAATTCTTACACAGATTTCACAACTACCCTCAAAAGAGGGGACATTCACAAGGATTTGTAACAAAGATTAGGGTCCTACATTGCCATTCACAGATACATTTTAGCACACAGATTTAGTTTCAGACATCAGACATAAGGCAAACATAGAACAAAACAGAGACTCAGAAGTTAGTTCAGATCACTCAAAAATCAGACCATGCAGACATTAGCGCCTAGATTGGGACACTAGCGCCACAAGGCACTACTGTCCAGTAGCCCTAGCTTCAGGACAGTCTAGATCATTCAGACCAGTACACTAAGTACAGTACAGATTTGCACAGATACAATCACAAGTTTGACAGTTATGTTCAGATTTTACTCAAGTGCATTCATTACAGCGCAGATTCATACCTGTTGCTCAGATTTGGGGGCATCATGTGCGACATGATCCTTCCCACATTCAATTCAGTTACACAAATTCAACGTTTACATAGTTCAAATTCAGTATACTCAAATACCAAATTGGGGACATGTGCAAGGCACATTAATTTCTATACACTCAACTACACATAGGTTGATCAAATGGAATGGCAAAGTCCATGTCATTCTCTATGTTGTATACACTTGCTATCACATTCCAGGTTGTCACCAGATTCATGTCTTACTCCATCTGCAATGGTTGGCATTCTCAAGTGTCCCAAAACCGCCTAATATACCCAAGTGGCCACGGAGCTGACATACATAGTTAGATTTACTCAGTTAGATACTTTTAGCACTTTGCGCAGTATAATTACAGATGCATCTACTTCACACGGATGGGCAATGATAGAGTCATGGCCTACTTGAGTTCTTGAGCCACCCACATGAGAGTTTTAAACACACAGTCTTATCCAAGCTATTCATAGACATCAGAATCCACCGAGCAGGGGTGGGCAATGGAGTCAAAACTGGATTGAGTTCTTGAGCCACCCATATGAAGATTGAGCAAGCCATCAGCACAATCCAAGCTATTCAACGATATGTTCATTATGTACACTCACACACACAGGTTGTCAACAAGTTCATGCATTGCTTCACGTACCCAACGAGGTGTATTCGTTCATTTTCTCTCTTTACTCAACTTTACTCAGTTCATTATTTCAGCATAGTCTTTTGCTTTTGATCATCTCTTAAGGACTGATTTTTGCATTTTTCATTGCAAGACATTGCTTTGGATCATGTTCTACATACGCAGACCCAGGTTTGCATACTCAGAGTTAGCTACGCGGGCTTCACTTCCAAGGTAAGTCAATGTATGCTTATTTTTCCTTTATACTAGTCATTTCGCTTTGTTGCATTACTAACATAAAAGGGGGGCAAACGTAATCACCTAAAACTGGTAATTGGCTACTAAGAGTGTCGCTTGCGTTACCCTATTCCTAGCTTCGCCCTAGACCTATCTTAGAGCCTTAGACACTTTTGCAACCATTGAGCAGACCACAGTTATCTACACTCAGTCAAAACACGGTCCCAAAATTGTCTTTCTAGATCCCAACCCAACTTGCTCAACAGTCTGCCAAGTGGACATTAGAGCCATATTTGGGACACTACAACCACAAGGTGCTAGTGTCCCCAACTAGGTGCTATTGTCCTTAGCCATAGCTCTTCCCAACAAATACTTTTTCAAACGTGTGCCTCTCCTAAAGTTGGCCTAAGAACATTTTTTTATCCGCACAAGCTACAAAACTCTATAAATACAAGTCTAATTGACCTCTATTCACTAGATGAAAAATAGATGCAAAAGCAAATTCAAACCAAAGACAAGTTGAGCAAAATTAAGGTATTTGATCCCTATTATGCCCTACTTCTGCATACTACCATCTACTGTAGCCTTAAGCCCAATTTTCAAAGATTTCAAAGCTCAAGCACATTCAAAGCATCCAAGTTCACTCTCATTCTAGCATTCACTTGCATTTGCATCAAGCACTAAGTGGGAGAATTACATCAGGCTTGATCCCTCTTCAGAGTATTGGTATTTAGGCAACTCTCTTCACAGTGAAGTGTTGAAGATGTTCAACCTATACAACTAACACAATTATTACTCATGCCATACTTGCAAGGAGGATTAGAGTTAACACACTAAATCAGGGTTTTCAGGCACAACACAGAGCTTCAGGTTTCATGTGCATCGGAACAGGACCTAAAAACACAGACGCAGGTGCTCCCAAAAAATAGGAATAGTCTTGCAAAGGGGACATTAGCGCCACACTGAGGACACTACACAAGCATGGCGCTACTATCCATATGGGGTGCTACTATCCAATGAGCAGACAGACACCAGAATCCTATTGACGACACTCAGAACTATCCAGAACTCAACTTTCAAAACCTAAATCATCTACGACAGTCACTTTTTAGATAAGTCTATATTTATGCCTATTTATTGCTATTTTTAAAAAGTCAAATGTGGTCAAATTCTTTAACAAATCAGTGCTTAATTATTGCAATTTATTTAACTGATTTAGACATCTCAGCCCTTTAATCAAACATAGGTTTTACATAGTAAAACCCTAAAAGATTAAATCACAAACCAATCTAAAGTAGTGTTCAAGAAAATTGTTCTGCTGCAATGAGGGTGGTGTGAACTTCCACTTTATTTTCACAGCGGGGCAAACACTGACATTGATTACTTCATTTTATTTTCACACCACACAATAAACTGAAAATAAAATTGAGGACTGAGTCATCATTGTCTTTGTAGCCACTTTGTACAATCGATGCCACTTGATCACGAATAGCATAGATAAATTTCATTGCCACTGGAAATTGCCCTTGGTGTTAGTCGTTTTGGTGTAGACATTGGGTTTGCCAAAAATACAATGACCGCCCCCATCATTAGTGACGAACTTGAGATCGCTATTTGACCTCCTACCTCCAACCTTTGGTGGAATGTTGCTTAGCAAAATGAATCTTTGAAGCTCAACAAACTCAACATCTTGTTTATTTTTATATCCCTTCCCCACAATGTGAAACAACACATTTCCATGAAATATTAACTAAATTGACTCAGGGAGCCAATTTCAACCAAAAATGCGTCCTTTACAAAGATGGGTTTCTCTTTTTGACTTTTATAATACAAACAAAATGCCTTTATTTAGATGGATTAATACGATAATTGACACAAGTATAACTAAACAATTGTGTAACTAATCACTAGACTATATCCTAAAGAGTGAAATTGACCACTTTTTACATAACTAATAACATAATGAAAACTATATTAAATAACCTAAAAGTATTTAATCAAATAATAAATAATCATTAAAACAAAACCTCTAAATATTAAAAACAAGACTCTACACTTGATAAACAAAACAAGTACACAAACTATATGCTAAATTGTAATGACCCTCACTAGTAGGACCATCAAAACACGGATCTTGCACTATGGAATTTTGTCAAACAGTTGGTTGGATTACAAAAAATACTAATATTGCATTATGGATTTTTGTCAAACAGTTGGCAAACAATTAAACTACACTATTGTAAGTGTAAACAAATCTATTCAGCTCAATAATTCAAAAGATTTAGTACCAATATACTTATTCATGGAAATACAGTTCCTTTTACAATAGATGGCGACTTTCAGATTTCAAAACATGGACAGAGTAATATCTTTTCCTATCATGAACAGCATACAAAGGACTTCGCACAAATTCTTGAATCTTTATTCAAAGATATGCAGATGTAAATAGAACCTCATATAAATTTGCTGAAGACAAAAACCTAGTCTGTTTGTTGTGCCTAGACTGTTGTCCGTAGACTTGGCACAAATTCTTGAATCTTTATTCAAAGATATGCAGATGTAAATAGAACCTCATAAATTTGCTGAAGACAAAAAACTAGTCTGTTTGTTGTGCCTAGACTGTTGTCCGTACCCTGCTGTGGGTACAGTCCATACTGTACGGACTGGTACGATTCTGGTTTTTAATTCATGTCTCCACTAGCAAGTGCCGAATCTGTCCTGAACATGGACGCCTAGGCTGGGGTAAACATATCTCACCATAAAAAATTTAATCTCCCAACCAAGCATGAGTTTCGGACAATAATATAAATTCTACTGGAAATTGCAGTATGCTGGCAGTGCCAAAACCCTGCCGTACTTTACTGCAGGTACAGGGCGTCCCTGTACGAACTGTATAAAATATATATATAATTTAGTAAGCCCTCCAATTGGACACTGATGCAGTCGCCTCACCAAAGGGACTCCAAATTGTTTATCTCTCGAACTCAGTCTGAATACTCAATGAAGCTCAACATGAAATGGCTGAATACCACTTCCAATGTGCAACCCTTCAGAAGATCTTCCACTTTCTCAGTTATGCAATCTCTTGAGAGGTATTGTTCTCAAGGATTTTGCTGAATATTTGCAGACTATCAAGCCCCACAAATGCTCAAGAAGACTCGAATGAGAAAATAGACTTCGATGCCAAATGAGAGACCCATGGAGTCTATTTATGCACTTTTTGAAAACTTCTAGAAGTATCCGTAATACATCTTGTAAAACCTCATTGTAATTTTTAAATAAAAAGTAACTTTATAAAATAAAAGTGCACCTTAATTTAAAATATAACATTTTGGCCCCATATAAAAGTAATAAATAAATATAAAGTCTTCAAGAGCATAATAAGCCATCTAATCACCAAATAAACGCAAAAAAAATGACTCTCTCATCACCATCTGCCTACGAGAGTCGAGAATAGGCAAATCTACGTAAAGTGTCATGTGGTACTAGAGAGGGGACATGACAGTCCGCCCCTCCTGAAATTGCTTGGCCTCAAGCAATCTTAATGCCGAATGCTGCAGAATGGCCTCACCCTCCCAAGTAGCATCCTCAATGGGTAGATCCTTCCACTTAATCAGGTACTCTCTGATCACCCGCCTACGAAGCTGCTTCCCTCTGCTATCCAAGATGGATTCTAGAACCAAAATCAAACTTCCCCTCATCATCCAAGGGAGGTAACACCACAGAGGGCACCACACTCTGACCCAACGCCTTCTTGAGGCGTGATACATGGAATACATTATGTACTCTGCTATCTGCGGGAAGCTCCAACTCATAAGCCACTTCACCAACCTTCCTGATAATCCTGAATGGTCCATAGTATCGTGGCTTGAGTTTCTCCGCACCACTCTTCTTGAGAGTGGACTCCCTGTATGGCTGCAACATGAGGTAGACCATATCATCCACCTCAAAACTCCGCTCAGTCCTCTTTTGGTCTGCATACTGTTTCTGCTAGTTATGAGCTTTGGCAATATTGTCTCTGAGAGTAGCAACTATGTCCTCACTCTCCTGTAGTAACTCACCTGCACTAGGTACCCGACTGTCACCCAACACTAAATCCAGAAAACTAGGTGCCTCATAACCGTAAAGTGCCATGAAAGGTGTCATCCGTATAGTCATGTGGTATGTAGTGTTATAGCAATACTCGCAGATATAAATCCATCTGACCCAAGTCCGCTGCTGAGCTACCACATAATTCCTCAAATACCCTTCTACCCACTGGTTTACTATCTCTTTCTGACCATCAATATGTGGGTGATAGCTGGTGCTGGGTGTAAGCTCAGTACCACATAACCAGAATACCTCCTGCCAAAAGTGACTCATGAAGCGGCTGTCCCTGTCGCTCATAATGTTTCGAGGCAAGCCGTGCAACCTGAAAACCTCTTGGAAAAAAACCTCTGCCACCTGAGCCGCTGAGTATGTAGTAGTGATAGGGAAGAAGTGAGCATATTTTGTTAATCTATCCACCACCACATAAATACAATCTCGCCCCTGTGCCTTGGGCAAACCTATGATAAAGTCCATGGAGATACACTCCCACTTCCTGTCAGGAATAGGAAGTGGCTGTAAGAGCCCTGCTGGATATGTGTGTTCTCGTTTGTTTTGCTGGCAAACAAGACACTCCCTAACATACTGCAAAACATCAGCGTTAAGCCCTTTCCAGGTGAACCTTTCCCGAACTGCCCTGTAAGTCTTGAAGTACCCGAGATGGCCTGTTGTGGGTGAGTCGTGAAGTGTTCTCAAGATCAGCTGCTTAACCTTCGATCCTGGGACTAAATAAATCCTATTCTTGTAAATGATCAAATCATCTACAAGTGTGTATCTGGTATCAATAGCTGCCCCCTCCACTATATCAGAGGCCCATGTATCCCTAGCATATTCTGCTATAATCAAATGCCGCCAATCCTCTGATATCTAGATTATAGACGTAAGGTGTGGCCTGCGAGATGGAGCATCTGCAACAACATTCTGCGTACCCTTGACATACGTGATGACAAAGTCATATGCCTGCAACTTACCCATTTCTGCTGGCGATCATTCAGGTCCCGCTGTCCCAAAAAGTGTCTTAGATCTCATTCTTATCTATGAGTTGTTTCACAACTCATTACAACATAATATATTTTAATACATTAACATACTCTCACCACACACAAAATATGTAAATATTAATAAATATTTCCAATAGGGTCATGAACATTCAATGGGAACATTGTGAACATAAATTACAAATATAACTAGTTAATTGAGCCTAGACTTGAATGAGTCACAATATGAGGACCTAGAATGAACTATGACCACAAGCGTTAACCAACAAAGGAATTGTGGTTGAAGGATATAGTGAACCAAAAAGTAAGGACCACACTAGGAAGACCACTCTTGTAGAATTAAAGTAGTAGGGAACCCGATAGGAGTAACCAAAACACGTGAAGCCTCTATATATTCTGTATTTTTCTCATATGGACCTTGAATTGTCCTGGAACATTTTGGGCTCTAACATTGGTTTTGTAAAGTAAGATTACAAGATGCGTTAGTCAAGAGAACACATCTATAAAGAAGCATATAGAGCTAAAACATCATGCTTACTCCCTCATGGGGTGTTGCTAGTGAATTCTAAGGGCTATTTAAAAAATAAATACTACCAAACCTTCCAAATAACATCTCTCCTTCCAAGAGCGGCCATAAAGCGTGTTTTTCCCCAGATTTGGTGCTCCAAGTCTGCGTCAATGAATAGTAGCATGCTCCTCCATCATTTCCTAGTGAACCAATGACTTAGGCTCACAAGATTAGTCAATTTGTGCAAATAGGTGAAGCTTTGTGAAGATAATTCTACATAATAACATTACACAATTCAAGATTTTTTAAATGGTAGTCTTGGCTCACTTATTTATAGCTTTCTGAAAATATTCAGGATCAACAATAACTGTCCATCTTGAGATTAAGATGTGTGGCCATGAATTGATTCAATTTTGGAGGGACAAGCCATAAATATTTCCATTAATATTTGGAAGAACGGGGCATTGATGAGGCATGGGAGAGCTTAATCTTGATATGTGTTCCATTAATGGCTTATAGATGCCACCCCATTGGTGATGTCATGGGATGATGCAGAATTGAACAATGAATTTTCAATAAATAGATTTTCAATAACTTTCATGGAATTTTTACTTAGGCTCTTGATTTGATTTAATTTGCTCAAATGACTTTGATTAATTTTCTGCAATTCTTTGAAAATCTGTTGCGTGTTTAATCAACATGATCAAAAATGTCATTTTATTGAGTCATAATTTGACTGGAGTATAATTAGAAGAAGGCGTTAGTTGCATACAGAACAATACCCCAGTTAGAGCGTTATGGATGCAAAATAACATATGCACGTGACGTGTGCTGCGGAATTTGAAAAATCCTGTGGTCCATAGTGTCATTTGGCGTGGTCGCAATTTGACTCAAAGTGATTTAAGAAAAGATAATAATAACATAATATGCATTGCCCCATTTAGGGATACATTAGCACAAATCGCAACATGTACGTGATAAGTTCAAACGATTTAGAACGTTTTAGTGATTTTGGCCCAGATTGCGTTTTGTCGCAGAATATTGCCTAGATTGACAATTGCAGCACAATAGTTGATAGGAATTGGATGTCTACATTTTGTCCCTATTTGAGGTGTGGCGAGACATTCGGTCAAAACAACATCTCTTCAAAGAATGAAAAGGTCACTATAATTAGAAGAAATAAACTTCGTTCCCATTTTTTGTTTTTAAATTTTGCATGAGTTATGAAAAAATAGGGCTACAATATACCCCAAACATCATTTGGACGGGCCCATGATGCCCCCTCAAGGGGAGGACATAAAATTTGAAAATATTTAACGGCTGAGCCCTCGATTAGAAGAAATAATAATGTTAATTTCAACAAAAAAAAGTTGAAAAACAGAGCAAATAGAAGAAAGTGGGACGAAAAATAGATAAAAGGGGCTAAAATAGTAGCCCAAGAGAGATAAATTGGCGCAACTATAGGCCTAGGGGGTTGAAATTTTTGAAAATTTTACTATATTTTGACTAGGGATAAAAACAGTTCATTTGCACTCCTAGTTATAGTAATTTCTGAGCTTTGAGATTTGCATGTGATAGAGTTGAGAACAATGGCCAACATCCCGCACCATCGTCATCTTGGAGAGCACGTGAGAGAGTACCAACGACCACCGAGGAACGGAGCATCGATAGGTTCCTTTTTTGGCATTTAAGTTTGCCATTTATCGCATTTATTTCACTTAGGAAGTAGGTGGTTGGATGATCCCACCATTTTCCCAATTTGGAAAACGAGGAGTCCGCCCACAAAAACAGCGAGAACGCCATAAGATCAACGATCTTGCCGACCTTTCGACGGGATTGTGGGTCCAAACGGCGAGGTCACCAAAACAATAGTGAGTTTGCGTTTTTTGGTGAAAATTGTCCTCTCAAAAGGCGGTTTCGCTAAGATCAGCAGGATCGCCCTGCCCATTAGCAGGAACCTACTGAACGACGAGGTTGTATTTTCAACGGGATCACCCTCCAGAGTAGCGGGAACGCCCTGCTAAATGACGAGAATGCCAAAACAACGATGAAAATACTAGTAGAAAATATAATGGGGTCCATAGGAGATTAAGCCAGGACCAAAATTAGAAGAGAGATACACCTAGAGCATTAGTCTAGGCCTCAAAATTAGAAGAATTCAGTGAATGATAGGAAAGATAATTGACTGGATGCCCTGTGTTTGATTTGCAGGGGTGAGTTGCAGCGATCACATCATAGGAGCGACGCTCCCGATTATTGCGGCTACAGGGGCTTATGGCAGACGAGCTCGTGGGCGTCTTAGTAGCAGTAGACCTATATCACTTGGCATGATTGTTAATGATCCATGCAGATGGAGCTTACTTGTTAGCACTGGCAAAGACGTGGCATTCGTAGACCTCCACATTTCATCTGCCAACTGAGGAGGCTACAGTGACATTGGAGGATGTACACCACATTCTACAGGTGCCTATGCGAGGACCCAAGATTACTTGGATGGCGGCCAGAGAACAGGTCATGTTAGACGACCTACTTGGGGTAGTGGACCAGGAGATTGTTGATGACTGTATAGACGTGGACGCTCTGGAGAATTTGGCTTGGGCCCCACAGGGTGGAGCAGGACAAGGGACAGTTCCCCCAGAGGTGGTAGTATTGATAGCTCTTGTCAGCAGCCTTCTATTGCCTGACAACAGTGGACGGTTCTTTCCATTGGATTTGATCAACATCGTGCAGGAGATAATCGATCAGCTTACACGATTTTCCTGGGGACCTGTGATTCTTGCATAGTTGTACAAGGACTTCACATGATAGCATATCAGGGAAGGCGCAACATAGGCCACAACACATTGTTGCAAGTATGGGCCTAGAAGCACATAGCCATTGCATGGCCAGTTCAGTCGAGATATAAACAGGGCCCAGAGGAACCTGTGGCTTGGGGATGCTACCCTACAAGGCCAGGCATGCAAGAACACTTGGGGGACTTGTCATATTATAGGCGAGCCATTGACGAGATGGACGAAGATTTTATTTGGCACCCCTATTTAGGAACACAGTGGCTGTGGATAGAGGATTTGTTTATGATCGGGTATATGAACACACCATGTTACATCACGGGGCACCACGACTATCGTGGAGAGATATAGGCCAAATCAACTCCAGTGATAGTTCGACATGCAGTAGGACGTCCCAGAAGGTCCTCACTACTTCGCACAAGTGACCAAGGAGATCAGGGAGTGGGGGCCACCAGTGCCTAGGGAAGAGGCAGTGATTGACTATGGCCGGATTGTGCACATATTATGGGACTATGTCAGAGGAGTGCCAGATGCAAGGGTCACCAATGCTTATGCCGCATGATGGATCGGAGTGAGACCTATCCGACTTACAAGGCCATTGCCCCAGCAACAAGTCTTTCGACAGAGGTGGGTCAGGTTGAGGAGAGATCAGGGACAGGCCCTAGCACAACAAGGTCAAGTGTCGGTACAGCCAAATATTCCATATGTTATTCCTTTAAAGGTAGTACAACATCAGGGACAACATGATCCCATAGAGCATGTAGAGATGGTTGAGCCAGACGATCAGGATGTGAATATGAGGGATGCCCCAGGAGGCGATGGAGGCCACGAGACAGGCTCAAGAGATGCAAGACCCTCTGATACAGATGCAACTACAGGTATACATTCAGGAGGGGCAAGGCCCTCTGGCACAGGGAGATCTACGAAGGACCATGCTTTGATTGACAGACTCCAGAGGGAGATTACTACACGCCTCTCCAAGATTGCAGGTTTATAGGGTACTGTGGTTATGTTACAGGCGCAGTTGGCTAATGCTCAAAGAGAGACCACTAGGCTACAAGGTCTCATTATAGCCAAAGATGTAGAGATTGTTGGTCTCAAAGGACAGTTTGCACAGTTGACAGGGGTTTAGTTCCAATTAGCCACACAGGATATGGGGCTACAAACAATGGTTGGGGAGCGAGATAGATCTCGAGTGGACAGGGAGAGACTCGTATCTTAGGTGGAGAGGCGGACGCGGGAGAGAGATGAGGCTCAGAGAGCTAGGACGGATACAGGTTAAGGATCAACTAAAGCCTTGACCGACGTGATTGCGGCCAAGGATAATGCCTTGCGTGCAAAGGATGATGTCCTACGTGTCAAGGATGAGATAGCCTCTACTGGAGGTGGGCATACGAGGCGGCAGTTCCTGCGGAGCGGAGAGTGGCTTCCTATAGGGAGTATACAAGGTCACAACGAACTCGCTGGACCTCTAGGTCTAGACATGGGACAGAGTCGGAGCGTCAATGACACAAATAGCTACACAGCGGGTAGTCATGGGGCCTCCACCACCACATCCACCAATAGCACCTGCATTCGACATGGGTCAGAGTTTCCCACAGAGTCCTCCCAAGGACGAGCATGATCAGAGTTGAATGTTTGAGCTCCCTTTTTTGTATTTATGATATGTATAGATACTCTCGCGATGTATAAAACATGATTTTGAGATATATATATATATATATATATATATATATATATATGAGTTTCCCACAGAGTCCTCCCAAGGACGAGCATGATCAGAGTTGAATGTTTGGGCTCCCTTTTTTGTATTTATGATATGTATAGATACTCTCGCGATGTATAAAACATGATTTTGAGATATAAATATATATATGACATTCATTTTTGGCTTACTACCACTTGTACATGGACTCTTAATATTCTTTCATTGTCACATGATGTTTTCATTTATATTGCTCTTGCTATGATATGGTTGGATATGCTAGTTTCAGGAGATGCACGTCCTTAGTTAGCATATGGATGTTGATGTATTTGTTTTGCTTCATGTATAACTAGATGCTAGAATATAATTTAGGAGATGCACATCCCAAACTAATAATAGAAATAGTCAATTAGACTCACAATATCAAAAGATGCACATCTTGCATAGAGTCTTGTTTGTTTCTAAAATTGGCCTAGGATAGATCTTGGGTTAGGTATTCAAGATGGTGTGCTTAGAAATGATCTTCGGCACCACATTGACTTTTGGACTTGGGGCATTTGGTGTTACTATAGCAAATTTGAAATTATGCATCATAAGTATGAGTAACTTATAATAACATTATATTTTTGTTTGCACTTGACCGATTCAAATGTGAATATTTATAACTAAGGATAATGATAAAAATTATCAAAACCAAAGTTACAACTATTTACATTTAAACAAAAAGCAACAAGAAAAACAACAATACATAAATGTAACCGAACTTAAAATCAAGATATAAATAATCAAGATGTAAGTAGGAATAAGAATGTATTCAAAGCACAGGAAGAACAAATTATTAAACAAACTGGAATCAAAATATGAATAATCAAGTTCCATGTATATTAACAAAATGTACTTGAAAAACAAACAAATAAGAAAACAAGTTAAATACAAATGTAAACAAATTAAGCCTAAGTAAAAGCAAGACTCAAAATGTTTACCAAATGTTTTAACAGAAGAGAACAAAACAATATAATAAACAAGACAAAACAGTAAAACAAAAGACAAACAAAAAGGCACAACAAACACCAAGAAACAACAAACAAGATACTAATAAAAAGGAACAAATAACAAAACAACAATAGAGAAAACAACTCCTCAACAAAACAATGAAAACACAATAAAAGACCAACAAACAAAATAAAGACACAACACAATGCAAATATAAACTAATGAACGAACAAAATATGAACAAAAATATATGAAGAGATAACAAAGCACAACAAAACAACAATAAATAAACACACACAAACAATGGTTAATCACAATGTTAGTGCAAACAGAAAATAAATTGTTCGGGCATGTGTTTACTGTTGACCAAATTTGACTTTTAAGTCAAATTGGGGCACCCCTAGTAAAAATTTTGATTTTTAGGGCTATAAGGATGTATAATGTATTGTCATGAAGTGTTTTATAGGTCATTTGATGTCAATTAATATTTTACTAGCTTTGGTCAATTAGTTTCTAGGTTCATTCATCATTCTCGATCATTTTAAGGGTCAAAAATAGTGCATTTAATGCTTTGTACGGATTTCTTGGAAAATGTGCAAGTGTCAAAAAATTGTCACATGTCATGTGTCCTAAGAGGTCTGTAGTAACTGTCACTAACTGAAAATTGTCAGGGTACTCAAAAGGCAATTTTCTTGAAGAAAAGAGTGAGTTTGGCACTTGTATGGCCTCCTTGGGAAGTGTGCCATTAGGAAAAAATGAAAAAATGTCTCAACTCCCCCACACTCAAATCCACATTTGGTTTGATCTGCAACTGATATTTCCTGCTCAAAACTATTTTATTCCATTTTCACTCTTCTTGGTAGATTGAAGTAACTTGCAGGTTTTTGCTCGGTACGGTCAGCACAAAGGGTTTCAGGGAAAATGCTCTTACAAATAGATAGTACACTCAGGGAGCTCCACTTTCATAACAAGAAGTTTGAGTTAAGTCAACCATGCGTTATGAACCCTCTGTTTGAAGTTCAGCTTCCAAAACTGCCTGCTAATCTGTGCACCCCGTTGGTTTTCTCTTAGTTTGAAAAACTCCGTTCAAACCGGTTGCTCATGTTTGCTCCAAAGGATGTTGGCCATGTCTCCTTACACTTCCCATGCTTGGTTTCAAGTTTCAAGTTGTTTTGATGAGCTAATAACCTCAATTTTGCAGACTGCTCCTTTTTGAGTGCAATGGATAGTTTTCACCATTTTCAGGAACTTTGTGCTTCTCCATGGCTTCAGGGGATTGTGCTAGCTTCTTTTGCATGTTTCCAAAGTGCTCTTATCCTCCCTTCACCTTCCAATCTCATTTTCCAAGCAAATGTTCTATGAGTTGCAGTCATGTGTAATCTGTCTTTTAGTTTGCCATGAATATGCTTGCATACACATGCTTGGAGGACAAGTCTACATTAAATGAGATGTCTTGATGCTTGTTTCAGACCATTATAAGTGTGGGGAGTTCATTTTCATCTTGGAATAAGGTTTACAGCTCATTAAGGGATTGGATTCCTTATTCACTGTTTGAATTTTCACTTGCTACATGTGTATGTGTAAACTCCCACCTACAGGGGTTGGCAGAGAGTTGTAAAGTGTTGTGAGACATTGAAACAGGTTTTGAAACCATCCTTGCAAGTTCTAACACATGTTGTGTTCCATGGCAGTTTTGTTTGAGGGTAAAGTTGGCAAATCAAGGTTGGAAACCATCTTCAAAAGGAATGATGACTATGCTTAGGGTTATTTTCCCTAAATAGGCAAAACAGAAGTCCAAGGGATTATTGTGGATATCCCTTTGTAAGGTCAATAAGAGTTTAAGGCATCTAGATTGATAAGTCTTGTAGCCCTTGGTAAGGAGAAGAACTATGCCAAAAATGAACTCAAAAGAATTAAAGGGGAATGGTTGTTTTAAGGTCCAAAGGTGCCCTTGAAAACACTGAAAACAAGCAGTAAGGTCTACAGGCTTTGGCCTAAAAAAGACTTCTCTTCAATCAACTTGGCATACCTTGACTAAGCATCATGCTTGAATGACTCTAAATGACCCAAATGAACATTCATGACTAAAGGATCATCTTGAGAGTTTTGAATATGGATTTTGCTTCCTATGCACATACCTTGTCCATATACAGTCCTGTGTGTACCTACAGCCAGCAAAGAATATCAAACTTGAAAAGTGTCCTCCTTGCAAAGCATGAATGTTATGAGAATGTTTGATGTTTTGAAATGATGGAAGGCTCAGAGGTTTTCAAGGGACACGTGATGAATTTCAAAGCTAATCTACACCTACAATGTGTACCTACAGCCATTGGGAATGACTGAGACAAACAGTGGACAGAAAGAGCCCAGTTTGATGAGCCCAAAGTGTGCATGAAAGGTGAGACCTTGGCAACACTTTTCCCATGGTTAGATAATTCTCATGCTTCATGAGATATCTATATACATCATAACCAAGTCCAATTACTAAAGGAAACCTACAGGCAGAGGTCCTACCAAAGCAAAACACAGTCATGACATACAGTAATTAGGCTTGGACATTGTTGTATGTGAGGTATATAAAGATGAGATAGGAAATTCAAGTAATATCAAATGATATTTGGAGATTATAGATAGACTTCCAACCATGAAAATCAAGCAGAAGAGAAAGCTCAAACAAGTAAAACCCAGTCCAACATGACAACCCTGCACACAATGCTCAAATGCAAGTCTGTCTCAGCTTTTGGTGACTTTGAAGAGTCTAACCACATGACCAAGGGCTGGAAACTTGTAGAGAGGGTCTTCACCACCTAAATAGGCCTCTGAAATGATTAATTGTTCTAGACAAACAGGGAAAGTACCCCCTGTTTTGTCTCAGACAGGAGGTACTTCCCCCATGCCCTAAATCCTGCAAATCTTGAGATGGGTAGGAGATTGAAACCAGAAGTTATTTGGAACCTGAAGAGAGGTTTAAGAAATTGTATAACACTTTGACAGACATGGAGGACACCTAGCAGAGGGATGAAATCAAGAGAAATGGTATGCAGGCAGGACCCTTTGAGGCCTAGAGCCAATTTGGAAACCACCTTCATTTCTACCATGTACTGAGCCCTCTAACAAGTTTGAACATGTTTATAAAGTGAATTTGGAGGTGCCTAAGCTGATGGAATGCAAGGGATTTCAGTTGGAAGTTCTAGACCCTCAAGTTGCAAACAGGCCTGTTAGGCAGAATTCGAGATTGATGCCCAAATGGGATGTTATCTTCAAGACTAACATGAGATGACCGTTATGATGGACTAAGGCATGTTTATGATGCCATTTCAGATGTGTATAAGTCTGTGTGATGCAAGGGAAGCACAAGTAACTCATCTTTTAGATTAAAAATAACTCAGACCTACTAGGCAATGTCTAGGCCTAGTGGCCAAAGTAAGAGTTGATCACATTATGGCATTATGAGAACATTCCAAATGCATTTGAGCATGTTCTTAGGATCATAACAGGGGTGTTTGAACTTGTGGAGCTCAAGGAATCTAAATTAGATGGTCCAAATTACCAAAAGGTTGCAGGCAGGCTTATGATGCAAGGTCTAAACCAAGGCCAAATAAGGTCATTCACCATTCTAGTATGAAATGTACATTCCAACTCATTTGGAAGTGTTTGTGGGGTCAGATGGGAGATGATCAAGTTTTTGGTATGCAAAGGAAACCTTGGAGAAGCCATTTTTGGCTCAGAAATCCATCAGACATGCAAGAAAGAGGAAAACGAGCTCGAATAGGCAACTTCAACAGCTCACATCATTCATGAAACTTTGCATGACGACTAGAGAAGTTCAGAGGAGTTAGAGGTGGTACCTAGCAACTAATTTGTGACATTAGTTTGAAAGCTGAACGTCCAAACTTTATGAACCAATCTTAAGACCCAAACTGATCAGAAACCCTTGAAAACCCTTGCTAAGGACCAGTTTGGGAAAACAAAGTTGGATAGCTGCCAAAATGGAATAGTTTGTCCAGAATGATGATTGGAGGTTGTAGAGGATTCCCTCAGGGTACTTCACACCAAGATGAGTTGTACGGACTTGTACGGATGGGGGTCGAAACATGGTTTTTCTCACTATTTAGTGTGTTGTGCAGGCTACAGGAGGAGTTAAGAGATGAAACAAAGTTTGTGTGAAAGCTTAAGACTTAAGCTAACTCCCCAAGACCATTTCATGCTTTGAAACAACTTCCAAGTGCCCCAACCAAGTGATTCAACTCAACCAGTCAAATCTGGCATATTGGGCAAGCTAGTGAAGAAGATGAAAATCTTTAAGTGAGCTCATTTTAAGGTGTCCCTGATGCTTTCAAGGCCATGGAGGGCCTTGACACTTGTCATTCATGCCCTCCCATGGATTTGCATGGACAACTTAGGCCAATTTTAAGGCCAAGTGGGCAGGGTGCATGGAAGGGCAATTTTCTAGACAACACATTTTGATGGCTTACTTTCAGAGGTTTCCAGAGGACAAGGCATGCAACCAATGCATGGAGAGGCATGTCTGATGCCCCTACCCTGCATTTCAATCATCAAACCTAGTCCTCATCAGTTACAAGACGTTCAAACAAGCCCAATCATGAAGGCAATTTTTTGGTGCAAAATGGAGAGTTTTATGCCACTTTTCATCAAGTTTGTGACTTGGATTGACACTTGTTGCTCCTGACCTTGCATGGTTCGACCCATATCCTCTTCCCATGCATAGATAATTGATATTATCAGCTTGACAAGTGTCCTTGTGACCCTTGGACTTCTCTTCTTCTTCTCTCTCTCTCTCAAACTCTATAAGAGTTAGCCATTTTGGCCATTGTATGGATGCTCCACCTGAGTATGGCGAAGCCATGCTCATTTGTATACCTTTTGATCAATAAAATGACTAAGTGTTACCTCTCCCATGACTGTACTTAGTGTGTATACTTCAAGGTTTGATTTTGTTTAAGTGACACTCTTGTTTCCTTAGCATGTTAACTCATTCTTGCAACCTATTTGCAGTTAAAAAACTTCTTGCAAAGCATGTGAAGTGTTATTGGGATAAGTCAAGGATTAAGTGAGTTTGTCTCTTCATCAGTGCCATTCCAAGCCTCTTGTCTAGTCCTCCTGTCCTAGATGTTCATTTTGACCTCACAATGTAGCATTGATGTGAGAAGTTGTAGATTGGGAAAGTGTATGTTTGGTTTGTTGCTTGATCTCAAGTGTAATACGTATATGGTTGGATGTCATTAGTCAGTTTGGTGTATCACCTCCATTAGTTTAGCTTTGCTTTCATTTTATTTCTCCCTTTTCACCCCCCAAAGTTTAGTTGTAGTTTGATCCATAGTGGTACATCAAGGGAGCTAGCTCTATCTAGAGACTCACCTCATTCCTTAGACTGCTCACAAGCCTAGAGGCGATTCCATTGTGCCACTTGGATGAGGAGAGTCTTGTTATCTCCTCAAAGGGTGCAAATCCAAATGACAACATTTACTATAGCAAATTTGAAATTATGCATTATAAGTATGAGTAACTTATAATAACATTATATTTCTGTTTGCACTTGACCGGTTCAAATGTGAATATTTATAACTAAAGATAATGATAAAAATTACCAAAACCAAAGTTACAACTATTTACGTTTAAACAAAAAACAACTAAAAAAACAACAATACACAAATGTAATCAAACCT
Source organism: Torreya grandis (assembly GCA_037957365.1). Classification (NCBI taxonomy): domain Eukaryota; kingdom Viridiplantae; phylum Streptophyta; class Pinopsida; order Cupressales; family Taxaceae; genus Torreya; species Torreya grandis. The sequence continues at coordinate 1,831,969 of JARHVA010001364.1, read as the reverse complement.
AAAATCAAGATGTGAACAACCAAGATTTAAGTAGGAACAAGAATGTATTCAAAGCAAAGAAAGAACAAATTATTAAACACCCTAAAATCAAGATATGAATAATCAAGATCTACATGTCTTAACAAAATGTACTTGGAAAACAAACAAATAAAAATACAAATTAAATACAAATGTAAACAAATTAAGCTTAAGTAAAAGCTAGACTCAAGATGTTTACAGAATGTTTTTAACACAAAAGAACAAAACAATATAATAAACAAGACAAAATAGAAAAACAAAAGACAAAAAGAAAGGCACAACGAACACCAAGAAACAACGAACAAGATACTAATAAAAAGGAACAAATAACAAAATAAAAATGAGAACACAATAAAAAACCAACAAACAAAATAAAGACACAACACAATGCAAATATAAACTAACAAATGAACAACAAAACATCGACAAAAATAAATGGAAAGATAACAAAGCACGACAAAACCAATAAATAAACATACACAAGCAATGGTTAATCACAATGTTAGTGCAAATAGAAAATAAATTGTCCGAGCATGTGTAATAGAGGCATTACGCTCTGTGACAGGATGACCCCTAAGCTAAGAAATAACACCGGTACAACGAGACAAAAACAATGGACACAAAGTTGCCCCCAAGTGATAGGGACACAACTACACAAAAGAAAATGGGGTAAAAGAGATGAAAAAGAAAGGGTGGCCGAGCTGATCCCAGATACGACAAAAAAGTGGACGATGTCTACATAGTTCTATGAACGCAAGAACCAATATGAACTTCAGGTCAAATGTAATTATCCTAGAAAATGGGATAGAAAAAAAGTGATGATAAGAAAACATAGTTGATGTTGTAAAAGAATAAGGAAATGGGCTCACACAACAGCGAGAGCATTAGAGATGATTGCTCGCAAAACGGCAAGAATGTAAGATCTTTGGCAAATGTTTTTGGAATTTTCTAAGCATCTCAACTCGATTGAGAATTATGAGACACTAAACGGTTCAACTCACAAAACGGCGAGAGCATGGGATCAACATAAATAAAGGTTCAAAGCAATGTTTTTGTTCATTTTGTCTATTAGTTTCTAATGTTTTTGTGTTTTTGGGATAAGCAACAGAAACAAAATATTAACAAAAGGCCCAGAAAACTACCTAAGGAAATGCACTTCCACAAATAAGAGTTCAAACAATAGCTAAACTGGTTGCAATGGGGATCATGAAAATAAACAATGGCACAAAAAACTACCTAAGGAGTTGCACGTCCACAGGTACGTAAACAGCTAAACCGGCTGCAACGGTACGTGTAATCCTGTCAAGGCAACAATGCCTACCAAACAACAAAATAATAATAGCACAGTATGCAGTGTTTGAATAACTTTGAAGAACCAATCAGTAGGCAAAAACCATGTGTTGACATATCCGTGTACACTTGTCTACAAAAAGAAGCTGCAAGATACTGTCCAGGCTTGAACTAATTTGTAGAACGAATGTTGAGTGTGTCCAGAATGCCTATGAATCATAATTGGTTACAGGATATGACTGTCCAGGTTACAACGGTCCAGAATGGAAGGAAAATGGGATTTATGGAATATAAATGATCCAAAGTGACAACGGTCCAAGGGTACAACGATCCAGGGTAGTAAAAAACTATTGTTCAAAGTAGAACAGTCCAGGATAGAATGAGTCAGAACAAAAATGATCTAGAATAGGACGGTCCAGAGTATAATAGTGAGATACATGACTTCGGCACAAGTTGCCCCAAAGTAAGGGCTCTTGTAGACAATATTTCAAAAAAAGTTGTCAACCGTAGAACCGCTTGAGATGTACAATATTCATGGATTTTGAGAGCTCTTCACCATTCGGAGTAGCCAACTAGTAGGCTCCCAATCCATAATTTGTTGTGACTACATACGGGCCCAGCCAATTGGGTTGAAACTTACCCTTCCTTCTTGCATTCAGCATTAGTGTTCTTTTGATTTTCTTTCAAGACCAAGTCACCAACTTCAAACTCTCAAGGGAGAATGCACTTGTTATAGCTTTTACGCAATCTGTTCTGGTATGTTTTCAAGTTGTCCGGGGCAACCAAATGTTTGTCATCAAGGAGTTCGAGCTCTTATAACCTGGAAACTCTATAATCTTCATCATCTTCAATATTCTCCAAGGAAACCCGTAGTGAAGGTAGCTCAATCTCAACCGCGATAATAGCCTCTGTGCCATAAACAAGGGAGTATGGAGTGGCTCCTGTGGGGTTTTGATGACTAGTGTGATAAGCCCAAAGGGCAGGGAAAATTTGCCAATGCCAATTATGGCCAGCGTCATTAACAATCTTCTTTAAAATTGCAACAATGGTTTTGTTAGACGCCTCGGCTTGACTGTTGCCTTATGGGTTATGTGGCGTGGATTTCTTATGCTTGCTTTTGAACATGGTGCAAAGAGCTTTAGCATCTTAGTTTACAAATGATCCACCATTATCGAATCTAATACGTGTTGGGATACCATATCGACAAATATTATGGTAATGGATAAATTTGGCAATCTGTTTCCCAGTAACGTAAGTGAGAGGAATGGCCTCAATACACTTAGTAAAATACTTGGTAACAGTGAAAATGTGCTTGTGGCCATCAAAAGAGGTTGGGTTGATTTTATCGATGAGATCGAGGCCCCATGTAGAGAACAGCCATGGTGTGGTGTCGGTTGGAGTGGCAAGGAAGGTGTGTATCAAATTACCATGTTTTTGGCAAACAACACACTGCTTGACGAGATTACAAGCATCTATTTCCATCATGGGCCAATAGTATCTTGTTCTAAGGAGTTTCTTGGCTAAGACTATACCATTTGTGTGCGCCCCACACATTCCTTCATGAACCTCTTTAAGAGCTATCTTGGATTCTCCCGAAGATAAACAATGAAGAAGCGTTCCATCCTAGCCTTTACGATAAAACATGTTTCCAAGGAGGGTATAACAAGCTATGCGATGAAGGAAGATTTTCTAACGAGTAAGTGAAAGGTCAGACGGAAAGACTTGGTCGTGGAAATAATTATAAATGTCTTGAAACCAAAGTAGTTCAGGTGGGTGATTAGGGCCAACAATGTTGCATACCCTCTCCAAATTGTAGGGATTTAAAGTGAGACTTGAGATTATCCACAATGTGCTTGTAGGGTACAAGCTTATCATCTCGGGTTTGATATTGATCTGTGGTTTGATTAATAATCAATTGAGAATCCCCATAGACCATTAACTGTCAGATATCCCACTGTATTTCAAAACGAAGTCCTACAATAAGGGCTTCATTCTCGGCCATATTGTTGGTACAATGAAAGTTAATATGAAAAGCCTTGGGGATCAGATCCCCTTGCGATGTAATCAACAAGATGTCGGCTCGAGATCCACGAGATGTAAAGGAGCCATCAAAATATAATTTCCACTATTCAGGGTCATGCAACATGGCTGCTATTGTCATAATAGAATCATCTAGAAAATAAAATGAGAGTGGTCGAGTATCTATAATAGGATCTTCTACAAGTTGATCTGCAATGCCCTGCCCCTTGATAGATTTTTGGTTTTGATACTCAACATCAAATTCGCTTAAAAACATAACCCGTTTGGCCATGTGACCTGTAAGAGTTGCTTTGGACAATAAATATTTGAGAGAGTCCACTTTAGCAATATCAATAGTTTTATTATTCAGCATGTAGTGTCGCAACTTTTGGGAGGCGAACACCATTGCTAAACAAGCCTTCTCCATAGGTGTATAATTATGTTCATATGCTACAAGTGTTCGGCTTAAATAGTAAACTGCATGTTCCTTTCCATGTTCATCATGTTGAGCCAGGAGTGCCCCCAATGCATCTTTCTCAATTTTTGTTTGACTGGCTTAACATCTGGCTGGACAACAAGGCGATGCACAACCAAGTCAGGGTCTAGGCCTGGCATGTCAGAATAAGCCCACGCAAAGATATCAGTAAAATCCCTCAGAATGGTGACAATGTAGTCACACTCTTCGTTGGTGAGGTAGGCTCCAAGATAAACAATTTTAGGATCTTCATAAGTTCCCAAGTTCACTTCAGTGGTGTTTTCTACGAGAAGAGTAGAACCATCTTCTAAAATAGTGGCCAGTGTTCGACCCTGATCCTCTACCTCCGCTTCAGCTTCTGGTTGTTCCTCCCAAAGCTCTAGATAATGAGATGAATCTGAATCTGTCGGTTCAAGTCGTGGCCTACTATAGAACTCTGGAAAGTCTAGAGCAAGATGCTCAAAGACTTTATGTTGTTCAGATGTGATACTGGCACTCGCTATAGAGCTAGGACTTGGTGGACACTATGCTTCCTTTGGAGATGAGCGAACTTCCCCATCCAAGAGCGCCTGAAACAGGTTTTCACTCAAGCGCTTGTCTTTTTCTTTTCTATTTCCCTGACCAACGAGCACCTCAAAGAGGTTTTCACCCGAAGATCTCGATGTTTTATATTTTGTGTGACCAAGAAAGTTTGCCTGCTCTCCAAAGTAGGCGGAAGAGTCCAAAAAGAAGTCAAAGCCTTGCTTGTGATCGCCAACTGACAATCCATCTCCGAGGTCCATGTACTCGTCAATAGATTCCACGTTCTGGGATTCGTCGAGGGTATAACAGAATCTTGTTGGTCCAATCAATGAGGTCGGGATGGCAAAGGCAAAGGGGTCAATGGGCTGTGATAGTCATAATAGAATTAGAGTCAAATAAGTCAGTGTCGGAAAGCTCATCGTAAACACTATAATGGAACGTTGCATCGTTGCCAGGGTCTCGTTGCTAGTCGATTCCGAAGAATCACTATTGAAATACATGAGGTCACCCCCAAACGGTATAAATGCAAGACCTTGACTCATATTAGGCTTACCAGTTGATAATGGTTCCAAGATTCCTTGTTCTCATGGCTCGAGGCCTTTACTTGTATAATCAAAGTTGTCCACAATCCGATTAGGGATAGGGTACTTAGGATTTTGAAAACAATCCGCACGGCGATCAGAATATAACCAATCTCCAATAAAAGCTTCTCGATCCTAATTTGGTGAAGTTGCCGGTATAAATACCATTGGTGGTTCTTGTATGTCTTTCTTTTGCCAAATCATGTTGGGCCTGCAAGGGCCTTGAGAAGGCTTGGGTTTGCCGAAAGACTTAGGAGACTTGGGCAACTTAGCAATGTGAAAGGCATCCTTCAAACAATACGCGTAAATGCCCGCATCCTCAATAGTGACCTATTGTGCAAATGTTGCAGGGAATGGATCAGCCAAAGTGGAAGCAAGATCACTTGGGCTGATATAATTGGACTTGGGTGGTTGCAAAACTATTTCTTTGTTCTTTTTAGCTACGAATTCAGAACCAAGACAATAGTTATAATTTCGAAATTCACTCTCTAGGTGTTTGCAATATTGGTAGGGCTGCAGATCAACAGGAATGGTAACTTCAATCCCATCATGGGGGAACTTGGGGCACTGGTGTAAGGTTGACAGGACACCTTGTACTTCATGGATCCAAGGACGACCAAGAAGTATATTATACGGCAGTTCAATGTCCACAACATGGCATAGAGTATGATGGGATACAAACCCAACAATGATTGGCAAACAGATAGTTCCAGAAGATTCCCATTCAGCATTGTCATATGCCTTAATCGTGATTGTCTTGAGCTGAATGTACTTGGCAGTATAACCCAATCGTTGTATCAACATGAGCAACACAATGTTCAGCCCTGAACCATTGTCTATAAGAACCCGTTTGACTTTAAGATTTTCTATAATGACCTCAATGTACAAGGGGTTGTCATGGCTCGAACCAAGAGTAGACATCTCTCTGATTGAATGTAATTTGTCGGAAAGGAGACAAATGCCCTACAAGTGTCTGAAATTGTTCGGGGTTAATGTTTTGGGGAAGAGTGGACTATTGAAGGAAGTTGTTTAAAATAATTCGGTGGACTTTTGACATACGCAAAAGATCTAGGATAGAAATTTGTGCAAGGGTATTACTTAGTTGGTCTGAAATGCTATACAACTTTTCAATGGAAGCACGAGAGGGTTTAGCCTTGGCCAGTATAGTGTTCAATTTTGGATCCGAAGGCACAACGTTCAGGTTTGGTTTAGTGTTGGAAGAGGGCAAAGGGCCCTAGAGGGTGACTCGGGAGCATCTAGTTGCTATTGCACAATCTAGAGTCAGCGAGGAGCCATTATAATTAGGAGGCAAAGGGCCTTGGATGGTGACTCACGAGCGTCTAGTGTTTGCGTAATTTTGAGTTGGCAAGGAGTCATAATTAGAAAAAAGGGGTCCAAAAATAGTAACCTGCGGAAATCGAGGTGCAATGGAATTGCTTGAACCTGATAAGGTGTTACTTGAGGAAGAGGGCGTTAACCCTATAATGGAGGGTCCAATACTTTGAGAAGCATTGGACGGTTCATGAGCTTTGATTGTGATAATAGTAACGTGATTTGCAAAAACATGCCCCATGGTGCTATTATAATCATATGGCATGTTGTTGTAACCCAAGTTATTAGCATGGGTGTTATGATCCTGATTATGATCATGTTGATTATGATTCTGGCCTTGTGTTTGTTGACGTTGGTTCTTCCCTTGATTCTGATTGTTTCTTCGTGGCTGTTGATTGTGTTTAGGAAATGGGTCTTTGTAAATGCCCATGTCCTAATTAGTGTTGTGCGCCATGTGTTTTACTTCAATTTCACCACTTTCAATCAAGTCCTCTATAAGATGCCTCAATTGAACACATCGATAAACGGAATGGCCAATAACATGATGGAAATTACAAAACTCATCTTCCTGATACCAATCGGGTTTGGGTTGATTTTTAGGGAATGGCCTTGCTATAGGCCACACAATCACATTGGCTGCCACTAGCTTTTGGAACACGGCCTCAACAGGCTCTCCCAGTTTGCTAAATACCCTATATTTATTGAATGCCCTTCGTAAAGGAGCCCCTTGCAACGTGGTTGATGGATTAGGTGGGGCTAGTTGCACATTTGGAGCCGACAGAACCTGCACCATTTGCACATGTCGAGATTCTATCACTCTATTTCCCACCATGTTCTTGTTTTTGTTAAACCCTTTAGGTTTATCTGCAGCAACATCTTGAACAGGTGATTGGGTTTGATTAGACGTTTGACCCTATGAATAAATCTTAACAAGGCCCTTAGTAATGAGCGCCTTCTCAATTTGTACACCCTTGTCTATAATCTCCTTGAATGTGATTGCACAAGCGAGTCATAGATTATGAGCCACCTCAAACTGTAGGTTTTGTGCAAAAATATCAGCCAATTGTTTTTCTAGCAAGTTGTGTTGAAAGCATCCAGCTAATGCTCTCCATTGTTGTAGATATGCTGTGAAGCTTTCTCCATCCCGTTGTTTTGCTTTGCACAAATCAACCACTGTTAATTCATGCTCAATGTTATACGAAAAATGGCTGACAATTTCCTAGATAAATCATTCCAATTTGCCACTGATCCCTTAGGTAATTTGTGGAGCCAATCTAAAGCTTGTCTAGCCAAACTGCATGGAAACAAGCGAAGCAAATAAATATTGCTATAAGTTACCTCTTCACATAGTACGAAAAAAGCTTGGATATGTTCTCAAGTGTCACCCTTCCCTTTGTATTTATCAAATTTGGGTGCCTCGAAATGAGGTGGAAAGGGGACTTGGAGAATACTTTAGTCGAACGGATATGGACATACCTCGTCAAACTTATATTTCTTAACTCGGTTTCCTGTCTCTAGTCTTGACACTATTTCCTTCATCGAATTCCACTCCTGCATGTTTGGTGCATTGTAGGTGGAATATAATTTTGTTGGGGTTGTATGTGCCCTTGTTGTGTTGTTTTGTTAGGGATATAAACCCTACGATTTGAAACTTTATTCTAGTTTTCTCCTTGAGTCGAGTAGATCAATCGTTGATTCTTAGGTGGTTGGTAAACATTTCTTGAAATCTGCCACTATGAATTATAAGTATATTGTTGGTTTTGAGGAGTTACAATCGGTTCACCAAAGGACGTGACGGTTGGGAGGAGCTTGCCAAAGTGTTTTGCACAATACCCCCAATATGTGTTGAGTTTTTCATTCCTTGGTTCCGTGAAGGGACAAGAGTCTCCTATTGATTGAAGAATGTATGCTCCGTGTCTAGTTAAACATGTTGTGAAGCATCTCTAGGTTTGTTTTGTTCAGATGAAATCCCAAGGTCTACCGTAGACGTAGGCTCAACTAGGGTATGTTGCGCTTGATCTATCGCATTTTCTTGTTCTTTAGAAGCATTATTGTTGATCAAAGTTGCCGCCAACGAGTTTGTTAAGTCCACGATAAGTTGCTAAGCGTATCGTTGATAGATTTTCTTGATCTTGGTGGCAAGACCTTGACCGTTGGGAGTAGACTATAAGTGTTTCTTTTCCCTTGCTAGAAGAAGCAATATTAGATTTTGCGATACGAGTGAGAAATTGCTCTTGCAGTTGCTCTTCTACCTTAACAAGTGTGTGCAATTGTTCCATCGAGAAATCTGGTGGCAACCTAGCGCCGGATTCTATCAACCGTAAAAGGGATTCATCTTTGTCTTCTAAGGGTTAATGTTCATAATAATCTTCTTCAAAACCTACGATTGTTGGGATATCCTCGAACACAACAGAGTTCTCTTGTCCATCATAATAATGCTCTTCCTCGTAACTAGGGCCGTAAGAGACCCCACTACAAGTGTACCTTTGTGTCATGTTTGGAAGAATGTTTTCTATGTTTGCTAAGATGTGAAATGTGTTTTACAAATGTTTAAAAGGGTGTTCAAATTTCTTCAAACAAATGACAAAGTAAGACGAGACTATAAAAAGAAATGGTGTAGTATCACACAATTAGAAGAAAGTGGTTACGAATTTACTCAACATGGTGGGTTGAACTCGTCAAATTAGAAGAAGGTAAGACAATTTTGGAACCTAAAGTGCAAGCTAGCACAATAAGCTTTGGTCAAAAAGACATCAATACCATAAAAAGCTAGATACAACTGCGGTGAGTTGCAACTAGAAAACTAGGTCTTTTTGATTAGGAAGATAAAAATGCAAACAAAGAAGCTCAAAATGTGAATTAACACAAGAACTCCTAAGTATAAAGCCAAAACTAAATGGGCAGCACAACAACGCCACATGGCAACAAGATGTAGAATGGTCCAAGAACTTAGAGCGTGAGCGAACGCAAGATAATTTAAGTCCACAATGAGAATAAAATGATGATGAGTCTAGGTAACAGCGTTCAATCCAAACAGGGAATCATACCCACATTACTCAAACCAAGTGCGAAAGGTAAACCGATAGCACCCTGAATCAAAACTTAGAAAGGTAAGGTTTCGAATTTAGACAAAAAAGAAGGATTTTGAGATTTTTGCAAAGTGAACAAATGGTCAAGACTCAAATGGACAGCATAACAATGTTGTTCGGAAAATACAAACACAATGTTGGGATTGAAAATTTTGAACAAGGCAAGAAGTGATTTTAATTTGGTCAACGTAACGCCTCTTTGTTCAAACAGAATGGTGTATAATAGTGTTTGGTTTTTCGACGTGTTTTGAATTTCACACAAACAGTTTTAGACTCAAAAAAACCAATCAAGTAAAAGATAAAATGACACACCTAAGTGTAATGTCCTAAATCCTAAAACTGACAAGGTTGCATGGCACTGTCGAATTCTGTCTATATATGTGCTCTTGAGAGGATTTTAATTGTTAATCCAAAAAATAAAAGCGCATGAAAAATAGGGGTTTTACACCCCCTCTTCTCTCAAGAGTTTGTACAACGATATGGAACTTCAGACTACTCGCCCTGTATCCACAGTATCACCACAGCAAGTGGGTTTATCTAAAACTAAATTTTTGCATGTCTAGATGGTCCCAAGTGTGCCTAACACTAGAGATACGTCAATTGGATTCATGTCAACCAGCTTGTTGTGAAAAGGACTTGTCTTTTTCACAACCAATACATCGGTCAATTGCTTAGTATAGTGTGATGTCCGAATTGCCTCTACGATCCGAGACCGAATACCACTAACAGAGCTTGTTTTAACCATTCAAAACAAGCATCCCAACAGGTCACCCTCAATTTATATACCCCACAGTGTAGTGGGGTTGAAACAATGCTGGGAGATGAATTCCCGGGTCAACGCTACCCTAGAGAACCCGTGAGGAGGCGATGAACTCCCGCTCACAAGCCAAAGTGCATAAAAATAAAGACAAGTGAAAAGACTTTATAGTCATTTTTGGATAACCCAAATCATACAGATTTAGGGAGAGTTTTAGCGACTTTCTTTTCACACCATTGGACAAGGCAACAAATGCAAAGAATGAGCATTTTTGGTCACCCAAGTTCCCTAAAGGGGATGGGGGGAGAGCATACACGCAACACTTGTCTTGCCAAAAACAAACACTTAATAAACAAGCATAAAAATAGAACTCGTAAGAGTATTTAGCGAATGTGAGAGTTCATTTTATTACATCAAAACGAAGTATGTAATGAAATTTGTCTTTGATTTTGTTATGGAATGGAGACTAAATGATTTAAACCCTGCAAACAAGGTGTTAGAAGTCTAAAACCAAGGTGTGAAACTATTGGAAAAACATGTAGCTTGCTATTTTAAGTCCATGTTTTCTTGTGCATAATGAAATTTGCCTTTGATTTTGTTATGGAATGGAGACTAAATGACTTAAACCCTGCAAACAAGGTGTTAGAAGTCTAAAACCAGGGTGTGAAACTATTGGAAAAACATGTAGCTTGCTATTTTAAGTCCATGTTTTCTTGTGCATAATGAAATTTGCCTTTGATTTTGTTATGGAATGGAGACTAAATGACTTAAACCCTGCAAACAAGGTGTTAGAAGTCTAAAACCAAGGTGTGAAACTATTGGAAAAACATGTAGCTTGCTATTTTAAGTCCATGTTTTCTTGTGCATATCGATCTCGCCATTCCACAGAGCAATCTCGCCGTTCTACAGTGTGTTCCCACCGTTCTACAGATCAATCTCGCTAAAAAACAAAAGCAAAGACATTGGTTTGTGATCTCATCAATTGACAAAGCAATATCGCTGATTAGCTGGGCGTTTCTGCTGAAATGATAAAAAATAATAAAAAAGAAACAGTCACCTATCAGTTTCTAGTCCAGGATGATCCCGTCGATCCAAAATGCGATCCCACCAATTCACAATGCGACCCCACCAATTCACAATGCGATCCCACCAATCCACAGTGCAATCCTGTCGATCCTAAAAAACACATAGGCAGACGAAGAGCAAATAAAGCAATTTCGCCGTTCACAGATGCATTTTTGCCGTTCCACAAGGCGTTCTTGCCAATGCTTAGGTCGATCCCACTGACTTTCAAAGCGATCCCACTATTTTACAGGTCGATCTCGTCATTTTTCTCAGAAGCCGCAAAAACATAAAATGCAAGAAAAAGAAGTACAAAACAGCCTCCAAAGAGGGTCTGAATGCAAAATTAAAAGGTCTAAAGACTTGTGTGAGGTGCGAGTCCCACTGGGCATGCCAAAATGTCGAGTAAGATTATGAGATGCATTAGTCCATGCGTTAGTCAAATAAAACATCTATAAAGAAACATATAGAGCTAAAACATCAAGCTTACTCTCCCATGGGGTGTTGCTAGTGAATTCTAAGAGCTATTTAAGAAATGAATACTACCAAACCTTCCAAATAACATCTCTCCTTCCAAGAGTGGCCAAAAATCATGTTTTTCCTTGGATTTGGTGCTCCAGGTCTGCATCAATGAAAAGTAGCATGTTCCTCCATCATTTCCTAGTGCACCAATGGCTTAGGCTCACAAGATTGGTCAATTTGTGCAAATAGGTGAAGCTTTGTGAAGATAATTATGCATAATAACATTACACAATTCAAGCTTTTTTAAATGGTGGTCTTGGCTCACTTATTTATAGCTTTTTGAAAAATGTTCAAAATCAGCCATGACCGTCTATTTTCAGATCAAGATGTGTGGCCATGAACTGATTCAATTTTGGAGGGACAAGCCATAAATATTCTCATTAATATTTCGAAGAATGAGGCATTGATGAGGCATGGGAAAGCTTAATCCTGATATTTATTCCATTAATGGCCTATGGATGCCACCCCATTGGTGATGCCATGGGATGATGCAGAATTGAACAATGAATTTCCAATAAATAGATTTTCAATAATTTTCATGGAATTTTCACTTAGGCTCTTGATTTGATTTAATTGCTTAAGCTACTTGATTAATTTTCTACAATTCTTTGAAAATCTGTTGTGCGCTTAATCAACCTGGTCGAAAATGTCAATTTACTGAGTCGTAATTTGACTGGAGTATAATCAGAAGGTGTTAGTTGTGTATGGAACAATACCTTAGTTAGGGCATTATGAACGTGAAATAACACATGCATGTGATGTGTGCTACCGAATTAGAAGAATTCAGTGATCCAGAGTGTCATTTTGCGTGGTCGCAATTTGACTCGAAATGATTTAAGAAAAGATAATAATCACATAAAATGCATTGCCCTATTTAGGGATACATTAGCACAAATCAGCACCTGTACGTGACAAGTTTGAACGACTTAGAGCATTTAAATGATTTTGGCCCAGATTGTGCGTTGTCGTAGGATATTGCTTAGATTAACAATTGCAGCACAATAGTTATAGGAATTGGATGTCTACAGGGTTCAACTATGGGACGCGTACCCCTTGTACGCATCAAGAGATCTCAGAATCCTCTCGGTGTAAGTAGACTTGTGCCTTATTCAAAATCAATACTCAAAATTGCTCTGAATCCTTCAATTGAAACTCGGCCAAACTAAACTAATACATAAGCATGAGCTGCAAACTATTGCGAAACTGCATCACTAATTCCAACAAATAGAAATACCAACAAAAAGAAAAACAGAACGAGGGGAAAGAACAAACCACAATCATATACAATATACATAGTTTTGAGAAGCAAATTTTAGTTGAGGCACTTCTCCAACTTCATCCATCTATTTAACTTCTGCAACAGTCGTGGGTGAAGCAGCAGACTTATAAATGCCGACATATGCAAAAGCTCTGTCCCTATGCTCAGGAATTCTTAACATGTCAATCACCGGAACAATGATTTTTAATTGACTTAGGAGTAAAGCCATATCACACATATTATACTTGGGTATAGGTGTGTCTGGGGGCAAAGTGACAACATTCCCATTAGGGATACAAGAGGCCAAAGCTTGAGCTAATGACTGGACTATATTAGAAAGCTGAGACAAAACATTTCTATCTGACACAGCAGGCATATTTTCAATTCTTTGCCTCTTATTTTCAATTGGAAATTTGGAAGGGGACAAGTCTTTGACTAAACTTGTGAGTGGCATTTAACATTAGTCTTTGGCACAAATTGTCTATTTAATTCAGTTGTGATGGATTACTATTCTTTTGTGGAACAACAGCAGGCTCTTTACTTGCATCACCATTTTTCACAGCAGTTGTACCTTTGGCGACTTCGATTTTTCTATTTGCTTCTAGCATTGCTTATTTTTCAAATTATAACCTTTGTTCACCTGATGCTTAGCAACATTTGCAAGAACTTGGATGTCTTCATCTGATGGTGAAATATCGGATATTGACTTCCCAATCTGAAACAAAACTTACTTTTTCCACTCTAGAATCCTGCAACTTAATTTTCTGACTGAAAACCTAGGTCTGATATGAAATTTGAATTTGTAACAGCAACAAATATAATTCAAAATTGCTCATACAATAGGGCAAAGATATCCAACTTGTAATCAACAATTAATAATACTTCTAATGAACATTCAATACACCACATACAATCTGATTTATCAGATAATATATCTGCTGTTACAAATCTGAATACCAAAGTCTGAAGTACATCAAGATATGGACGAATATATGCCAACACTACTGCTGTTACAAACAGAATCATTCCTCATGTAATTTCATCAAACAAAGGGGCTCAAACATGCCCAGATTTATTACAATAGACTGCTGCGACAAATCAGTATAGAGGCGTACCAATTTTGACATGAAATCTTGCCTTCCAATGTCGCCTTAACTAGACGAATTGCTTCCAGCTTATGAAGATGACAAAATATGGTATAAAATCCTTCAAATATGGCAAACTGGTCTAGGATGAAACCCTAGATAATTATGGTGCAGAATCTGCTTATAAACTGATCTGAAATCTGATGATATTCTGCTGCTCTTCCTCTCACAAAATTGCCAATGAAGCACAAATGAAACCTCCGTCACAAAGCTCCTCAACAATGGAGTTGGATTTTCATCCAACACCACCACCAAGATCCTCAAGGGTTTTAGTCCTTGGAACCAAACGGAAAATCTGATGTAGCAAACTCTAGAAAATGATATGAAGATAATAGTAATAAGTTGAATGAATCCCTTTTATAATATTCAATTTGCATTTGACTTCATCTCATTTAATTTACTTTAATTTCATTTACTTTTCCCTCTTTTTTGGTGCACAACTTTAAAATATGAAGTATACTTTATTATTCACTTATATCTCCCCTTTAAAATAACACTTTAACACTTATTATAAAGTATATTTTTAAAAGCATTTAAATCCCCCTTTTAAATAAAGTCCACTTAATTCATTAATGATATGCACTTAATAATTTATTATTATTAAAATATAACTTTAATAATTATTATAATATTATAACTCTATCATTAATCATCGTAAATCAATTCTGACTTCACCAGGAGGTAGCCCACTGCATTCACTGCTAACCAGGGTGCCTTACTATAAATAGTAGGGTTGGCCTCTATCATCCAATTGACTTACTATAAATAGTAAGTATACACAAATAAACCCAGAAACCCCTGAATAACATCGCCTTTGAACAAGCTAAGGATCTGGAGATGAAAACACTGCCAACTACCCACTAGAGAACCAACTAACTCCAACACTGGGCCCTTTAATCACCCTGATTAGCCTACGAGGACCCGATGATAGGCTAAACCACCAAACTTCTAATGCTCGCTCAAAAGGGAACATTACAGATGGTCTCTTACTATCATATTATTTATCATTTTACCCTGAAGATACTCAAAATCATGAGAAGACATCTCATAGGTTTGTGCCATATTAACAAAATCTTCACTGAACTCAAACATGTAAATGAATTAATCATTCTCTTGATCACTCTCAGCATCACTATCATCATAGGCCACAACTGTAGCAACAGCACGAAGGATATGGCATGAAGCACTCATCACACCATTCAAAAGCGCCAATCTCAACAATCTTATTAACCTTCGCTGCAAGTGGATCAGGGGTGTCTCTCTTATATTCTTATGATCATAATTCCTTTCCTGATGAAATAGTCTTTTTCCCTTGTCGTTTGCTTTATCACATGTTAGTTCCCTCACCTCACTGTGTGACCGTTCTTGAGCATGTTGCTTATTTTTTAGTGGAGGCAAACCTTTCTCATTGCGGGCCACTCTAAAAGATAAATTCTTAAAAGCTCCCATGACTCTGTCCAATTTTTTATCCATGCTTAAAGATCTACTCGCTAGCTACTTATCAGGGGTTAGTAACTTTACTTTGCCTCTTTTTGCAGGCTTTCCCGTGGCTTTGATATTATTCTCCATCTGAATAGTCATTGCATAAACATGTCCCAGATTAGCTAGACTTTTATCTCTGATATTGAAAGGCCTTGGCATCAAATACGTCACAATACTTGATCAAACATGCAGCTTCATTTGGCCTCACATTTTCTGGCACTCTGAGCATAGTTTTATTCAACCTGCTATTAAAAGCTTGCACATTCTCATTAACATGTTTCTTTATATTTTCAAATTCACTTATCAACAATCCTGCTTCAGACTTGTCTCTGTATCGAAGTTTAAATGCATGCTTCTGTAATGTTCTCAACGTCCCAGACAAAGACCAATCGCAGCAGAATGAGATTGCAGGTTTGGGAGGCTACGAACAGGAACAGATATTAATCACTACATTATGAGATCCTTGCATTAGCAATTAATACACAAATCGCTGCATTTGAGCATTAGGGCTACCTATAGAAGAAGTCGTGTGGGGGCAGGAGCAACATTGTTTAATGGAAGGACTTCATAACTAATCAATAGTTATTTATTATATTGTATTTTGATTATTAACATTTGCTAAAATGAATAGTTGTGACTTTTGTAAAGACATGTCCCTTAATGAAGGGAAGAAGATATAAATGTATCCTCTTGTGAGAAAGTAAGACATTCAATTCAATTTATCTCTTTTATATACACAATATGAGCAGCTTCATATTTCTTTATTAAAGACGAAAACCTTTAATAGAGTCTTGGATGAATAAGGACGAAAACCCCTATTCACCAACACAAAGACAAAAACCCTTGTGGTCTTTTAACTTCAATATTTATATTTGTAAATTCTAATTATTGGATTATTCTGGATATATATTTGTCTAATCAAATTTCATTCGCAATATCATTTCAGAATCTTCTAGTGTTCTAAATTAAAATATAATATTCCATTTAGGAATATTACAGCTTCATCTCATGAATCAATGCAATTATTAGGTAGAGCATTAAACCAGTCCCTGGCATCTTCCTTCACAATATCAATTAACAGCTTGATCAATGACATCTTCAAACTCAATTTCATTATCATCTGTAATAGAAATAAAACTCCTCAGATGTTGTTCACCAAAAACTGCATTATTTCCTTGGAACTTGGGCAATCTCTTGCGATCATCAGTAGGAACCTTATTTGGGTACCCTTGCACCTCAGTGAAATCAATTTGTCCATAAATGTTAGCTCCAATCAAAGGATGGGAATGTCTAGCATTCTGATTTGCATTGGCATTATTACCAGCTCCTTGTTGGTCCATCATTGTGATGGGTAAACTGATTTAAAGGCACTGAGATTTGGGTAACAACTAGAGTATCATGATCAAGAGCTTGTTTCTCAAACAGGGGAGAAAAGTAAAGGTTAAAATCATGTTTGGGGGTTGTGTGCTCAAGATGAGTAGCGAATGCAGATGGAGTTTGAGTTTTAGGACTAAGCTTTATATCAAATGGCTCAAAACAATCAAAAGGGGGAAAATGACTTATACTTAAATCATGATTTGGAATCTCAATGTTATTATTTAAAGTAGGACTATATCTACCACGAGTATTAGGAAAATCAGAACTATGATGAGGAAGGATTGCCTGGGATTTCCACAAGCTTCCAAACATGTTTCCTTTTGGATGAAGATCTGGTGGGGGACAATTCTGGATGTAAATTATTTGGAGGGCCTGCCTTAAAATCAGAACACAAGCCCTCCAACGTAACAAATCACAAACCACAAAGAGTAGTAGGTTGTGGTTTACTCAAAGTCTCACTAATCTTTAACAGCTTCTCAAACTGATCTGGTTCACCACTTCATAAATTACGAATAATGAATCTTCTTGAATTGAAAATAATTTCGTTCCCTGGCAATGGCACCAATCAGTTGGCTGAGTTGATGGGCCCTACTTAAATAGGCCAAACCGATCCTGTCCACAATGCACAACTGAGACCAAACTGAACAAAACAGGGATTGAAAACAAAACAAGCTATCTCTCAAATTATGCAATAATTTGAATCCCCAGAAATGTATCAAATGGCGAGGAGCATAGTAAATGATCAAGTGAACCGAATGTCCAAGACAACAGCACCAATTTGTTGTAGCTCAAATTGGTACTCTTGGATTTGGTGGACAGATTAAGAGACAATAGAGGATAGTTCGTTGTAGTATCAAGGACTATTGGCTCTCCTCACTAAAGCAAGGTGAGACTCGAGATAGTGCATAAGAGAGGTGACCTACTCTCTGCTCTTCTGGGTCTATGAAACCAAGGGGAGAGACCCTATAGCAACCTAAAAGTGAAATATACTGCACAATCAACTCAAATAACATTAGATCTAAGTCATAGATTCAGTCACAAAGATCATTTCACCCAATTTGTTGTCACTAGCAAAACAATCATAAGCTACTCACAATTTAGACAAAGATTGCAACAAACAGATATGAGAAGATATCCACAACTTGTAGGTTCAAAAGATTACACACAAAAACCCAACAAAATTGAAAGGCATGATTTAGAATTTATAACTGAATTTATGCATAGGCATGAGGCTGAAAATGGATCTATGGTTTGCACACATGCAATACACAAATGATGGAAAATTTCTGTATATTTACACTTTTGAATTCACAATTCGCAATAAAATAGGGTAGGACAAACTTTATATGTAAAAATTATTTTTATCAAATTAGCCTCTGTCAACAAGCCTTATCCATTGGGCAAACACAAGTGAGACGCAAAACTACAACAGCATGAACTAAATTATAGTGTATGCAAGGCCTGTACGTCTTTACACAGTGATAGAAGTAAATGTGACAATAAACTAGATATTTCACTTCCATATCAGTCCCAATATATGCCAAGAATCATTCACAAAATACATTTGAGTGACCTCATTAACAGATGAACTTCATAGCAATAAACCTTTTGAAGGATTTTACAACTTTGTGCTAATAAACTTATCACAACATATCAAGACTCAATAACCAACAAACACTTTTTTGAAAATTCACCACTTATTGAGTAATTCTCTACAATTTCAAAGTCTACAAATCATTATGGAAAGAAAGAACATACACGCTACTGAAAATTTGACAAAACCTATATGGAGCTCAAGTTGTGCTAGACTATTGGCTAAAAGATCTAGATGAAGAAGAGAATTCATCTATTTATAAAATTTTGCCCTGTTTCCTAAGAATATTCCAGAGAAGTTCCCATTCAACAGTGCAAATAAGACTATTGTTTGCATTGTGGATGCATGATACTTCGAACTGCTTACTGCTCTTCCTTGTGCATGCACAATCGTTGAAGCAATTGCATGAAAAACATGTTGATAATCCACACCAAGTCTCAAAGTTGGCCAAAAAGTAATCATTGGTGATCACATCTTTTAATTTGACAAAACACACATTTCATTGCAGGACTCACAATTTGTAATGCCAATTTTAACTTCTTTCAATTTGTGTTGCTTTGCGGCGACACATGGTGTCTTTTTCGCTGAGTTGTGACCCTCTTCAAAGTGACACTTGGCAAGAACTTAGTGGCTTGGATTCACGGGGATCATGAGATACATGTAACTTTTCACAGATGCATGGCATTTATGATTTTCAATTGTGAAAACACCAAGGCCCAAGTTCTCTCATTTCTTTTATAAATACACTACGGCTTACATGGCTTGGCAAACCTCTTGTGACCTTTTAAATTTTCCAACTCTACTTTGTGCAGGACCCCTTTTCTATACTTTTGTAGGATGTCATGTGGCATGCTCTAATTAGTCCACGTGGTAGCGTTTGATGGGACACGCACCACAGGGCCTACGAAGTTCACAAGATCCCTTTTGATGCTTCTTGTCTCTACAAGCCCATGACATTATCTTTTTTACTTTCTAATTTGTGGCATCCACAACTTATTCACCTTTGGACCGATTGTGGCCACGTGGCTTAATCTGACTCAATAAGCCTTTCCAACTCAACCTTCTCTTGCGACGCTTCTTGCTTCTTCTTAGAGTGACATGTAGCGTTATCACATAAGGCACAGATTTCAATAGATTGGTTATGGTTGCAATCTCATCAAATTTCAACCAGCATCGACAAAGTATGATGGTCGTCTAGGTGGTAGCATCACGGGGTGTGTGGTTCACAGGATTATGGTTCGACAGATGTCAAATTTAGCTTTCATGTTCACAGAGTTGCTCGAAGTCGCCTCACTCATTGCATGTCCCGTGGCCAATGAGGATGAAACATGTGGCATGCTTCTTCTTGGCCACGTGGTCACGGGATCCACGGACTTCATGGGTTGTTTTCTCTATCTTGGCATAGATCGTGCGAACCCATTATACTATTCATTTTTCCTTATAACCTTTGGAGTCCATAACTGAACCTTCGCAACCAAAATAATAAGTCGTTGATTTCCCTTTGCTCACATCCGATTTGGAACCGAAGACCTTTGTTATACAAGACTATGTCAGTGATCAATTGTGTTGTGAGTCACGACCAATCGTTGTTCACATAATAAGTCCCTTTTGATATGTTAAAAACCTGGTGAAAACTTAGAAACCTTGCAATCCATGTATAAAGAATTACAATGGCCACATGATCAACTTGCAGAAAAAGAGATTTAGTGGGTCCATTATACTTATGCATTGGGCTTGATTCAATTGGGTCCCCGTCTTAAGCTTAGTCTAGGGGTTGCAATTAAAATGTGACTTAGTGACTGCCAAAACTCAATATAGGGACACGCGACATCACCACAGGATCACAAGATCACGTAGGTGGATTATAGGAAAAGCCTTTCCCATGGACTATATATTTGAGTTCAATAAGTGATCAGGTCCGCCATTGCACGGGGCCACAAGTATTTCAAACAAGGCGTATGAATCCGGATTTTTGACTCAGGCTTTACAAGGGTCTACGGACATACAATGAGAACATTATGAACATAAATTACAAATATACTAATTAATTGAGCCTAAAATTGAATGAGTCGCAATGTGAGGAGGCCTTGGAATGAACTATGACCACAAGAGTGAACCAACAAAGGAATTGTGGCTGAAGGATATAGTGAACCAAGAAGGACCACACCAAAAAGACCACCCTTATAGAATTAAAGCAGTAGGGAACACCATAGGAGTACCAAAACCGACGGGAAGCCTCTATATATTTTGTGTTTCTTATGTGCTTTGTATCTGCCTTCTGCAGGCTTTGCAGTCCCATTGACCTACTTTTGTGGTCACTTGTTGGACATTAATATATTTATCTTATCTTATCTTATCTTAACATATGGTGTAATATTCCAAATCGGAATATTTTACATTAATTTGGTTTCCTCGTAAAACCTATTTTTTTATAAATATAAATATTGCATTTAAAATAATAGATTAAACAAAATATAAATCCACAAGGAGTTTCTTCCTTGGGTTGTTATAATCACAAGGGTTTTCGTCCTTTAGATTGGTTGTATAACATGATGCTTATACGAGTTAGATGATTGAATTCATAATTGGATGTTTTTAATACTTCCACATCTCTTCTCCCTTATATAGCCTTTAAAAACTTCTCACAAAGGAGGTGTCCCAACCAAGAGGCATCTCTTCACCAAAAGATGTGACCGTTGACATTTCTGTCGACAATTCCGTTCACTTCCTTCAACAATCCCGTTTGACATTTCCGTTCACTTCCGTCAACAATTCCGTTTGACCCTTCCGTTCACTTCCGACAACAATTCCATTTGACATTTCCGTATCCATTAATGACTGTTGTATTAAATGGCACCGATTTCTTCATGTGAAATGGCAACGCCTCTCCTTAAATTCAGCGATCTCCTTATTGGGGATATTACAGACCTCCCTGCCTCAAATTGCTTGTCCTCAAGCAAATGCAAATAGGAATGTTCAAGAAGTAAGGCTCCTCCCCACGTTGCATCTTTTATTGACAATCCAGAAATAGAACGATCATATGAACTCCATATGAGCAAATATCGTATGACAACCTCAGTCTCATTGGGAGCCACCAAAATGTCAAAAAAGTTTGTATATGTTTTCCATGAGACAATTTTAAAAAGAACCAACACTTTGAAATCTTTAGGTTTCTTGTTTCCACTCAACAATGAAGGATAGCAGAAAAAATATGAATAGCTCTTGTCAATCGAGAGGTGGATGCAAACATTTCCAGCAGACATGTACTTTATCTTACGCAAACCCTTTACGCCACTCCTTATGATAGAGAACCAAGTACATGTAGAATTTCCGTGGAATGCAAACATAGATTCTTTAGCGGCCCTGTGTTAATCCAAGTTGTTCTCTCATTCTGAGTAATAGAAAATTACAAATGCATAAAGACACTCTTGCACATTCAACTTATTAGTGTACTTAAGTATACAAAATGAGGATCCATGTATAAACAACACAGAGATGATGATTTGGTGTGGAAGTAATATTATATTTGTAGGGTTTTCTTTAGATAACACAGCTTCATTGATACTAGCAAACCGAAATTCCTTCTGCAGCCATGGTATACCCAACTTCACAATTAATCCAATACTCATCTTTGTAAACCAATTCTTGAAACCCTTCATCCAATTTTCCAAAAAAAATCAAAAGGCCAACAATAATGTTTGTAGTCTTGTCAATAGGCACAATTGTATGTAACAATCCATCAGTTCCAATCCCACCATTTCAGAAAATGCTACGAACAAGTTGAATAGCTTTGTCTTCATCTTTAACAACAGTATGATTGCCATTATGTTCATCTATTTTGTTCACATTTGTCTCTAGACAGTCACTTGATGAAATTGCAATCTCTTGATGTTCAGGCCATAATTTGATCAAATGAATCGTCTACTACACATTTGGGAATTTCTAGGTTATGTTCGAAATTCTTCAAGATAATTACATTTGCTATATGATAGTGCTCTGGAATATAATTATGTTTAAGTGGCAGATGTAGAGCGGAGTTTCTCAATAAAGGCCTTTTTCTTTCCTCTAAATTAGGAAATGGAATGTCCTCAACAAGGTAAGGGGCACCAAACCATGGTTCATATGGCTTTGAGAAACTTAAACTTTCTAATATCAAGTTTGGGTCCCATGTTTTGAATACAAACTTCCCATGAAGAATGTCTTCTTCCCTATACACTAACAAAGCCCATATGTCTTGCTTGGTAGGCTATGGACTACCATATGAGAGCAGTTGCTTCTTCTGCTTGCCAATACATTAAATTCCCTCACAATAGAGCCATCTATAGGACTCAAGGTGACGCTAACCCTTGGAGTTTCGAACAATTCCAAGACTAGGGTGTCTTCAAGATTCCTATCCTTAAACCATTGCCCAGTGTTCCATTTTGTGAGTCTCAACGATTTAACTTTCCCGTCAATTCCACTCGAGGTTACAATGGTCATCCCGAACTCATTGGGAATATTCCCCCTAAACTCCTAGATTCTGATGATGATGAGCCTAACGAGATCAATCTCAAAATTAAAACTTTTGATCTCTCACCTCATCTCATTTCTCAGCTTCTCGCTTCTTTGCAACCTTGTTCTCGCAAACCACCTTGTGATAGCATCCCCATTATCTTAACTAAGACTCGACATTCCATTCATCACACCTCATCGGATGACAATGTCATCCCTACCTGCATCATTGATCTTCATACACCTAATTACGATGATGGTTATACCATAGATGATCCATTTTTAGGTCTTGTTCAGGCTCGTGATGCTAAGATTATCCGTTATCATTCCTCTTTACTTCAATCTTTCAGTGTATCTTCCCATATTCCATCGAATATCATTCCTAATTTTAGTATTTTTTCTCTTTATCGCAAGGTAGAGATGGTGTGGACACCTCCAATTTCGAAAGAACCTCGTAGGAGTATGCTTTTGGATCGTGCTATGACTAGGCCCTATCGCTTTGCTAGGTACCATGACCCCTATAGCCTGCTTAAACCTGAGATGCGTGCAACTCTCCTTCAACCTTCTGTAGACCTCGCCCCTCCCTCAGTAAAGCCCGCTTCGGATCCCATTCCTGCTCTTGCTTTAGCTGAGTCTAGTCTTGCTCCTGATCCCATCGCTCCTTTCGTTGCGCCTAGTCTAGTCCCTTCATCAGCACCATCTTCTCTCGGTGATCGTTTGCTTCCTTTATTGTCATTGGCTCCTTTGACCACCAAATCGGCCGATCAGCATTGCCAAGCCCCTGTTTTTGTTACACCTCCTTCTAAGGGTACCTCTACCAAGCCTACTCACAAGCGTATATGTTGCTTCCACGACACAAATAACCATTCATCCATGTATTGTCGCAAGCTACAACAATATATTAACACTTTGCATCCTTCTACCCCTCGGTCCTTAGACAAAACTATACCTCCCCCGAAGGTACTACCTGAGTATATCCCTAAGTATGGAGAGGTGTATTGTTTTTGACACCAATGTGGCACCCATCACACCGATCGTTGCCGCATCCTTCAACATCATCTTAAAGATCACCTTTTAACCATTCCTGCACATTCTACCATTCTTCCCATAGGTCGTTCCTGCAAGAAGGCTCCCCCTTCTTCCCCCATGGTTCCATCTCCTCATGTGGTCCTTTCTTCACCTCTTGTTCCTCCACCCATGGACCTTCCCTCACTTGTGAATCCTTCTCCACTGGTGAGTCCCTCACTTGTGGATCTTTCTCCACTTGTGAGTCCCTCACTTGTGGATCCTTCTCCACTTGTGAGTCCCTCACCTATGGATCCTTCCCCACCGATGATCCCTTCATCTCCTGTAGAGTCCATTCTTGCGCATTCTTCTGAACATCCCTTGCTTGACAGCCCTCCTCAACACAATCCATCAAGCATTCCTACCTTTTCTGTTGAGAAGATTAGATGTGAAGTATTTTCCTAGTTTACGCTGAAGATAGATGAGACATTAACTGCAGTTCACATTCAACTTCATAGAGACTTATCAGATGTTCTGGATAATGTGTGTGGGCAAATATATCAATACTTATGAGCACATGCATGGTGTTCTTACATTTTCATTTTGATTGGACATGTGCTCCAACTTTATCTTTATCTATTTGTTATATCATTTGACATTGTGTCAAATTCTTATTTATCTTACATGGTGACTTTAATTTCGCACTTTATATAGCTTATAATGTCATTTATGTTTGCTTATGAATTTCTCTTTTCTCATTACCTTCTCTTTCTTCTTGACTTTCTTTCTTATAATTCCCTTATTCTCTTTTCATGATTGTTTGCTTTCTTATCTTTATATACACGGTTAATTGTTCTTGTGAATTGGTTACTTAAACCTTGCTCCCTTTAGACATTCCTTCTTTACCAAGTGATCAGTTAGCAAACAATTCTTCTCATTATAATCTCCTATTACCGGTCCACTTTGGATCTTCTTTCTTCCCTTTATTTCCCTTTTGCAAAACTAAGTATATACATGGTTGAGACTTCATATAACATGCTGGTTCATTGTTAAGCCTAAGTGTCCTAGTCAGTCTTGTCTTTGATCACTTAGTTTCCTTTAGCCAAAGTCTAAAGCTCATTCGTGTGTATCACTCTAGCTCTCATGATTGGTCATTCCAAGTCCGTATGGAGGAGGAATCTTAAAATTCATAAAAACTATTCAAAAGCCAAATCATATAAAAGACAATGATCCAAAAAGGTAACATTCAAATTTCTTAAAAGTCAAATCACACTAAAAGACGTGATTTCAAGCACATCTCCTTCTTCTAATCGAAGCTCAAACTCCACAGTTGGCCTCACAATAGAGCCAAGGTCCATTGGGGTACGGTAGGCCAGTAGATTAGAAAAAAAGAATTAAAATATATATATTTTAGTGCTACATACTTTCTCACACAATTACCCAATCTTCACAGTAGACCAACGGCTCTGTAAGAGGTCCTGAGGAACAAGGAACACATTGTGAGAAGGTAGGTCTGTTTTACTTTTCTTGTACCAATCTACCTTCATGAGTTGATCTTAGTAGCACGTTTATTTGCCTACACAGCTTTGTGTCTATAGCGAATAGGTTTCCTTTGTACGTTGATGGTCACTAGTCACTTAGTGTCTTCTCATGTCCTTAGAATGTCTTGTGTCTCCTAAAGTCTTCTCATAAGACACCTAAGTTATGCTTTTTACATTCCATTTTTCACTCCATACAATCCTCATATTTCCTCTTGAGAAATATTGTTTTGTTTACTGATCACTCCCCTGAGGATTCCATTTGTGAGTTGCATTGTGTATATTGTTGTATATTGTTGCAATCATAAAATAACAAAAGACGTATTAGACCTCCATGTTATTTATAATTAAATACATTCTTTTTAAATTTTAACAAAAACAAACCTAATTTACCTTAATCTATCCATTTTTGACCAATTTGACCTATTTTTAACTTACCTGGCCATTTCAGTACTCAGTCAGACATTCTGGGCCTTTTTAGCACTATTTCGACCTATTTCATGCATTCTCGTACTATTCTGGTCACTTAGTCAAAACTAGGTTGACCAAATAGTCCTCATTTTGACCAAATTGACTTAACAAATTAAGTCGACCCTTTACTTTTTTTACCCTTAGTACTAAGTCGGTAGAGTGGATTACTCTACTAAGTCGGGAGTTAAGTACTAAGTCGACAACGTGCAAAACAAACTATGTCGACACACACCTACTAAATCGGCAGTGTGGATTTCCAATTTTCAGCGTACTAGGTCGACTAGGTTGACCTAGTTGGTTCTGACTGCCGACCCCTTTCCTTGCTTGCA
This sequence comes from Torreya grandis, assembly GCA_037957365.1. Lineage (NCBI taxonomy): Eukaryota > Viridiplantae > Streptophyta > Pinopsida > Cupressales > Taxaceae > Torreya > Torreya grandis. The sequence continues at coordinate 1,805,612 of JARHVA010001364.1, read as the reverse complement.
ATAAATGCCTTCGGCAGTTATTACTCTGATTCCTTTCAACCCATTTCCCCTTTTGGCTTCTACTACCCTTAGCAACTTTCTCGGATTCATTTTGGTTCCTAGAATTGCTATAAATTACACATTTCTATAAAACACTTAATTTCAATAAAATATTCAAAAACAAGTTAGAAATTCTTAGTTGCCTACCTGTGCTACACCCGTTGCCGCTGTTGGGCATCCCTCTCGTCTCGGTTGTTGTCTTCTCGCCATCTTAGCTCTATTGCCTTTCGTTTGGTCTTTCAAAGCTCTATTTTTATCTCACAAGTCAAACAATAAGCAAATGACATCCCTTTCACCCTCTATTTAAACTTACTTTTCACAATTCTTTACCTTTCAAATATTTACTGTCAGATTCCTTGTTTCACTCATATCTTTGTTTCTACTAACCCGTTTTTCAAACCGTAAAATGTTCTGAAATCGTAATGTCATAGAGAATATTTTCCACTATTATATACCTATATTCCAAAAAATTGATTTCTCGCTATTTTTTTTGCACTAATCTCTATAGGTTCGCCTGATGTTCTTCACATTTGGACGCCTTCACTCCTCTTGTAGTCTCCTTTATCTACAGCACTAAGGTAAGTGAAGTTATGTGTTTTTCAACTTTGTCCTTTCATTTATCTCATTTGCTCCTTACTACATTTTACTTAGCATCAGCGTCGTGTGTTATCATTCTTTATTCCCGAAGCACCATCCCTTGTTGCACTCAAGTGACCCGTAATGAGCTTCGAGTGGACCATATTTATACACATAATATTTTCATACTTTTATCAGTTATTGATGCTCTTTATCTTGCAGGAACCCATCGAATCTCAATCTCTCTGAGTGCACGCCTTAAGGGGTGCACCGGGAAAGGGGTGGGCAGACAATTGGTGCTTCGCAAAATTGTTGTCCCTTTTACCACTTGTTATCTACACACTTGTCTCCTGAAAACAATATCCCTAAGCTTGTTATTTTCTATTGCACACTCCTCAGTCATTTTATACCTTTTATCCCCCTCTTCCTAACTTTAAGCCCCTTTCGACTGTTCACTGTGCTAGGTTGATTGGGTCGACCCTGTACTGTTTTGTGTAAAATTCATTTAGGGTCTAGGTCGTTATTGGCCGACCTAGCCTGTGACCTAGTGAATTTTTGTCCATAACTATACTAGGTCGACTGGGTCGACCCTAGCAGTCGAAACTTTCGAAAGGGCTTAGGGTTAAATTCGCCTATATATACAAGATCATTTCACCATTATTTAGAGAAGAGAAGAAGTAAGAGTTATTGTGCATCTGTTTATCCACCAATCTACTTGAGGAGCAAGCTTAGGGTTTCATACTTTCTTTGAAGATACGGATCTTGTCTTGTCGAGAAGTCTTTTGAATGCATTGATAGGTTGTGTAGCCTAGAGATGATTTATCCTTGTCATCCTTACATACCACTACAACCTTTTGCGAAGAACCTTGGCTAAGGGAGAGATTGAGGCTCGACGGGTTCATCTTCAAAGGTGAATATTCCTAACTTTGTTCCTCCTTTGTAAGAGTAAATAGATATGCATTTGTACTTCTCTTCCATGCATTATGAATCCATATACATTGACGTGAGTATATGTCTCTTATACATGTTTATTTTTATTGTTTCTAACCCCCACTTTGTGCCACAAGCTTTGGTGAGCACTAGATTAGACTTTACATGTTATTAGTTTAGTGAGATATGAAAACATATGACTTAATTAGGGTTATTGCGTGATTGTGCTTGACTGGAGTCTTTGGAACCCCCTCCCTAAAATTGTTTATTGTGGTGAGAGATCCCTTAATTAGGTCTTGCGGATCCCCATATTGGTCATGTGTCTGATTATCTAATGTATCCCCAATCGAAAATTTAAGTATGATCCATCTTCTCCGAGTTAGGATTGATTTATAGATACGATGCATTTTTGATTGCATACACAATCTGTCATGCCCATTTTTTCCTCTAAAGATAGGCACGACACAACAATTACCAACAAAACACTTGCAAATATGAATAAAAAACGAATCCATTCCAAACATAGAACATAAAACCCACAACTGCCATAAGACTTTAACATGTGAAAGCCACTAATTAAAAATCCCACAATCCTGGTTCGTTCAGCCAGCACTCATAATTCCTTCATGAGCTCACACCAAACGATAATTGTGCTTATAACGTTTAGACGGCCATCAAATTCAACCTCGACCACCGTGGGCACACCTAGCTCTGCGTGTCCGCTTGGGTGGGCTTCAATGCCATGCTAGACTCTCTTCTGGCTCCTGAGGATCCTGGGGGCTCCAGCTATTGACACAAACAGATCGACCACATGGCTCTCTGTGGTAAGTTGCGCTCTCCAAGTCTCTGACATCTCTATCAGACCGAGGGGACTAACCACTATGACCAGCAGGACGCGTAACGCTTTCCAATTGATCGAGCTCTTCCAGGCACTGACATCATAGTCAAGGTCGATAGATTGACCACTCTAGTGCCCCAGGACTGTGGGGCGGCTCCTTTGCCACTTTGCAGCATTCAACCGGCATGCTTGCCTGGGAGCCTTGCTATCTGTACGAACATCCTTGGGTTCACGGGTCATCGAGATGATGCCATGTGGCAACATCCCACTATCCCGAAGGCATTTCCCCTGCATGGTCCTCTCCAGGATCATGGGTCATTGGGATGATGCCACGTGGCAACATCCTGCTCCTTGCTCCCCTGATAGCTCGAAGGCATCACTCGAAGGTAGACAGCATGAATCGGTTGGATCAATACCGCCAGAGGCGAGGTGATGCTAGATCTTAGGAACATCAGCAGTCTAGGACTGCACGAACCTAGTAGTCTGAGCAAGGAAGACCATCAGGGTCAACTTCTTCTTTCGGACCTAGAGCAACTGGGGCCCCTTCAGGGAGAGATCGACAAAAGGGTGCTTGTTTCACGTGTGGATCTACAGATCATTAACCACAAGATTGTCCTCTTGGACCATCAGCTATCAGTAGGCAAAAGGCTCCAGTGTCGGAGCAGACAGTGGGCGATCTAAGTCGAGGACATAGGATTTATGCAGCAGTGGATGATCACCAAGCCGAGCACCAGGCAACGATCATTGAGACCACATGTATGATAGAAGGCATTTCAATTTCAATTTTGTTTGATTCAGGAGCTTCAAGCTCCTTTGTTTATCCTTCTGTCGTGGATCATTGTGGGCTAAAGTTGGAGAGTTGGGCAATCGAGTTGGCCTCTGGGGCCAAGTTGTTTGTTAGCTCATTAGTGAGCAGTTGCATACTAGAACTAGGCATCTTTTCCACTACTATGGGCTTGCGCATTATTCCCTTAGGCACCTACAATGTTGTCTTGGGTATGGATTGGCTTGCAGCTCATAAAGCCAAGTTAGATCATCATCACAAGGTTATCGAGTGTGAAGATCACCTCAGAACGATTATGATATAGTTGGAGTCAAGAGATTTGTTTCCCTTCGCATGATCACTGCGATGCAACTCAAGAAGAGTGTAAGGAAACGTTGTCAATTATTTGCTATCATGGTAAGTGATAGGTCGGATGAGTCAAAGAAGACTTCTTTGAATGCCCACCCTGTTCTATGAGAATTTCCTGATGTGTTTCCAGATGGATTGTCGGGTATGCCTCCTCCATGGGAGATTGACTTGATACCTGGGGCTGAGCCCATCTCAAAAGCACCATATAGAATGACCACCCCGGAGTTGTGTGAACTCAAGTTGCATCTTGAGAAACTCTTGGAGAAAGGATTGATTCGTCCTAGTGTGTCCCCATGGGGGAGCACCTGTCATCTACATGAACAAAAAAGATGGATCCCTTCGATTGTGCATAGACTATCATCAATTGAATAAGGTAACGATTAAGAATCGTTATTCCTTATCTACAATTGATGATTTGTTTGATCAAATGCAGGGAGTCAAGGTGTTCTCCAAGATTGATTTGAAATCTGGATACCATCAATTGCGTGTCGCAAAACCTGATATTCATAAGACTGTTTCGGACGTGGTCTAGGCATTATGATTTTTTAGTTGTAGCATTTGGGTTGATGAATGCCCCAACAATATTCATGAATATTATGTAGTGTTTCTTACTTTCCTAGACCAATTTGTACTAGTTTTTCTTGATGACATTTTGATCTACTCACAAAATGAAGAAGAGCATGAGGACCACTTGAGGCAAGTTTTGCAGGTTTTGAGAGAAAACCAGTTGTTTGGCAACTTGGAGAAGTGCCTTGCACAGTCTGAGGTGTAATACATTGGACATATCATTTCAGGAGAAGGAATCTATGTGGATCCTACCAAGGTTGGTGCCATTATGGAATGGCCAACACCCTCTAACATTGCAGAAGTTCACAGCTTCATGGGATTGTCAGGATATTATAGACACACTGTCAAGAATTTATCTCGCATTGCAAATCCCATCACTTCACTTCAAACAACGGGGAAAAAGTTTGTTTGGACAACAAGATGTGAGGAAGCTTTTCAACTATTGAAGGAGCGACTCACCAGTGCACCAATTTTGGCAGTGCCTAATCTCACAAGAGAATTCCTTGTCTACACTGATGCATCGAAGGAAGGGTTAGGAGTTGTACTCATGTAGAAAGACAGAGTTATTGTGTATGAATCTTAGAAACTCAAGGATTAGGAGATGAAATGTAATAATCGTCTTCGTGGGAGAGTATGCGTACATGTCGATACCGTAGGAGTAGACCTCGTCTACACTGGTGGCTCTACTAAACTCTGTGATGTATGCATAGGAACTGTACTCTAAGCTGTAATCGATAATTGTGCAAAAACGGTGCTAGAACTGTAACTGGTGACTGTGTTGTGACTTCCTGTGGGATGGGTAGAGGATACTCATAAGGGAGATCCTCAACTTTGACCACCTGATTTGCGTATATGTACTTCCGGCATCTGTGCACTATAGATTGGATAGCTCGGAGCTGCTGTAACCATGGCCTACCCAATAACATATCAAACAAGCCTCCACTAGGTACTACTAGGAACCGAGTGGCTATATGTGCTAGTCCATCCTGTAATGGAAGCACAATCTCCTCAATGAAGCTCTGAATGTGACCACTAATGTGACCACTAATGTGACCACTAATGATTGTATTAGTGGGGAATATATCCTACTTTGAGTACCCCAAATGCTGCAAAAATGTCATAGTGCACATGCTAATGTTTGAGCCATTGTCAACCATAACACTCTGGATAAGATGATGATCTATGTATGCCCATATAAAGAGTGCATGTAAATTTGTATCATCATCGGCAATCTCCTTCTCTGGGAATGTGATGAGTGGTCTAGGTGGAACTGTAGCATGGGACATGCCAATAATGTTGTGCAATGGGTGTGCCTCCTCTATAATAGTGTGATAGGAAGCTGGTGATGGATGTCCCTGATATGTGTAGTGAACACCTGATGTGCTCCCTGCCTCATTCATTGTGTGCTTTGTAAAAGGATCTGAGAATATCTTTAATGCTTTAGCTTTTGTTTGTTGTGCTTTCGGGGCCTCTGTGAGTGTGCCCACATCAATAATATTAGCCTCAATCAAATCTTGTATTTTATGCTTTAGGCTTAGGCATTTGTTTGTTGTACGGCCTGGTGCCCTATGATACTCGCAGAATGCATTAAAATCATAGTTCTTTGGAAGAGGCCGCATCATATCAACCTCTTTAATGGGAGGGAGAAATATGACATTGCATTCCAAGAGCTGTTGTAAAATCCATGCTGGGGACTATGGAAGGTTGGTGAAGATTCGTCGTTGAGGAGTAGATAAAACCAATCTAGGAGATGGCTCGGAATTGCATTCACTGTGGCCTTTTGATCACTCTTGTTCGCAATGGCCCTTACCTTGTATGGAGGTTTATTTGAACTCTTAACAGTTGATACTGATCCATTGGTATATTTGAGTTTGCCCATTGATAGAAGCTTAACCTCTCTCTCTTTTACTCTGTGGCACAAATTTGTGAATGTAGGAAACTTCTTGAACAAGATAGCTTCATGTAATGTTGGTAATAGACTTTGTTTAAATATGACCTGAACCTCTCTATTTGCCATGGGGCTAGTCAATTTGGCTAGCATTGTCTTGTATTGTAAGACATAATCTACTATAGGCTCATTTGCCTTTTGTTTCAATTGTGCTTCTTGAGCGTATGATATCTTGTCACTAATGTTGATGGAGAAGTGTGCTAAAAGCATGTTGACCAAAGGATTGAATGTTGTGATAGATTGATTTGATAAATCATAAAACCATTGTAGGGCATAATCCTTTAAACTGCATGGAAACAACTTTGTGAGAAGCCACTCGTTGGACACATAATCCAAAAATGTTGCGTGAAAAGCTCTGATTTGATGCTCTCAATCACCCTTGCCATCATATAATGTAAGCTTGGGTGCCACGAAACCAGATGGCAAGGGATTTGCCGCTATGTGATGTGCCAATGGTGTATGTAAGAGAATATTAGAATCCAAGGCATGTGATGGCCTATTGGCTCCCTGCTCAAGATATAACACCTTAGCCTGCAAAGTATGAATCTTGTGCATAAGGGATTGTACATCTGGAGAGGATGAACAAACCCCAAAAGGTGTAACTATCACTGAAGGTTGTTGAATTACAACTTTAGGTTGTGCTAGCTGAGTTGGCCTCACTGTAGGTGTAACAACATTATTAGCTAGGGGAGTTGAAGATTGACTATTGTTTGTTTATTAGAGTTCTTCCTGAAGAATAGTGATGAAGTCATCTTGTATATCTATATGTTTGGACACAAAATCTTGTAATTGTTGCTTATTGGTCTCCTCAAATCTGTTGGTAAATTCTGCCATTGTAGTTTGGAAGGTAGGAAAACAAGTTGCAACCTTAATCTTATCCAAGTTGCAACCTTAATTTGGAATGCTTCTATGCCTTAGCTGATTTGAAGTTGAACTTTTAGCATGCACAAATTGTTTGAATCCCTTGAGGTTTTCTCAAGTTCGGCAAAAAAAAATAGCTAAGTCTTTTACTTAGCGTAATTCTCCTAAGAGTTTTGCCTCCACGTCCTTCGGCAAAAGCCAATAGAATGATGTGCACAAGTCTAAGTAGTTGTAACTTTTGCTCTGAACAAAAGTTACGAAGAATTGAATTTTTGCTATTCCCAGTTAGTAGTTGAAACAATTGTTCTGAAGGCCTTTTGTCTTCGATCTCGGGCTTAGCCGTTCGCTGAATCCCTTGCGCAGCGTTTTGCCTCAGACACCTTTTAGTTGGGCATTGTACGGCCTTTTTTGCCTTAGACACCTTTTAGTTGGGTCATTGTACAGCCTTTTTTGCCTTAGCCGATTAATCGCTTTGCCCTTTTGTTTCATTTTTGCCTTAGTCAATTTTGCGACTCTTAAACAAGTGGTTCGAAGGAAGCCACATGTCGCCATCCCCGGTCTCAGGAGTGATGTCAACATGGTCTAGAGTATGGTCAGTGCCCAGCTAATGGGAGAGCGGGATGTTGCCACGTGACATCAATCTGGTGACCCGCAATCCCGGAGAGGACCGTGCAAAGAGCAATGCCTCTGGACTACCAGGCGAGTAAGATGTTGCCACATGGCATCATCCCGACAACCCACGATCCTGGAGAGGACCGTGCAAGGGGAGATGCCTCTGGGCTAGTGGGCTAGCGGGATGTTGCCACATGGCATCATCAGGACAACCCGTGAACCCGAAGATGTTCGTACAGATAGCAAGGCCCCGGGCAAGTGAGCCGGTGGAATGCTGCCAAGTGGCAAAGGAGCTACCCCAAAATCCTGAAGCATCAGAGTGGTCAGTGTCCCAAACCTGACTGTGATGTCAAAACCCGAGAGAACTCAATCGATTGGAAAGCTCATACGTCCTGCTAGTCATAGTGGTTAGTCCCCTAGTCTGACAGAGATGTTAGAGACTTGGAGACCCTGACGTACCACAGAGAGCCACATGGTCGACCCGTTCGCGTTAACAGGTGGAGCCCTGAGGATCCACAGGAGCCGGAAGAGAGGCTAGTGTGGCATTGAACCCTACCCAAGCGGCCACGTGGAGCTAAGTGTGCCTACGGTGGCCAAGGTTGAATTTGATGGTTGTCTAAACATTATAAGCACAGTTATCGTTTGGTGCGAGCTTGTGAAGGAATTCTGAGTGTTGGGCGAACAAACCAAGACTATGGGGTTCTTCATTAGTGGCTTTCCCCTGTTAAAGTCTTATGGCCATTGTGGGATTTATGTTTTATGTTTGAAATTGATTCGGTTTTTATTCATGTTGGCAGGTGTTTTGTTGGTAATTGTTGTGTCGTGCTTGTCTTTAAAGAAGAAAAAAATGGGCATGGTCCTGCTTCAAGAAATCACCAGATTAGTGGCTCTGACAAAAATCAGATGGGTAAATAATCAGATGCTATTCAACCAGAACACTCGAACAATATTTCATTGGGACCTAAGTAGGTTTGTAGTTAACTACCATCAATATTTTACATGGGGATTACTAGTATCTATTTTCCGGTAAATTTCAGAAGTGCTTTAACATCCTCAATATACACATACCTCCTTATGGAAATAACAAAAAAACAGAGATAGAAAAGCTTAAAGCGCTGATTGAACTATCCATCCCCCCAATCTCATTCTCATGGGAGATTTAAACACCATAACAAGACAAAAAGAGAGGAAAGGAGGTGTTGGGTTCAATCCTAGGACAGCAGAGGCATTCAAATAACTTGAAAGTTGAAACAGACACCAATATAGCTATGGTCCTGCTTCAAGAAATCACCAGATTAGCGGCTCCAACAAAAACCAGATGGGTAAATAATCAGATGCTATTCAATCAGAACACTCGAACAATATTTCATTGGGACCTAAGCGGGTTTGTAGTTAACTACAATCAATGTTTTACATGGGGATAAGTAGTAAATCTATTATCATGTGAATTTCAGGAGTGCTTTAACATCCTCAATATACATACCTCCTGGAAATAACAGAAAAACACAGATAGAACAGCTTAAAGCATTGATCAAAAATATCCATCCCCCCAATCTCATTCTCATGGGAGATTTAAACACCATAACAAGACCAAAACTGAAGAAAGGAGGGGTTGGGTTCAATCCTAGGACAGCAGAGGCACTCAAATAACTTGAAAGTTGAAACAGACACCATGGTGGAACTGGAATTCGCAAAAGGATTGTTCACATGAAGCAATCAAAGAAAGGGGCCACGTGGCAGAAAAGTTGGAATGAATCTTTATTTTGGATTACGGGATTGCAACCCATAAGAAGATTGAAATTAAGAGTTAATGAAACCATACTCACTGGTCATTCGCCTATCTCTCCTGAAATTACTGCAAAGTCCTCTACACTGATAAAACCACAATTTAGATTTGAACGAATGCGGTTATCTCATCCAAGATTCAAACAAATGGTGGAACAGTGGTGGAGTCACACCCCACCAATTCAACAACCTGCATTTGCAATATTCTGATTCATGGAAGAGCTTAGGCACCCTTAAGTACAACCTAAAATGCTGGATCAAAGATGAATTTGGAAAATCTTTAAGCATTTAGGAAATATCTTTAAGCAAGCTACAGACATCAAAGGACAGTTGGCCAAGGTGCAAAAACAGATCAAGAGAAACAGGCCTCTCACAACCAATTTTCCTCCCATAACAACCTATCATTCAAGACCGTGCCAATATGCCAGAAAAAGAGGAGCCATACTCGCAACAGTGATCAAGACAAGATGGATTGAGCAAAGGGAATTAAAATACCAAATACTTCGACAAGACAGTTCTGAATAGATAGCATGCTGGTATACTGCAGCAAATAAAAACAGAATAGAGCACCTACATCCACGGTGCAAAAGAAATAATGGGTTATGCTACAAATTATTTCCAAACTATTCTAACAAAGACAGCTCCCGCAATGAGGAAAAAAGGTGCTCAGAGGGATCTGCTTAAGCGGATTCCAGCACTAGTCAGAACAAAAGATAACAACAGCATATTAAGGCCAGCCGCCAAAGAGGAAATCAAAGTTATAGTCTTCTCTTTCCGTCCCAATAAAGCCCCAAGCCCTGATGGGTATTTAGCATTGTTCTATCACACCTTCTAGGAAATAATAAAAGATGATCTGTTGGCTTAATTAAGGAATTTAGAAGAAATAAAATAACATTCAAACATTTTAATGCTACTAAATTGGCTCTCATCCCTAAGGCAGTCTATGCAGATTAAATGGATTGATATAGATTGATTTCTCTCTGCGATATGGTTTATAAAATCCTCTCCAACCTTATAGCCTTCAGACTCTAGCCAGTGCTTTCCAAGCTAATAATAGATTTCCAAGCTCTGTTATTTTCAGAAAGGCAAATACCAAACAACAACCCCACTGTCCAAGAAATTATTTACTCAATCAAAAGACAAAAGCAGCATGGAATAATAATCACGCTTGAGATCTCCCAAGCATTTGACAGATGTAATTGCGATTTAATTGAGACCACTCTCCAAGCTTTTTCTTTTAATCATTCAGTAATTGAATGGATTAGCAGTTGTATCTGGACTACCACTTACTCAATCACTATCAATGATGAAACAGGCAAAACTTTAACCTTTCTCCTCTTCAAAAAGGCTTGTGCAAGGAGAACCTTAAAACCCTTACTGGTTTATTCTAAAGGGATAAAACTTATGTCAACTGCTTGAAAATGCTACGGTGTTAGTATCCATGGGCTGCCACTCACAGAAACAGGGGTTCTATGCTATGGTATGTATTTACTATTTTCTAATTGATGGTCCTTTGGTAGTGTAGTTTCTATAATAAGCACCACTTTGGACTTGGATAATAAAACTCTCTACTGCAAAATATGCCCGTACATTTTCAAGCACAATAAATGCCTAATATGAGATCTTTTATTTCTCTTCAAATAATTATTAGCACAAAGGAAAACAGAATAGTATATGACATTTAAGAATCTTCTACAGGAGGTTTCTTGATTTTTAAGAAACGTTTTCAGATACATCAACTCAAGCCCCCTGTTGTCTGTAGACCTCCCTGAACATGTTTCCGAGACAGGAGACTGGTACCAAGGGTCAGGGTACAAGTCTCTGGGTAACAATGGTTGCAACTCTATCAAGCTATCAAGAGATACACATTCAACACTAAAAACAATGTCACAATTTTGTGGCTGACTTCCTTGCAAAGTCTAAACTAAATCAACTCCTAGGAAGTGAGCCAATGCTCTGTTGGGCTGAGCTACCTCCTTGTCTTCAAAATCTATTGGCCGTAGAGCATCCAACCACTGCTACACAAATTAACCATGATTAGAATCCTACCAAGGCTGTTTACTGTACAGACTCATAGGACTATATCACTTGATGCTCTAGATAATTTTTCCACTTCAATATATACAAAAAATTCCAAGCTATATCTACAAAAAATTAACTCCCATGGTTGGTCCCACCATGTCCATGCTAGCTCGCTTGTATTTTGCATCCACACCTCTAGTCAACTTCTTTTAATTGGTGAAAATGGTGATGAATTTATTCAGTCATACCACTAAGGGACCCTTGACGCCCTTCTTTTCCCACTTCCTAAACTTTTTTATTACCCCTACCTACACACCCCCATTTGACCCTGTCTCACCCCTTTTCCCACTCCCTTTATTACACCAAATTACTCTTATCGTTTTACTCTTACGACACCTCCCATCCTTATATTCTACTCTTCTCTACCACCATGCCTCCATCCTATTATCCCAGCTTAGTCGTTTTATCCTAATGCCACAACTATTACTTTATACACTTCCATGTCTCTAACTTATATCTTCTTGCATACACCAAACGCCCACCTAATTATCTGCATCCCCTCCCATGTTACTCTAAATATCTTTTTCTAAGTTGTATATCCCTCCCCTCTAGACTTACAACATATATTACACATTTATCCATATATGGGTGTGCGCATGTGTGTGTTTGTGTGTGTGTGCATTTTTGCGTGTGTGTGTGCGCCAGCCACTCTCAGACACCTTGGAGAATTTGTCAGTTCAGCCCCTATGAATAATAAATAATATGGAACAATGTTGACTGAAATAATCGAACAAAATAAGGCTAAAGGCAATGATTCTTTCTTCACTTGCAACAAACATCCAGGCCAAGACGATTACAGTGCTAAGTTATTAAAAGTTCATGATCCTGGGAATAGTAATGGAGATCAGCGAAGCTAAGAAAGGCAAACGGCAACAATACTTACTTCACTTGCAAGGAAGGCCAAGGTTAGATGGCTATACTTTTAAGAGCTCAATTTCATGGCCACATTTAAGGAGGGATCCCATCACTGATTTTTCAATATTTATCAGACCTCAGTAGTCATCTAGTATCATAATCAGGGCATTTACGAAGCAAAAGAGTGATACTTTAAAATAATTTGTGATACTTTACAGACAAAACTAACAATTTGTGACTGTCAGAGCTCGAATGCATAACATCCCATAATTACAAATTCTTGTTATCCACGGCAACACTTCTGATCATTCAGAATCATTCAAATCAAACAGAATCTTTTAGATGTGAGTGCTTGCAAACACAATCAACACATCAAAACATGGCATACAAGACATTCCTCACCTGATGTGTGCGCCCAGTCTCCAATCGCCATTCCACAAGTGCAGCACCGCCGCCTCCAACAACTTCAATCACATTGTACCTGTGTTTTATATGATCAATCACAGCAGATCAACAGTCTTTCTTATTCAAGAGCCATATCTTCGTACCTTTAATCCAAAAACAGTACCGCCTTCAACACAAGACAACAAACAACAAACTCACTCCACCATATTTTTTATTTTAGGAAATGGTGAAAAAAGGATAGCATACACGATTGTAGCATTACAATCACAAGAACGATTGGGGGTCCAATCCATCATGTTACAGCCTATGTTTCTCCGAGTCGCTTCTATGGGAAGATGTTGGGTATGTGAGGGGACGGAGCAGGGGATGAGAAAATATATATATACATATATATATATATATATATATATATATATATATATATATATATATGAAAAAATATACAAAATTTATAGCTTTTAAGTTTTCATTTGCATAATTAC
>JARHVA010001364.1:297500-505000 GCA_037957365.1 Torreya grandis | reverse complement strand
AGTGCATAAATTATTAGTAAAGATAGGATCATAATCACTTACTATGGTCTTGGGGATACCAAGTAGATTTTGAATTATACCCCAAAAAACATATATCAAGATAAGGAACAAAAATGATAATATTTTATGATCCTATCCATTATTATATTTATTAAAAAAACCCTATAACCTTGGAAAACCTATTTTTAAATCAATAAAAACATCATCCCACCTTTGGCTATGAATAAATAACTATTACAAAAGACCTTTGATCTTAATTGTCTCACACTTATTTTACTAACACACCATGCATTCTAACACAAATTTATAGATATCCCCATTGAGTAATTCTCAAAATAAATATCACTTTATTCTATGATAGGTTTTTAAAATTCCTAAATTTTCCCTACTTTAGATGTGTGGATCTTTATAAGGATATTGTCTTTAAGGGAAAATTTATTGCACATGTACAATCTATATTTATACCATAATGCATTAATTTCCACTCAAATTTGTCTAAGACACTAGAATTTTTCTAAAGTTCCTAAATCATAACATATTAATTAATGTTATATTCCCATTATTCTCTTGCCTTATAAACCTAATCTACCTTTCATATGGGCATTGTACATAACAATTCCTCTATATATTCAACCCTCATAGATATTGAATTTATGACTATGTTATATTTTAATTCATATCATATCATTTTGGTCATCCATTTTTACTATTATTAAAATGAAAACCTTTGTTTAAATAAGTATTTTATATTATCTTTATCATACCCATAAGATAATGTCTCCAATGTTTGACTACATAAATAATAGCCATCATCTTCTTCTTATAAATAGGATTTATCAAATTATTAATCTTGTGATGATGAATCTCAAATGAAATGGGTCTCCCTTACTACATGAACACTACCCCCATATGATATCCTAACTCATCACATTCAATAATTAATCTCTCTAAAAAATATGGAGTAGCCAAAACTAAAGTAGAACACATGACCTTCTTTAGTTTCTCATATGCCTTGGAGGCATCTTCATTCGAATGGAAGGAGTCTTTATTTAAAAAAATTATGAGTGGCACTACTATTCTTCCATAAATTTTCATAGACTAATAGTAGTAACCAGTCAACCGTTAAAACCATTTAAGGTTATTTAGGGTTTTTAGACCTTTCTATTTTATCATGCACTTAATCTTGTGATGCTCTAATTTTACACATTCATGTGATAAAATATGACAAACATACTCCACATTTTGTACTAAAAAATCATAATTGGAAGGTTGTGTACAAATCTAATGTTGTTCTAAAATTATAAAAACATGATTCACATTTTGAAAATGTTCTTCCCATGTCTTACTTTAGATTACTCTCATAAAAAATATCAAGACAAATTTTCTTAAAAATTGTCATAAATACAATGTTCAACAAACTCTAGAATGTAGATGGTGCATTTCTAAGACCAAAACACTTAAATAAAAAAAATCATAATGGCATTCATGAGGTTTTTAAATTGTATATATGATCTTAATTTGATGGTAACCTAAATGAATATCTACTTTTTAAAACCAACGCCATGTAATTCATATATAAAATCATCAAATATCATAATAAGGAACTTATCTTTTGTTTTTAACTTTTTGAGTTATATATAATCTAGGCACATCCACCATGTATCATCCTTATTACATTTCATTACCATTATAGATGAATATTCACTTTGTTTATTTCTTGATAATAACATCCTTCAAATTTTTTAGTACCATATTTTCAATCTCACTTTTTTGGACGTAGGGGCACTTACATGGTCAAATGTTTTGTGGTTGAATCCCTAGTAGAAATATAATTACATGATCATTTTCCATTTTTGGTGGTATTCATTTTAACATTTATATAAAAACAACATAGTGTTTGTCAATAGTATTATAGGTGTCAAGTTGTGTAGACATATTTTTTGGTTTTAATTATAATGAAAATAGTTGTGTTGCAAACCCATCTACCCATTTTTTTGAGAATCTTATGCATATAAAGAGAACTAACTAGATATGGATATTTTGCATGCAATCCACATAGTTAAAATATTTATCCTTTAAAATGAAAACACATGAACTACTTTTATAAATTCATCTCTTTCATGCCTAAGGTTATGTGTGATTGGATTATCCAAACTATGTTAGCCCCACCCATGGGAATATAAAATATAAGAGAGTATAGCCTACAATACACCATGGTATTTTTGATACCATATAATTTACATAAATAATTGATTGTGCCACCATTTTCAATCATGGCATAAAATTCTATCGATGGATAAATAAAATAATTAAAGAGTGATTCCAACTTATTATTGATGAATTCATTTGTACTCGAGAAATTTAGTACTTTCACCTTATATTTTTTTAAGAAACCAACAACCTTGAGGGTTTGTAGAATTCTAATTTCTAAAATAACATATCATGAAATAGTTGGTTGGTAATCATTATATTATTCCTTAGGATTCTCCTCAACCTCACTTGATACTTCATTTATGTTCATATTCATTGGCCTATTTAATGTAAAAATGAAATTAACATATTTATGTCCATTTCATTATATACTATCATAGTTGAAACATAACCATTTTCCTCATTTCTCTTTAAATTGTTGAGAAGTCAATTTGGTAGGCTGAGGGAATGATTGTAGTGGAATAATGCACTCTTTTCAAGTAGTTACCCAACATTTGACTAGATCTATTTATTATAATATATATGTGCGTACCATGGACTTTGATATTCAAATTAGATTAAAATTTTTAATTTCAAGATGGATTATATTCTTGATCCTATTCAATAATAACTCATTCAAGTTTTTTTACTTTGATGTCATCAATGCACAAAAATAGGTTATGTAAGTTATAAATATAATTATCGATAATTCCCATTTGTCATAGTATTACTAATTGGCTAAAATAGTTATTTGTGACACTATTGCATTAGTTAATTTTAATGTCATTAATAAATGTTTACTAGTTAATAGTAATGCCCTTTTTTTTTTTTTTGAATACATAATTATATATATATATGTGTGTGTGTGTGTGTGTGTGTAAAACTCTATAACAATATAGAGATTTTACTACCACATTTTATGTGATCACATTCTATGTACATGGGTTTTATTTAGATCAAATTAATTTTCCATTTCATTAATCCATGTAACTAGATCCTTACCATCAAACTTGTACACTTCCTCTTTGGGTAGCAATATCCTCAAACATATATTTTAGCCTTGATATTTATATTTGGGAGAACCAAAGTGGCTTAGTGGAGAATAATTGGATGGTGGAGTTTTAAATATAATATCCAATAGAGTTTATAATGGTAAATTAAAGTTGTTAAACTCTGAATTCATTACATTTATTTTTCATTTGACCACATATAGATATTTTTTCACCATGCTTTACAAATATTCTCAAACCATATGTTTTTACTCCATGTCCTCCTTTGTAATCATTATTCCTAGAGTGGATTTCCATTTTCCCTCAAGTGATTAAACTAGATATGCATGAACTCTAAGGTTTTGGATTTATGAATTAGGGTGCAGGTTTTTAGACTAATAAAATTATACCCAAGGCTTATACCATTGAAATAATTTCAACTAGATAAATAAAATGGCTACTAATTTGAACAAGGGTGAAAAAAAATTCCTTTATTTTTTAATTTTTTAAAAAACCTCAAGATATACTATGTTAATGTCAAAAATTAATTCTTCTTGCATCATAAGTTATGTTATTTCAATCCTTCATCTCAAATTAAAATGCTACATTCGATCTAGAGAAAATAATTGTGATATAGAACCTTACCAAAATATAAGTTTTGATACCACTTGGAATGAAAATAATTAAATAGATCAAGTTAATTAAAAATAATGTAAATTTCATGATAATATTCAAAAAAAATCTAGCATAATAACAAAAATAAAATAAGCATATCCATACTAATAATGTATAGTAGAGAATAATATTTGATAAAGAATAATGATCCACATTAAGGGGGAAACCTCCAAAACCATTCAATCAAAAAACAAGTGGATATGGTATCAATCGTACTCATATATTAATATTTTACATACTTTTATTATTATCAACCATATCAGCTATCCCAATATAATTTTGCATCTTTTGAAACTGTATCCATTATCTTCATATTGTTCATTATTTAAATCATACTATATTGGCCAACTTGATATAATTTTTTTCCTTAAAAACTATATTAGGTAACCAAAAACAACTCATTCTTTCAATCATACAATATTAGCTAGCAATATGCAATTTATTATGTCTTAGTTATATTTGCTATTGTACTAGTAAACCTGATGCAGTCTATTTCTATAGCCATGTATATATAATTATGTCATATAGGCTGATACTATCCTAATATTTTTTATATTATCCCTTATTTTCATGTTTTTAAAATTTTCATCATGATGCTTCCTCTTAGGATTTTTATAGTGAGTGATGACCCATAAAAACTATACATGGGTTTCTATTTCATTCCTTCCTTGTCCACCATTGATTGAAATCGATCATGGTTTAACTTATATCAATATTAAAATATATCTATAAAATGTAATATGGTTCAAATAAACCAAAATATAGATCTAGGAGATCCTAATGAGTGTATGAATAATATTGATTATAACACCATTTATACTCCAAACAAGAAAAAGATTCTTATTAAACTTACCCTACCTACTACATTAGTTTGGGCAGCCAAAACAAATGTTGGGAATCCTCAAACTAATCCCAATAAAATCTTATCAATTATACCAATCCTCCTTTCAATAATTCTCAAGTCCTTACACAAATGTTTTAATAGATGGCCTATATGTAAGCATCCAATTATAACTAATTAATTCAAATGTGAAATAATGTCCCACAATTTGTTACTCAATATCTTAAAGTCATCATGAATCAAAAAAATAAAAATAATGTTCCTCCTTGTATTATATATGTAAATGGAAATCTTATACCTCAATCTAAAGCTCAAAATAATATTCTAAAAATTATTCAAAATGAACCTTTAGCTCCCTTCATTGTGTCTATGGGTACTATAAGAATTTCTCAAGAAATCACATATGATGGGGATACTAACATGGCCTTATATATTAAATATTTTATCAATATATATAAGTAATGAGTTTAAACTAATATTTATGCTACTTCCAAGATTATATATAAAACCTTTGTTGGTGATGTGTTAGAGACATTCCATTGTACAACTATATTATTTACTCAATTCTTTAGTTCGGTAATTCCAACTTAACGAGATTCATGATAATATTTTTATAAACTTCATTAATGGTAATAAATATCATAATAAATATCACCATTATATCAAAAAAATGTATAAATATTCATCACATAGAGTGGACCATAACATTAGTGATGAAAATATCTTCAAACTCATTATTACTGCTCTTAATGCCCCTCTTCAATACAAAGTTATTATCTACTCTTTCCATAATTTATAATAGGACTTTAATTAATAAAAAATGTAATATTTCCTCATGACTCAATTTTAGCCATCTCAAAACACCATAGATGAATATTTTAAAACTTTAACTAATGTAATCAATCTTAATTAGTTTCAAGTAAATCCTCCTCCCCATCCAAAACAAGAGCCTAGATTATAAATGATAAAATTAACACCTACCCTAACTTTAGTTTTCAGTAACATAAGAATTTATTATCATAATATTTACCTTTCATTCATTCTTATTCCCAACCACTATGGAATAATCCCAATAAATTGTGTTGCTTTTATACTGAAATTGGTCACTTTGGTGAGACACATCGTGTCCTCCAAGAAACTGTTTGTAATATCATGTTAGGATAAAAATTTAATCATGACATTTTTTCCAAATAAAATAACATTTATATCAAAAATACTATAAAAACCAAACTAAATATCAAATAAAATATCTCAAAACCCCCTCAAATATCTAATCCCAATATAAAACACTCCAATCAATATGTTTGTGTTATTGATGCTAAATATGATAATCATTAAACTAATTATTAATATGTGAATATAATTAATTTTAACTACCAATGAAATATATATCATATATATATCATTAAAAATCATAATAATCCTTTTATTGATGAATTTATTCTCAAGGATACTTAATGAAGGAGCATCCTTCTAAGGATGATTTGTTTTGTGTTATTTAAACAACTTTTATTTGGTCAAATGTTTTGTGGCATATAACATGATTAGGGTGTTTATATGGGTTTTAAGAGTCTTAGTGTACACTTTATAAACTTTTTAAAGTGTATATGGGTGTTTAGGTAGGTTATAATTTCAAATTGGCACTTTCCCTCTAGTTTCTATATTTTGAATTTTTGAATGGTTTTGTCTAGTATAGCTATTGTAGGAGTAATTTGAAGGATTCATCAAGGTTTAAAATTATTTATTATAATTATTGGTGAATTATTTTTTCTATAAATTTGTCCTAATTCATAAATGTATAGTAAATTTACTTTAGTACTTGTTCTAATGTCTAAAACTACTTGCTAGTGATCGTTGGAAGGTCCAAAGGTGGTTAAAGTAGTTATAGGTGATAAAAAACTTGTAAGTTTTGATTTTTAGTCATATATGTGGGATTAATTAATATTTAATAGGTATAATATCCAAGATAAAATAAAAAACTTAGTGGAATGCTTTATATTTTCAAAAATTTGACTGTAGTCCCTATTTTCCTGCATGTGTGCAATGGAGTATGACTATGTGTGTATGATCAATGAAGAAAATACTTAAAAAATATATATTCATATGAATAATAATGGCTTAGGTAATATTTATGTACATTTTTTTAAGGTTATAAAATATTTTTTAATTGGTTTCAAAGTCTTTTGTCAAATGGTTTAATGTTGTAGACCAGAATAGCCTATTTTTTGTGTAAAAAAGATAATATGTACTTTGTGTGTGAATATAAGGTTGCATGTAAGTTTATATAATTTTAATTATGGTTTATATGATAAAATTTTAATGGTATTAAAATTAATGAGGTAGTTTCCATTTTTTCCACAAAGTATTTCATTGTATACTATGTTAAACCTTGTGATAGACAGTGACTGCATATATAGTTAGAGTAAGAACATGAGATATCTATGGAGAATAGATTTTAAGGGAGAATTATAGTGATTGGTAAAGATATTTGGGGGTTTTATAGACCCAATAAATTCATTATAGTAATTTTAAACTTGATTGAAAGACTAAAACCTCAATTTAATTCTTCTTAGGCACTTAATTTGATAAGATTGTAAGTGATTTTTTAAATAAAAAATCCTATATTTATGTGATATTGGGAGGTTTAACCAAATAACATATTTAGAATAGGGAGGTTAGTGGTTGATAGTTTTGAGGGATTGGATAAATCCTTGAATATAGGGAATACATTACTAAATATTTGTATTATGTTGATTTAATGAATAAGAGTGTGAATAATATATTTGTGTACCAAATAATTCTCTATGTTTGACCTTCTTATGATCTCTATGACTTAAAAATATATATGAGTTTTAAAATAATATCATTGGTATCAAATCAGGAATTTTAGAGCAGTTATGGGTTTATAAGAGCATCTGAGGGGCAATTGTGTTGCACCTTTTCCCTATGTACGGGAAACTATTTTTTTATATTAAGTTTGTATTAGTAGTATACTCTAGGTTTATTATTATTTAATTATTTTATTATATATCATACATTCTAATTTAAATATGGAAGGATATCTATTGAATATAATCTCTGTAACTTTGAATTTTAACTTGACAATTATGGAGGATTTACTATTGGCTTAGGAACTACTAGTGTTATATTTGTTTGCGGTTGTATTGGATTTGGCCTGATCCATATTAGGGACTGTAACCATCTAAAATGAGAGTTTATGATAAATTTATTTTTAGTGTACATAGTATTATATATGTGACTACTCTCCACCCTCACAATTTTACATATTTAGATTTTGCATCAAATTGTGGATAACATCTAGCTAGATAGAGATAACGTGCTAGCAAGGAAAATTTTCATTATAAGTTTTTTTGTTGCACATTATCTTCTAGTTTTGTGAAATTAGATTCAAGACAACCAAATAGAATACTAAACTTGTCTTCTGCCTACTCAGTCCTTCAATCCATGTAGTTTTTACTTCATCCTCAGAGTTCTATTATCTACATTAAAATATCCTTGGTACTCAAAGACCACATATTTATCTCTATTATAGGGCCATTTCAACATACTAAATGTCCACACTTTGCCATTCCATTTTTTATTTTTATATATTATAGATGTATTACCATTGGTTTGGATTTTTGTGTGCTAGGTAGAATATCAATTATGGAAGCTCATCATAGTATTCCATGTCAAGTCTATATTGACTATGTTACCTTGTAATTTCCATATAGACTGTACATCTATGTAGGTATTTTTATCATTTCATGTTATGTGTCTAGTTATTTAGACAAGTTATTTTTCAGTCTTTACTTTTCTAATTTAGGTTTCAAGTTCATTAGGTTTTCTAATGTCTTTATCTTTAGTTTTAAGTTTAGCATATTTATTTTGGTTTTGATTTCATCTTATAAGAGTATAAAGGTATTATCAAAAGTTTCAATTCATATGCCATCTTATATGTAAAAAGAGTCAAGTTGTTTTAAAACGTAAGTTTTCAAGTTTCTTAAATGCTCTAGTTTTATTTTTATCAAAATATAGGTAGTTTTGTTTTATGGTCCAAATAGTCACCAAAGTGTCCATAGTATAAGTCTGTAAAAAATATAAAAATGTCAAAAGTGTTAATTTCAACATTTTGTCTAAATAGAGTAATGGTATTTTTGAGTCATGAGCCTAGAGTCATTTTTTGTTTCAAAAGAGTCAAAATTGTATAAAATGTTACCTTACGTATGTATTATCACTTGTACATGACATTCAAATTATGGGGGAAATTTATCCTCAAAAACTTCGTGCATCTGAGCTTCATCGACACATTTGATTAGTAAGCATCTTATTTTATTAGAGGTCAAAGGCAAAAAAGGAAGCATGTCATTAAATCCCCTCATTATACACTAGTGATGGGGCCACTTCTTCTTTAGTGGCATGTAATTTAAGTTATTCAACAATTTTAGTATGGTTTGAAAATAAGAACAAATGTTTATTCATGTTCATTTTTTAGTATTCCCCATATAACCACCTTTTTTTAGAAACCTTGTAGAATGTCAATAAAAAAGTATTGTATAAATCATGATGTGAAGGTTTATGGTAAACCAAGAAAACCAATTGTGTAAGGTTTTTCATAAATATAGAAAAAAAAATTGTGTAAGGTTTTTGGTAAACCTGTGAAGAACCAATCATGCAAGGTTTTTGGTAAACCTATAGAAAATCAATTTTGTAAGGTTTTTGGTGAACCTATAAAACCATTTTTTAAATTTTTTTGGTAAACCTAGAAGACAAATTATGAAAGGTTATTGGTAGACCTGTAAAACCAATTGGATAAGGTTGTTGGTATGGCTGGGGAAAACCATCAGTGAGTTGATCATGAGCACATGGAGGTGGCATGCTAAAATCAAAGATCATGATGTGTTTTATCATGTAATAACTTGGAGGGATTTTAAGATTTATTATACCTTACATTATATTTAGATTATATTATTTAGTATAATATAACTTTCAAATATTGTAAATGATTTGTTAGATAACAAGTCATATATTCATGTGAGATTGGGTAGTTCAACCAATTCACATATTTATAATATGGAGGTTAGTGGTTAAGATTTTTGAGGGATTGGTTATATCCTTAAATATAGGAAATAAATTATTATATATTTTTATTATGTCAATTTAATGAATAATAGTGTGAAAAATATTTTTTTGTGATAAATAATTCTTTGTGTTTGAGCTTCCTATAATCTCTGTGACTTAAATATCTATATAAATATTTAAAATACTATCATAAATCATTTCCCCATGCCAATAAACATAAAAATAGACAAAAAATAATACAAATTAAACCACTTGGATGCCTATCTTGAATCCAAAATGGTCTTAAAGTCCCAATTGGGTTCCATATGAAAAAATTAATTATCATAAGACATAAAACACTTAAAAACACAATATTATACAACCATGTATAGTTAAGAATTTATTAAAATAACTCATAATGATTTTTTAACCAAGCCCAAGAAAATGAAAATAAACCAAACAATAATACAATAATCTCACTCAAATCCAATGTTCATCTACTACTAAGATGCCTTCACATTACTCAAAAAAATGATTACAATTGAATGTGGGTCTACTATGAAGTCTTATGACTTCATGGTAAACCCATAGACATTTAGTATCATGAGGGTTTCACCTAAATAAAATTTGAACACTAGTCCATATGAAATAACACAACTTTAAAATACATTACTTTCTTAGAGCTAATGTCATCCTTGTAGAGGAGAAAATGGTAAATGCCTATCATTTCTCTTCTTGATCATGCCCAAGATAATTGACACTTAACACCTTATTCTATCCACAAACCCCATTTTATCCTTACTTCCACTAATGGATTTCATAATATAATTGATTGATACATTCTACACCATACATGGTCTCTTCATTACTTAAAGGGTAGAAAGTGTTAGCAAACTAGTAGTGCATGGTAAATTTTCAAATTGGTTCATACAAGGATGAAGTTATATGTGTTATCATGCCCATGGACATGTGTTATGTTATATTAGGGAGGCCAAAATAGTTTGATAAAGGATTCATGCATGATAAAAGGGAAAAAACCTACACCATTACTAAGGATGGAGATAGGTTTACATTGATTCCATTGAATGATAAAGGAGATGAGGTGGAAAATAGTTCCAAATCAATGTTGGTATCTTTTAAATATTTTTGTAAGGTGGTTAGAAAGGAATAAATATGTTTTTCTCTATTTTCAATGCTTATCCAATTTTTGACAACCAATATGGTGAATTATTTTCATATATAAATTTATAATATGCTTAAATATTATGTGGATATTGTGACAAGTGAGTTACCATATATATTACCACATATGAGAAGAATTAGTCATCATATGGATTTAGTTACTTGTGAAAGTCTTCCTAATAGAGAAACTTATTGGTTAATTCCAATGGAGAATGAGGAGATAAATAAGTTGGTTCATGATTTGTTGAGGAAGGTTTTAATCTCAAATATTATGTGTAGTTATAACTATGCTAACACCGAATAAATGTGGAGAGTGAACAATGTATATGGATTCAAGTATAATAAATAATATCACATTATAGGTTTCTATTATTAGGAATGGATTAATTAATGGAATATTTAGTGGATCAAGGTAATTCAATAAGATATATTTTAATATTGGATATCTTAAATTTTTTAAAAGAGAATATGATGAGTAGAAGACCGCATTCAAGATGAATGATGGGTGGTATGAGTGGCTAGTCATGCAAATTAGTTTGTCAAACACTCTTAGTATGTCCATGATTCTGATGAAAAAAGTATTGAATCCTTTTGAAATTGAGTTTGTGATTTTATATTTGGATGACATTCTAATTTGTAATCATTCTAATGTTGAAAATTTGAAACATTTGAAGTTGGTTTTGGATAAGATGAAGGAAGAGCAATTGCTAAAGAACTTAAATAAGTGTTTCTACATGAAAGAGGAGTTGATATATTTTGGATTTTTAATCTTAATGGATGGTTTTAAGATGGAACCCAAGAAGATGATGGAAGTAATGGATTGGAAATCACCAAAGGGTATGTTTGAAGTAAGATATTTTCATGGGTTGGGGAGTTTCTATAAAAAAATTATCAAAAAACTTCAACATTATATGTGCACCCATTATGGAGACTATTAAGAGAGACAATAAGAAGTTTAAATAGACTATTGAAATAGAGATATATTTAAAAAACTTAATATAAACGTGATTGAACAACCAATTTTGGCCTTATCAGACTTTCGGAAAGTGTTTTAGGTTTATTGTGATGTAAGTAAAAACACTTTAAGAGAAGAAGTGTGGAGTCATGAGGGTAAGTCCATTGCTTATTTAAGTTAGAATTAAAATGGTGTTAAGAGGAATTATTCATTATATGAAAAATAATTATATGCAATGTTGTAATTTATCAAAATTTGGTGAAATTAATCTTTTCCAAAGAAGTTCATTTTGTACATGAATAATCATGATTTTTAGTTAATAAACAACCAAGGTAAGATAAATCAACATCCAATGAAATGGGTAGAATTTATTTAAATTAATTATTTTGTGTTAAAAATAAAAGTGGAAATTATAATAAGGTATCATATTTATTGAGTTGGAAAACCCCTGTAGTGAATGAACTAAAGGTTGAGGTCATTGTATTTGAGTTAATTGAGAGGATTTATATGAGCAAGACTTGGATTTTTGAGGTGAATTAACAATGTGAAAGAATCCATCTGATGTGGACATAAATATATGGTTACATTAAATGATACAAGATGGATTTTTTTTAACTATGAAATTTATGTATACATCAATGTTCCATGAGATAGAACTTGTTGAAGTAGAAACATACCAAAGGACTAACTAGTCAATTTGGATATGATAGGACTTTAGCACAACTGAGTGAAAGATATTATTGGAAATAAAAGGGTATGAATGTGAATAATTGTGTTTATAAATTCACATTTTACCAAAATTCAAAAGGAAAAAGGAAAAATGTTGGTTCGTAGTAGCCATTAACCATTCCAAATAGACCATGGGATGCATTAATCATGGTCTTTTTTCTTGGTTTATTGATAACATAATGATGTAATAATTACATATTTTTTTTGGATATATATTTTAATATGGATCAATTTTTAACATGAAACAATTCTAGTGATATCACATTCATTACAAATTTGTTCTTTCCATAGATTTCTAGATTGTATGGGTTACCTTGGAGTATTTTGTCAAATAAAGATAAAAAAATTGGACACTTTTTGATGATGCTATGAATTTGGGAACCATAATATACTTTAGTTCAACCTATCACCCTTAGACATATGAAAATATAGAGGTGGTGGTTTTGGTAATTTGATGAGATGTTTGGTTGGTCACAAGCCCAAATATTGGGATTTTATGGTGGCATAAGTTAAGTTTGCTTAAAATTATTAAGTTAAATTAATTACAAGAATGATCCCTTTCAATATATTATATGGGATTATCCCTAGATACATATTCAAATTAAGGATTACAATTGATATAATTAGGAGAAACACAAGATGTGAAGACTACACTCAGGCTATGCATGATGTGCATTAATAAGTTAAGAGAAGACCTGAAGAGAATATTATAAAATACAAGAAGAATGTTGATATGTGAAAGATAGAAGTGAATTTCAAAGTTAGGGATTTGGTGTTGGCACATTTTTACAAGGAGAGGTTTCCAAAAGGTGAGTTTAAAAAAATGAAGTGGAAAAATATTGGTACTTAAAATATTTTGAGGAAGTTATAAGCTAATGCATATGAGATTAAGTTCTTAGATGGATTAGGTATTTCACTTATATTCAATGTGGCATATTCGTAAATTTATGTTTAGGAAAAAATGAGTGAAAATTTTGATTTTTTAGTAGAGGATTCGAGAGAGTATTTTTCACAAGTAGATAAAGACAAGATAGAATCCATTCTAGATGATTTTTGAGTTGGCATGAAGATAGAATGCCAAAATTAATAAGAGTATTTGGTCAAGTGGAAAGATCAAGAAGCTAAAGATGTGACTTGGATTAGTGAATCCCAATTTTCCAAACATGGAAATACTATTTAGAAACTCATAACAAGTTTATGAGAAGAACCTCATAGTCCTTTTAAGTTACCATGGATGTATAATTAAAGATCACCCATGGAGGACAAGCTATCGTGCAACACCCAAAAATAGAGTGTTGTTTGTTTTCCATTTTTTTTTTAAATTTTATTGTTGAAGTTGTTTTGTGTTTTTTTTTGTTTCCATTTTTTATCATTCTCCACACTAGTGGAGTGATCCTAATATTTCCATCAATTTTTTTTTACACTTGAATTTTTTTTGATGCCTTAAAATACGTGAATACCAAAATATAACTTGGTTTTGATTACTTGTAGTTCTAATTGATCTTCTAAAACCTGATTAGATCTTAAAAGAAAGTTTTTACTAATTAGTTGTAATTAGGTTCCTAATCCCTAATTAGTTCTATGACAAGTTAGTTTTATACTCTTAGTTCTAATCATAACTTTAATGACTAATTAGGTCTTTGTGAGTATTTTTTAGATCAAACACTATCAATTATTATTTTGTTTGTTGATTTGGTCTTGTTTATTTCACATAAAGTGTGGCATTGGTAATTTACATTTATAACTTGATTTTTTTGGTAGGAAAATAATTTTGATGTTTTAGCTATAATTGGAACTTTATATGTGATTAGGTTTATGTGGAATTTGAGATATTTTTTATAATGTTCATTGGGTTATGAACCATGGTTAGCTCAATGTTAGTTTTTTTTAGATTTATGCTAGAGAATTTATATTTCCCTAGCCCTTATAGCATATGAATTCAATATAATTAAAAAAATATTGACTTAATGGTATTATTATCAAGGAAAAAATCCACCAAATTAACAAAGAGCTCCACTTACTAAAATTAAAAAATACTTTAGTTTAAGAACCCAATTAATCAAACCAAATATCCCTAATTACTTTGTTTAACCTTCATAGATCTCCTGGTCAAAGAGCTCAGGATCTGATGTTCTTTTTTTCTAATTTTTACCAACTTAAATTCATCATTAACCCCTAATTCATCTAAATTTGAACATAAAATTCTATTTCTTTCCATATTTTTTCTATCACAATTTCCTTTTTATTGACATTATCATCATTATAATCAATAGAGTCAACATTTTGAGTTGTTTTTTCTAGTGGTATTACCTTGTCCCTATTTTTTCCTTTTAGTCTCTCTAAATTTTCTTCTACCAGATGATTTAGAACTCCCACCAAAACTTCCAAATATTTCTCATTAGCCTCATTTCCCCAATAAGATTCATGTTTATGCTTAAATTTTTGGTAAGAATCAGAGAGATGCCCAACTTGAAAAATAATTTTGGCATCTCAAGGGGATTCATTAAAAAAAAGGTTTTAAAACTATCTTTAATTTTGTACTTTCAAGTCAATAATTTCGAGCAGATCCTAAGAAATGTCTATACACACAAAAATTCTAGAAAAAAGTAGTCCAAAGAATATTTAGTGAAAAATAATCAATTTTTGACAAATCACCTAATGTAAAACCAATAATTGAAAGACCTATTTTAGACCAGAACTAAAGTGGAAGATATGGAAATCTCACCCAAATAAGATGCGATAAAAGATTTCTTGTTAATGGGTTAAAATCAGGAGTCCAAGGTTTCATAAGTAAAATGTGATTTTCACAGCTCCATGTTTGAACTTGGAAAATATTATTTAAATCAACCAAAGAATCAAAAGTAACAATAAAAAAGCCTCTGGCACATGGAGAAATTTCCATATTATCTTTTAGAAAAATATTATCTTGTTAAAGTTCATTGAATAACATTTTTCAAAAAACATCTAGACTACGACATGATTATAATAGAGGGATTATCTCAATTTTAGTTATTGTGAGTAGTCACAACAGTAATTAGAACACAAACCATTATTTTAATGGTGATGTTTTTTCTCTGTAGCACATAGTACTAATTAGGACTTAATATTTGATTAAGTCTTGAAAAAATGTGCCATATACATAAAGTGCTAGCTGGATTTCCAAGTGTCAATTAGGTCTTAACAAAGTCCATTTGGGTTCAATATTTTCCATCAAATATATCAATTTCAATTTGAAGTATGGTGTTTTTAAAGCTTAATTTGTAATTTTACATAGATCTTGAAGTCTAACTTGGTCAATGAGTTTATTTTTATTTGCAATTAGTCATATATGGGGTTCAAAAATTTTATACGATTGATGGAATATTTTGGTATTGGCTATAATGTTGAGTAGATTAGTAAGCCAAATTAGGTCAAAAAAATCTAAGTTGAATGCCGTAATACTAATTTGGGGATGAGATATCAATTACAGTTGGGGTAATTTTAAAATTTTAAAGTGATTTTAAAAAGCCTTCCCAATTTTGTATTATGTAAAGTGAACTACAGTGTATATATGCATTTTTATAAAGGATAAATTAGGTCTAAATGTACCTAAACATTAATGATTTATCACTAACTCATGTGGTAATAGAAAATGAGGATCATGTGCATGAATTATTATTTTGTCAAAAGTTAAAGGGTTTGAATTAGAAACTTAATAAACTAGCCTAGATTGATTGTTTGATCAATTTAAATAAAAAAATATTTACGTTTGTCATGATAGTATTATAGACACAGAAATTAACATTTAATCTAAAATAATTCACTTGTGATGACCTTTATAACACACTTAGTTCATGACCTATTATAGGGCCTTTTGACCACTTTCCTTCAATTTTCATGCATAAGATTCACTGTTTTAACATAACTAACAACCCCTAAATGCACCTATTTCTTGTGAAATAAATCCAAGATAACATTTGCACTTTTTTAAACCTTTAACACTATTATTTTTCCCCATTAAACATAGGTTACCCATTAGACAAGAATACCTCTCTCTATTGTCTGATTCCCCACTATTGTCTTCCTACCAAATAATGACTATTTTATGAAATTTGGAGTTATAAAAAGGTAAGCATATGAGTTTTATAATCCAAATATGAGGTAATTAAAATATATAATAATATAAAAGTGAATTTAAAACCATTTTTTAATGAGGAATCCACACTAAAAATCACCATAATTATAAGTTCACATTAGGAAAAAATTCTTTATTTCTCCAAACTATGATTACATACAACCCTAGTATCCCTAGACTAAAGTATAAATACTTATATAGGGTCATTAGTCATAGTTGATGCACTTAATCACACCGCTAGTATTGCACACTCATCTAAAATATTTTAATAAATATTCACACACCATTTTATCATTGGATAACTACATGTATTTTGATCCCTCTTCAGAGTATTACTTTGTAGGAAACACTTAGCACATGGGATGTTGAGGTCACACCTAAATTCAACTATTGACCTTTTTTCTCATTAATTTTCACTGGTCTTCACATGAAAAGGAGCTAGGGTATTGAAGATAAAATATTAATATAGTTGTCTCTAAAGTGGTTTATAAGCTCATGAACAAGTTATAGAACATAAAAATGAAGGTGAATAAAAACCAAATATATTATATATCAACTATTGATGGAAAAGTCTATGCACTCATCAAACATGAGCACCATAATATCCTATACACATTAGAGTGAAATTATATTAGGATTTTTTAGGATCTAGATCCAAATTCACCCTAAAAAAATATAGTCACCCTATTATCTATAGTCACACAATCTTGTCACATATCAATCTTCTAGTTAATTGCATGTTTTTCTCTTACACTTTCCATATTTAGATTATGTACAATTATAACAAGTTTAAGATAAATGAAATTTTAATTTATTTAAATATTATTCTTCCTCATTTTTAATATAAATTTATCCAATTAGGGTAATATAAATCCATAGGTTTCCTAAAGTTTATAAAATATATTGGTGAACCTGTTTATTATTGAACATTGTAAGACCTAGTTTTCCCTAAGGGTTCCTTATAAAAATCCCCTTAAGATTTAAAATTCAATTATGATTTTATTATAATATTGGATTGTTTTATAATTTTTTTTCCTCTCTTTTTCTCATCTTATTATTTGTAAAATTTAAAATGGATTTAATATCTTTCTCCTCCTAACCCTAAAGGTTGTGACAGAGACTTTCCCTCTAACCGAGTCTAAGATATCACTATCCAAAGAGTTAATTTATTCCATATTATATTTATAAATTAAAGTAAAAATCCTATCCTTTCTCAACCCCCTCCACCTCCCACTTCTCCTCTTTATGGTGTGTGAATTCACATTCAATCCGAAGTACCTAGGGATAGTGATTGTGAATTTTTCAAGGATCAAATAATCAATATAAGAAAGTTAATAGAAGTGTTAAAAAATAAAAATTGGTGTTTAAATTTAAATATCTCATAATTTTAAAATCATCTCATATATTCCAATAATCCATAATTTTCTAGTGTTAATCCTGTGTTTGAATATTCATTTATCAATGTTGTTGCTAAAAGGATGTCATATGAAAATGGGAAGCTATAATAGAATACATCTACAATAACTAATGAAAAAATTATGTAAAATGATAAAAATATTTAAATTGATATTATAAGAGAAATTCTCTGAATTTTTTGTTCTCAAAATACCTCTACATCCTCTAAGGAGATAAAAATACTTTTGTGCATACCATAAAATGCATGTGCATCATATAGATAGTTGTTTGGTTTTAAAGAACAAAATACAAAGGACAATTCATAGTGGTGATCCTATAATTGATACATTAATAAATAAAGCCACTCACATTATTATTGAATATCATAAATAATAATTGTAAATAAGTAAATATGGACACTAGAACATTATTCATAACTGAAAAGATAAAAAAAGAATAAGGAAAAAATAGAAAAAGAGAGAGTAAAAAATATCAAAAAAAAATCACATGATGAAAAGGAATACTTACGAAATTAATGTATTACAAATGTAATATTAAAAAAATAAAAAGAGTATAAGTTACAAAATCAAATTCAAGCTAAAACAAATACATTATTAAAAGTGGGTTTCTAACAAAATATATTCAAAAGTAAAAAATGCATACAATAGACAAAGTTTTAGAGGTAGTTGCAAAGGGGGAAGTTCAAATCCTTTCCTCATATCAAGACCCATTCACTATCACTGATCACATATATGTAAAGAATTTTACAAATGTCAAGGTTAAGGAATATTAGGAAATAAAATTTTGTTCTATTCATTTCTTATCTCTCTTGGAAATGAGAATCAACACTTGGATCTAAATAGTTCATCGACAACATGTATGGTTTCCACTAAGTTAAAATTTTAATTTTCTTAAAAATAATGCTATCTTAATTTTCATGTTATTTCCAATCCAAGCTCCTAAATGTTGTGCTTGGATGATCATGGTTAAAGTAAATAGGAACAATTATTGATAACAATAAAGGTTGCATATTATTTGATCATGAAGGCGAGGTCACATTATTTTCCAAATAAGGAATATATTTAGAGCCAAATAAAAATTTAAAAATCATATTTTTAATTAATATCTAAATAGATACAATTAAAGTACTATTAATAGAGGCACAAGACATGATACATATTACAAAATTGAAATTATTAAAGTACATACCATAGTATCAAGTAGTTAGTTATTCATATCCAAATACAAAAAAAGACAAGAGTGGCATTCCATAATTTCAAGATAAAAATGATGAACATTATTGCAATACAATTATTACTATGATTATAATGGTAATGATTATGCAAAATATGAAAATGGAAATGATATAGGTCCTACATAGAGGCATCCTCTTGATGAGATGTTAGGATTATAATAACATCCTTCCTTATACATATATCCTTCCCACATGGTAAAGTCATTACTTGTACATTTATTATTTGTTTATCATGATTATATATGCAAAAAATATAAAAATAGTAAATTACTCTAGAAAATACCAAAATTAGGACCTATGCATGCTTATGTTTAATTTTTCATACATCAATTTATTTATGCACAGTTATTTAGTACTTAATTTTTACATTTTATATCAGATATGCTTAAAAATTATACATGAGGGAATGTATAGCATGCATGATACCATTTTCAGACCTATTTGTATGTGATATCACTATTACTTACTCAAAAATTACATTCATAAAATAGTTCCCTATTAGATATTAGTGCCATGCTCTATTTTCCATTCCACCATCATTGTCCCAATGAGCCCAAAATGTCATTACTCAGTTTCATACCACACATAGTATTTTTACAACATGTAAATACACTAGCTAGCTCATTGGGGGTATCCTATACATAGGTTTTATTATTTTTTGTCTATCCTTTTATTATTCACATTTTAGTTATTTAAATAACATTACATATATTGGTATTTCTCACTCACTAGCCCCTTGATATATTTTTGGTTATCACATTAAATAATTTTACTCATGTTATAAAATTGTTTATGTTGATCAATTACATATTACCATCCATGATTTTCATGTTGCTTTCTTGGATCATGTATTATGTGTATTATTTATTTATATTGAGAACATTTAAATATGTATTTTGTGTGATTAGATCTAAGCCTTCATTGTTTGATTTTGTGTGTGTGAGGGACATTTAAACATGCACCTTTTATGTGGTCCCTCGGCATTCTATCATGTGTTCTTTGTGTTTTGTGTGTACTCTTTGTTTGTGTGCCATGCCCATGCCCATGGCCATTAAAATTTCTTTCTTGTTTTCTCAATTTTGATGCCATGATGGACATCATGTATACCACTAGCCCTTTTGATGCCATGATGGAGATCATGCATCCCTCTACAAGTAGTTTTATCCATTTATTAATACTAATTTTAGATTAATTTTATATTTACCTAAAACTAACATATATTTTTACACTCTTAGTTTGTATGTGTGGATTGGGATCTACCTTTTATAATTTTGGATAAGTTCACATTTGGTCCTAGACTCACTTTGTGAATTCATCACTTATACCTTTAGTTATCCTTTCCCAGGGCCCTTTTTGACTTTTTTGCCTAAGTATCAGCTCTCTTCCACTTCTTCCACATGGAAACTAGGTGCTTGTTTGGCATAAAAGGCTCTTACTTCACTCTAGTGTAGCACTATATTTACACGTGGTGACCTAGCACTATTATAAGTTGGTTCCCTTTTGGTAACAACTCCAAGTAGTTCCATTAGCTAATAGCATAATGGGTTGGACCCATTGGGAAGTTATAAAGGTGACCACAGGTTCTCCACATGGCTCCCTTATAATTAATTTTGTAAAGAAGTTCTCAAATTTTCCCAAAGAAGTGTCTACTCAACATGTGTCATTTTGATGCTCATTCAAGAGTGATTTTGATCTATCAGACCCTTGGGAAACACCATTGGCCAGTGAGGGGAAAGAAAGGGGCCCACCATGTAGTTATAACAAGGAGGAGATGAGCCTTTCAACATGGTACCATGGCACTTTTTGAAGGAAAATTTTTAATGTTAGGGTTAGGAGTTATGCCACTGGTCAAAATAAATTGATTACCATCTCCAATGACATAATAGAGGTAGTTATGTAAATGGACATGTGGCACCATGATGCTTCTCCTAAGCATTATGGCCATCAGAGGATAATGTGATTATTCCATATCTAGGATTTAGAGGTTAAGTACACTCATGAGCTTGACTCCACTCAGTTATAATGGCATCATCATTGGCATGAGTATAACAGATTTATAGTTATCACTCCCATAAGAATATATTTTAATTATATATTTTGGACTCATCCATTTTAGAATGGGTTGGTTATCATTTATTGGCATTTTGATATTTTTATAAACATCCATTTTTAATAGAATAGGAGTTATAGTAGTTAGAATTTTCCATTATAAGATATTAACAGGTTCCCCTCAGAGGTCAAATTCAATGTTTTTTATTATTCCCTTAAGGCCTTCTATATTATTTTATCCACCTAAAAATGAAGAGGATCTAGTGTTCTATGTCAATTTGAGTTAGAAGTCATCTTTGCTCATTATTTATTTTCTCTATTTCTATAGTATTAATCATTATTCACATTATAGATCTTAATTAATGATGTATGCTCCCTTATAGTTTGTAGTGTTTAAGGACTCAATATATTTTATGCAATTATAGGTTAACACTTTAAATCTCTTGGCACATTGACTTAGTTTTATTTTAGTATTATTTGCATTTCCTTCCTTATGCTTTTCACCTCATGAGATAAAATCAAAGATCCATCTTATAATCCTAGAGGTTATTTTATAGACCAAAATTTAGTCTCATGTCTATAAATCTTCTCATAGAGGTTGTTTAACTTGGAGTAAGAGTTTTAAGCATCAACAATTTTTCTTTTCTAGCATGCCTGGTGGGATCAAATCTGCTAGTTTACTTGACTAAAATATCAAGTTTATGAACCAAAAATCCATTACAAGGTCATATATAATGAATAATCCAAGACTATCAACACCAACTTTAGGATCTCCAACTCACCAAAAGACCATAGGGTCTATTGCTACTCAACAACAATAAATGGCTCTTCTAGGCCTACTAAAAAACTTCATATCATGGTATAGTATCATCCTATTTATCCCTATTGTGCCCATAGCTACATAAGATCCTATTCCTATAAATTCCTTAAAGGCACTCCCTAAATTCTTAAGAGAATATTTCAATAATATATCAGAACATCTCCAAGATGTTATAAATGTGTGCACTATACACTATGTCAATGTGCAGAACGTAGCCTTAAGAATACTAACAACTTTCTTTAAGTAGATAGATATTGATTGGTACTGATCCTTACTACCCAATTACATATCCACTTGGGATGAGTTGAGTGATAAATTATTTGACTAGTTTAATGAGAAGGTGGACTAATCATCCCTCCTACAACTATTGATAACTATCAATAAGTCCCCATAAGAAGCCATTATTGATTTGAATCCCATGTTTGATAAGAATAAGAAAATGATTCCAATAGTTATTCATCCACCCATGAACATGATCATTATTTTATATCTTAAGGATTTTAACTTAGATATTACTATCATTATCTAATCACTTGGAGGTTAGATTTTGCTAGAAGCTTATGATCTAGTAGTAAGGGTCCAAAATAATTTAATTGATGTGAGAAAGCTTCCTCTTTGGCTATTGATTTTGATGTTCCTAGAGATATCAATGATACCATAAGAAGAAGTCCCAAGTACCTTGAGAGCACCACCTTATATTTATGTGTATCCATGCACTTAGTCAAGCACATCTACTCCATCATCACTAGGCATAGAGATGAATGATATGAAGATTATTTTGTGAAACTTATCCAATGAGATAATAAATCTCAAAAGGTATAGGGATATTCATCCAAATTCCCCTTTCAATAACTACTAAGAAAGGAGAGAATCATACCAACATAATTAGTATCAAGAGAGGCAAATATAGAACCACCAATCACCAAACAATCATACATAGCCCACAAATAAAATGGTTGTAGTCCTTGATCCCATACACATGGTATCATTGAATGCAAAAAGAGAGCTACTTGCTAGCCATAAAAACTTATCGGATGACTTTAATTCATGGTGTCTCCCATATAATGATGCTCATGGACCCCTAGAATTTCCTAAGGGGTAATCTATAATAGAAAGTTTCCAAACAATAGTGATAAGGGAACACTCCTAATTTGGCATATGGATACCAATCTTCAAGGACTAAAAATTTAGTCTTAATTGCTCAAATACAAGGAATGTCCTTTAAATAATAAGAATAAATATCCATAAAGCATGCATTTCTCTCCTAGGTAGAAAGCAAATATGTATTCTATGTTAGTGAAGTTCCTATGTATAGAGATCTAAAATTTTAATTAGAATACTATACACACTCTAAGAAAATATTAGTTGAGAGCCCCAAAGTCACCATAAGGCCCAAAGTGGCTTTTGAAAAAATTCCAACACCTTAGCCTCCACCTCTAGGATATCCAATGTAGAGTGAAATAATGTAGAACAAAGAAAAATATCGTAAGGTTTCACTCATAGGGTCACACAACATGGTAGAGTAGTTGAAAAAGGTTCCATCCAATGTTTCCCTCTGAGATGTCCTATCCATCCCTGAGAAGATGCCTTTACTAAAAGAGGCTTTAGAGGAATGGGAAAAACCCACATGAGGAAAACTAGCTATGGGATCCCCACAGATGAGGGGTAAGAAAGATATCATGAATGTGTAACACCAAGTACCATGTATATTCATTAACTCCAAATAAGGGGTAAGTAAGTGAAAACTTACCCCATTCTATTTGATGTTTATCATTAGGAAGAAGCTATTGCATAACTCCATGATTGATTTCAGTGCTAGCACAATAATCATGCCCAAATTCATAGAAAATGCATTAAAATTATAGTATCAACCCTTGAATAAAGGAGTAATGCATTTGTATGGAAAGAAGTTTCAAACCATAGGCATCATCAAGGGTATTCTACTCACATTATATTCTTATCCCAACATTATTTTATCGTAAGAGGTTATAGTGATAAACATTCTACCCATCTTTAGGCTATGTCTATCAAGATATTTTACTACCAAGATAGGTGGGTACTTATCTATAGTCATATAAAATTCAAAAATTGGTAATTTGAGCATGGATAATAACACCTAATCCATAGTTCCCTCTTGCTTATTCTCTAGACCCTCTCAAGGTTATTTTCACTGATTCTTAGTTATTCATGGCCTTCCAAAATTGACCCCAGCTAAGCTAAGACCCTCCCTTCATGACCAATCCATCCCCCTAGGTATCATATACCTAGGAAAATAGTTCCAAAGTTGGATAGTAGTGTTGGACCCTAGGGTGTCCTCTTTTCAGTGCTCTTGTCTAATAACATTTCAAGCCTGGTTTACTATTTTCCCTGATTCCTCTTGTTCATTATGTCATCCTAGTCTAGTTTCATCTAACCCATGAGCAATATATCCCTATAAAATCCCATTCAAATATCATTTATAAGGGGTTGGTAGATATCATTCAAACAAGCAAGAATATAAGCAAGACCACTCAAGCAATATTCCCTATTCTCTACATACAACTAGCCTATACACTTTCAAACTAATTCAAGTCTTCAGAATAGTCCTTAGTCATATCAAGCATACCTAGGTTTATAATTTCTTTCATTTCATTAACTATTTCACAAAACACTCCTAATGGAATAACTACATATGGCTTGATCCCTCCTTAGAGTATTGGTATGTAGGTAGTGTGCCCACACATAGGGTGTGAAACACATCTAGTTCATCTTACACACACTAACCCCTTTTCCATATTTTCTCAAGTTTATTAAATTGAATATAAAATAAAATTATATAAAGAATCATATATACAAGGATCTTTATCAACAATGAAGATCTAAAATTTGGTACATAGGATCACACTAAGTAGGTAAACAAAACCTAGAAAGCTTAGATCCTAAAGACAATAATGTTTGGGGAGGACTATAGTGCTAGAGCCTAGGGTGTCTAGTTATATAACTCCTATCCAATCAGAAAATAAAGTTTAGGATATTATTTATGATACTATCTTAGTCCTGAACCTAAATTTCTAGACCCTGTCTCAATCTAAACAATCTAAAATAAGCTAAGTTATATTTATCCTTTCTCTCTTACTATTTTTAGAAAGGTCAAATCATAATTAAATTTCACAAATCAGTAGCTATAATTAGAAATATTATTTAATAATTTTCCCTACTTAGACTTGTTTATTAAATATGAATAAAACTCTATTATTCCCAAAAATAACAAATCATCAAGGATGATTCAGATTATCATGCACTCTTTATCAGAGCTCACATTCATAATCAACCTATTTGTAGTGTGCTTATTGACAATGGTTCCAGTCTTAAAAAATCATTTGGTGAACCTGACTTACTTCAAATTTCAAATAAAAACCCTAGAAATCCTAGGCTAAATTCCTACCTAGTTTTTCCAATTAATTTTTGAAATTTTTCCTAAATATTAAAATAAAAAATTCATCCCAAATTTTAAAATTTTGTAGTAAATTTTAAAATAAATTTATTTCAAAACCCTAGTTTCATACACTAGGTCCTATTAATTTTATAGCATTAATCTAATAATTTTCTAATTTCTTGCTTGCACATATAAACTAGAAATTTAATTCAAAATTTCAAATTCAATATTAATTTCAAAAACAATTTATTTTAAACCCTAGTTGCATCAACTAACTCCCAATAATTTTCTAATCATTTTTTTATTTTTTTGGTTGCATATTAAAATCAAAAAATCATTTCAAATTTCAAAAATTCATAGTAATTTCAAAAATATTTTATTTCAAACCTTAGTTGCATCAACTAGGTCCCAATAAGTTTCCTATAATTTTCCAATCATTTTCTAAATATTTGATTAAATATATAAATTAGAAAATCATTTTAAATTTCAAAAATTCATAGTATTTTACAAAAATGTTTTTGGAAAATCCCTAGTATCATGTACTATCTCCTATTTTGCTTTTTGAGGTATCACCTTATATGTTTGGGAGCTTCGTATCCTTTCTATGCATATTTTAGTTCCTTGTTTAGATAATATCAGTTTAATATTTTCTATTATTATCAAAGTTTTTTTTCTTAGGCCACCTAAGTTACTTTCATATCTTCCTTAAAGATGAAGTGCAAGACTTAGTGGAAATCCTCCCAAATTTACCTAGATTCCTTTAATTTGACCATACACCATGGACAAACGACTAGTTTAGTTTCTTGTTATAAATCTTACACATATAGATTACACAAATTTTCTTAAGGATAACTCCTATAATGACTAGTATGAAAATATAAATGATGATTTACACACCAACGCCCATGCTCCACCACATGGGACTACATATCCACTTCCACCTATTGTTGATAATGAATTTGTCCTCAACAGAGATTTGATTTTACAAATTTTTAGAGAAAGACTTAGGGAACAACCTTGAGATCATACTCTTATCTTACAATCTATCATGGAAATTTAAAAAGGCTAAGCAAGATGAGTCATTCATTATTTTAGAGCTACCAGTTGAAAATGACAGTATGAGGGAAACTATGTCTCAACAACCCCCTATAGAATCCCAACCTTCCTCTATGATACTAGTTATAGCTAGTACATCCCTATCTCATGATGTGATAGCCCTTGTGTAAGAGATAATATCTCTTTAATCCAAGGTGCTACATCTTTAGTAAGGTAACACTAAACTTATGTAGGATTTGGATTCTTTTGCTCTTCTACATACACCATTGGCACATCACATTTATTCTACACCCTTGAGACAAGGTTTTATTCAACCCAAGCTTACTCTTTATGATGGTAAGGGTAATCTAGAGACACATTTGAGAGATTTTCATGTAGCATGCTTGGATTATGTTCTGAATGACTGGCTACTTACCAAGCTATTTCCATGGAGCCTAAATGATTATACTTTACAATAACTCTATAGTATACTAAATCAATTGGTTAATCCATTCAATCCTTTAGCTGACATGTTCCAAGTACACTTCATTATCAAAATTGTTGATAAAGTTTCATATGCTCTAATTGCTCAACATAAACAATGACCTAATGAGCATCTCATAGACTATGTTCTTCAATATAATACCATCTTGACTAAGATGATCAGCCCTATGGTTGACCAAGAGTTATAGGACATTTTCAAACAAATATTTCTACCATAACTTCATGAATCAATCATGTTTAAAATATTTTCTTCCTTCACTGAATTGTGTCATGCATTAAAGGAAAGAGAAGTCAAACTAATTTCAATGGGAAAACTAAAGTACACTAATACATTAGGAACAACTAATAAGAGTAACAAAAAAATTCACATATAAGGTTAATTTCAATGATACTAAAGGGCATAATTCACCTATAGTGAATGTAGCTTTAGAGCCTCCTCAGTGAATAATTTTATCAACACCCCCTTGATGTACTTTTTCACATCTTCCAATTTCTCCATTTAGGGTTTTATAATAGATTTTAGATTGTAATATCATATCTCTCCCTCCTATTTAGGAGGTTGAGAAAATAAAGCATCTTTTAAAGGGGTATGATCAGTAGGCATTTTATGACTACCATAGGGAACTATGCCATACGACAAATATATGTATTAGTTTAAAGCATAAGATACAAGACCTAATGGATTAAAATGTTATTGATCTTAGAACATTAATTGAGCCTTAACTATAAAATCAAAAAAAATATAAAGCATTTAAAATATTCTCATATCCATTTCAAAAACATTCAAAATAGGATATAGGGGACACATCAGGGGTTCATCATGCATATCATGCACATCCACCACTAGATACATATAGGGCACCTTTAGTTGAGTTACATATTTTGAGAAACATGATCAATTTATAAAATTATAGAGTTTTATTTAGACCTTATATCTCTTTCTTAGAGTAGGAGATCATTGATTATGATTCAAATTATCATGCACTCTTTATCAGAGCTCACATTCATAATTAGCATATTCACAATGGTTCTAGTCTTAATATGTGCACCTTGACACTACTATAACATTTAGGTTATTCAGAGCAAGATATCACTTTGATAGACATAGTTATCAATGGTTTTAATGGGCATATATAGATTTAATTTGGAAACATAGTACTTCCACTATAGGTTGGTCTTACACATGCAGCCACACCATTTATTATAGTTCCCAATGTAAATTTTTTTGTTATATTACTTGGTTGACCATGGATTCAAAACTTATAAGTAGTACCTTCTACAGTTCATATATGCATGAAATTTATTCATGCTAATCAAGTTTTTATAGTTAGTGGAGTTCCATATGAGTTACTACACCCCATTTCAGAGCCATCTACCAATATATAGTCACTAGTTTCTATTTTACCACCAGTTTTAGTTTTACCACTAATTTGAGTTATTATTATAGTTTTAGTTAATCTTTAAATTAATATTTAGACATAGTTGAGGCATCCATTTATAATAGAGAGGGTTCATACACATCCATAGATTCAAGATTCTAGATAGCTTCTAGCTATAGTATTCACACTCAGAGTAGTCTCATTGAGATATCATTTATCTACACATAGAGCACATGTTTAAAAAGCTTACCCTACTTCAAAATGGGTCCTTAAGAACCCTACACATGCATCCAATTCCTATATTTATAGAGGGACCCCACAATCAATTTCTACTTTAGAGATTTTATAACATATACAACTTTTAGAGCCATAGTCTCAGCATTTCCATTATGCTTCATGATCATGCATAATTTCACTCCTTGATATATGACACCATGATAAGGAGTCTCACATGAGACTCATTGGTTAATATCATTTTTCCATAGTAATACTTGTACATAGTTTATTCTACTTGATTGCACATATTTCAAATTTTCTAAAAATACAAAAATAATATAACATTTCAAAATCCAAAAACATTCAAAAATGTCAAAACAACAAAAACATTTCAATTATATGAATCATCCATTATTTACATTTCTATTATCATGCTAGGACTTACATTTGCTAGTTTATGCTATTACATGTCTATTTATCTACATTACCATGCTTCACCTAATCTTCTTTGAGTGTGTGTAGTGACTTCTAGCTACTTGATTGCTTCACTTTACCTATTAAGGGGGCATCATACTTCTATATTTGAGACACATATTAATATATCTACCCACTGGGGGCATCTTTTACATGACTACACCATCTAGGTTATGTCATTCCTACACTACACACTCTAAGTTATCATGTTTATGTACATTAATTATTAGATTACATATATTACTACATCAACATTTCACTATTATCTAGCACTTGTGTATTTCTTAGCATATACTTAGTATTGTACTAAACATGTCTTGGATACTTTCACTCTTTCTTTGATTATTTAAATGTGATTATATCTTTCTAGTTATTACATGCTTTCTCTTCTTGTTTAGTGTATCTTATTGGATTGCATTTCCAGTTCCTTCTTGTCTATTGTATCTACCTTAAGATGTTTACCAATACCCCTATCTTCTCTTCATGTGTGTGCCTTATGACATTTGAAAATGTCCTTTGCTTGTACTCCTCTATGTGCTTATGTATTCCATACCAACCTTTCTTGTATCAATTGTATTTGTGTGTGGAATTTGAACATGCCTGATATGCTTGTTTTCTAGTTTGAGTGACATATGCCCATGTCTGTTGTTTACTTGGCCCCTAGGCCACCCTTATATGCATCTTGATTCTTGCTTTGTGTTATTGTTTCTTAATTGATTTCAATTACTTACAATGCCATGATCCTTATCATGGAATTTTTTTCTCTTGGATGCCATGATGGACATCATGTTCCATCCCTCCAAATTAACAACTAACTAAAAAAATAAAAATTAACATTTCTAGCTTCAATTAAATTAAGTATATTATACATGCTTTTACATTTTTATATCTATCTAGGCATACCCCTATTATCTAACAATCTCTTAATTCAAACCATGTTATATCTTGAGATATCTTGTTGATTATCATTGTTATATCATGTATTTTTTAGCTTAACACACTTACATGGATTCTTCTTCTAAGGGTATTCATTTTAGGGTACTTATTATAACCCTCAAAAGAGAGGGAAAAAATAGGGGTTTTGTTATAGAGATCAGAGCTCCTAATAAATTTAAAATTCTAGTTTTGGAATAACTAGAATAATAACCAAGTAACAAACCACTTAGAATAAACTAGATAGACAGTTAAGATTCTAGAATAGTGATCAATTTTAACTTATGACAATAGTGTTGAGGCTGGAATATAGAAATAGACACTAGGGTGTCCTATTGTTAGTGCTTCTATCTAAATAGTAGAAAAACCAAGTTTTTTAGAAGTAGGTAGAAAAGTAGGTTTAGCTATAGTTTTGTATAATCAGATTAGTTAGAACAGCAATTTTTAGTATAGTTTTTTTAAAGAATCAAAAAATAGGGGGCATCATGCATGGCATGATTGATCCTCACTCCCAATTTTAGATATGATAGTTAGCATAACTTCTAGATCAAAATCCATGTTTTAAACACTAGTGATTAGGGGCTGATTACACAACACTTTTGCTTCTTTTCTTTTAGTTTTTAGCATTACCCAGATATTTTAAATAGTTACATGACTTATTCCATCTATAGTTGGTTGGAATAATTTCAATGTGTCTTTCATACAAGACCAACCTCAACATTTCTAAGTACTTGAGCTCTTGAGTGGCTTCCACATAAGCCAAATTTTTAATTTTGGAGTGGCTTTCATACAAGCCTAATCTCGCTTTTTTCAAAGTTGGCCAACATTGGCCTAGTTTCTAACACATATTAAACTATACATACAACATTTTTATATTTATATAACATTCATGGGCTTCAAGAGACATCTCATATGACATACTACTTCATACTAATATCAGTTTATAGATTCATTTCATGGGGCAACAATAGAGCCAAATGGCTAGCCTTTATATTCTTGAGCCACCTATTTAGAGGGATTGGAAACATAGTATAGACATCGATTATCACATGTAGGATCATCTATCTTCACTTAGTAGGAAATTTTGGATCTAAAGGGCTAGCATTTTTATTCTTGAGCCATCTATTCAAAGGGATTGGACACACAGTCCAGACATCAATTATCACACATATGATCATCTAGCTTCACTTAGTAGGTGATGATGGAGCCAAAGGGATAGCATTTTCATTCTTGAGCCACTTTTTGGGTAATTGAGCACTCAACTTCA
Organism: Torreya grandis; assembly: GCA_037957365.1. NCBI lineage: Eukaryota > Viridiplantae > Streptophyta > Pinopsida > Cupressales > Taxaceae > Torreya > Torreya grandis. The sequence continues at coordinate 473,522 of JARHVA010001364.1, read as the reverse complement.
ATCATGATATAAATTTTGGTACAAGCATCATCCATCACATACAATATTACTTAGCATTACCCAATATCACAACAAGTTTTGTATTGGTTCATGTACCTAGTGAGGTGTATTCATTCCTTTCTCTCTCTCTTACCTAGCTTTGTAGGTTATTATTTTATATCACATATAATAAAAACTAATCTACTCTTTTTTTCCTTTCATAGATTCACACTTGCACAATGTACTCTCTATGCACTATCTAGCATTACTCAGCATCACACAAGCTTCATGGGATTCACCTTTGTAGGTAAGTTTAGGTATGCTTTCTATTTTCCTTTATCCTAGTATTTCACCTTGATACATCACTAGAATAAAGGCAGGGGGAATGTAGTCATATAAAATGCAAAAATTGGTAACTTGAGCATGGCTAATGACACCCAATCCATAAGTCCCTCTTACTTTCTCTCGAGACCCTCTTAAGATTATTTTTATTGATTCCTAGTCATCCATGGCATTTTGGACTTGACCCCAACTAAGATAGGACCCTTCTTTCATGAACAATCCATCCCCTTAGGTCTCATTTACCTAGGACAATAGCACCAAATTTGGATAGTAGCATTGGACCCTAGGGTGTCCCTTTTTAAGAGATCCCACCCAATCACATTTTGAGCACAATTTAATATTTTTCCTTGATTCCTCTTGTTCATTATGTTTGCCTAGTCTAGTTTCATCTAAATCATGACCAATAGATCCTTATAAAATCCCATTCAAAGATCATTTTGAAGGGGTTGGAAAATATCATTCAAAAAAGTAAGAATACAAGCAAGACCACTTAAGCAATCTTCCCTATTCTCTTTGTACAACCAACCTATACACATTCAAGCTAATTCAATTCTTTAAACTAGTCCTTAGTCATCTCAAGCATACCTAGTTTTAGTGTTTCTTACATTTCATTCACTATTGAACCAAACACTCTTAAAGGGAGAACTACAAATGGTTTTATCCCTCTTCAGAGTACTGGTATGTAGGTAATATGCCCACACATGAGGTGTGAGGCACATCTAATGCAACATACACACACTAAACCCTTTTCCCTATTTTCCCAAGATTATTAATATATATAGAAAAGATAATTACATGAAGAATAAACTTTACAAGGAGCTTTATCAATAGTGTAGACCTAAAATTTGGTATACAAGCTCACACTAAGTAAGTGAACAAAACCCAAAAATCTTAGATCTTGAGGACAATAGAACCAGGGAAGGACTATAGTGCTAGAGTCTAGGGTTTCTAGTTTAGGTCTTCCTATACAATGAGAAAACAATGTCCAAGATATTATTTTTGACACTATCCCAATCTTTCACCTAAATTTGTAGACCCTATCTCAGTCTAAATAGTCCAAAATAAGCTAAGTTACATTTATTTCTGCTCTGTTACTATTTTTAAAAAGGTCAAATCACATTTAAATTTCACAAATCCATATCTTTAATTAGGAATATTATGTACTAATTTTCCCTACTTATAATTCTTTATTAAATAGGAATAAAACTCCATTATTTCTAAAAATAAAAAATCACTATCATTGGAATGGTCCCATTAATCTTGAGGACCAAATATAGTTCAAAATCAAAGGTGTTATCTGAGCCACTAAATTTAGAACATATAGCAGAGGAGGAAATGATAAATTTTAAATCCTTGTACATGTCCTTGACTAAGATAGAGATGTACCATATAGAGATTCTCAAAGAGGAAAAAAAATGGCAAATACCAAAAGCATAGAGGAAGAAGTCCTTATCAACAAATTCATTGAGAGCAATCCATTTGTGAAATTTGATGTCGTTAACCTATAACCTACATAATCCATGAGGAATATGTGGTCATTCTTGAGGTTATAAATACATAGGAAGATTAGAGTGGAGGACATAAAAGTGAGTCTAAATTTTGGACTTTGCATTTTAACAGTCCAAAATACAAGACCAACTCTAGAATGAGTATCCACTTAGTGTCTCCATTCAAGAAATAAACCCTCCAAGCCTTCTAATTTTAGTTTAACTTCTTAAACAATGAATTTAGATACAAGGATCTAGTCCATAGCCTTAGCCTTTCTGAGTGAATGGGCATAAAGCAACTAAGATTATTTAGTGAATTTGAATTAATGGTGAGACAAGTTAGAGGGGTCATAACTATGAAGAATATGTGCATGAGGTCATACCACCATTTAATGTGGGATTTTATTGAGAGATTTAACACTTTAAATATTTATATCATCCTTAGGGCCATGAATGTAGAGGAATACCAAATGGTGGTAATTGGCTCCTAATTTGACCTAGTAATAGAATTGTTAAATAATAAGCAAGTATTGCAGGTAATCATTAGACTTGCCATTCCCAACAATGACCAAAATTGGAAAGTATTCAAATGTTATTCACAAATCACCATATTCCTTTAGAAATCATGTGAATTCATGGAATAAATATAACCAAAGATAGAAGAGGCCTATGGGGACCAAATCATGATATTAAAAACAAACAAGTTATCAATGGGGATAATCACCCTAGAAAACGTATTCAATTATAATGATTCTAGTAATAATAAATTAAATTTTTTCATAGACAAAAGTAACTACTTAAAACTTGATGTTAGAGGTGGTAAAAATATGAAGGTGGGAATATAGGTTCCCCAAAAGGATAAGGAGTGGTTGGTTTTCTTATTTGACAAGTATGAATGAGTCATTACGTGGACCTATAATGACTTGAAAGGGTATGACTATAAGGTCATTCAACACATCATAGACTTGATGGAGGGAACCAAACCTATCCAGAAAAAGCAAAGACCAATAAATACAAAAATCAAATCCCTCATGGCTTAGGATTTGAAGAAACTAATTGACTTAAAGATCTTATACCTTATCAAACATTCAGCATGGGTATCTAATTTGGTTCTTATACAAAAAAAGAGTAGAGAGATTTACTTGTGTGTGGGATTATAAGAATTTAATAAGGATTGTTTGAAATATCACTACCCCTTCCCTCTATGGAATATATCCTCTAGATAGTGACAAATACATAAATGTTTTCTCTACTAGATGAATTCTTTAGATATAATCAGGTATGGGTAAATAAAGAGGATCAACACAAAACCACCTTCACCATAAAGTGGGGAACCTTCATATATGTGAATATGCATTTTAGGATTTATAATGCTAGGGATATATTCTAGAAGGTTATGGATGTGGATTTTAAAGGACTATCAATAAGATCATCCTCATCCATATGGATGACCTCACAATGTTATCAAAGAAGAAGGAAGACTGATTTGATCATATGGAGAAGGTTTTCAAAAGGTGAAAATAATTTGATGTGTCTCTTAACCCAAAAAAATGTGTCTTCAAAGTCCTACAAGGCAATATTATTAGATATTTAATATCCAAGGGATCACCATCAATCTAAGAAAAGTACAAGCCATCAGAGACATAGCTCTACTAGTGAACAATAAAAGGCTCCAATATTTCCTTGAGAAGATTAACTTTGTTAGTAGATTCATATTTGACTTCATAGGATTAGTGAAGCTAACCATGATGATGTTAAAGAAGGACTAGGCATTCTAGTGGACACCTAAAGGGAAAGCATCATTTCATAAAATCAAGGACACGATATCCACTACACCTGTACTAATCAACCCTAACTTTTCCAAGGATTTCATAATGTATGTCTATGGGAGTAAACATAGGCTAGTAGTTGTGTTAACTCAAAAGGAAGAGGAAGGAGGAAATGAGCACCCGATCATGTTTTAATAAAGAACATTGTGTAGGTATAAATTTAAATACAACTTTGTTGAGAAATAGGCTTTCACCATTCTCAAGGGTATCAAAAAGTTTAGGCACCTTGTGGTAGGAAGAAAAATAATGGTGTATGTAAAACACTCCATCATATATAAATACATAATGGAAGGAGAAATCATAGAGAAATGGGTTGTTTAGATCACCAAGATCCTAGAGTATGACATCAAAGTTTGGATGACTAAGGTGATCAGAGGAAGAGCAATCTATGAATACTTATCCTAATGCATAGATGTACTAAAGGTGGAACAAGACACATAAGAGGTGGTTTTATTAAAATAATATAAGATTAGTGAGCCTTGGGTTTTTAATAGGATCTACCACATGTAAACTAGTTATTATCTTGATGGTCTCCCCATGCATGAAATGCATTTTTATCAACTATAATAAGCTAGTTACACAATAGTCCAAGGAGTCCTGTTTAAAAGAAAATTCAATAGAGATCTACTTTGATGTGTTTAAAAACACCAAGCCAAGAATATACTCTAAGATATGCATTTCACCTCCCCTAAGTGTCCACTTCTCACCTAAAACCACCTTGACCAAGATCATGCATGTAAGATACTATTGGCTGACCATGTTTCTAGACTACCATCAAACAATCAAAAAATGCCATAAATGTTAATTTTTTGTAGGGAAAAGGAAAAATTTATCCATGCCTCTTAACCCAATTATGAATAATGAACCCTTCACATAGTGGGGTTTAGTTTTTATTATAATGATCAATCCCATCTCCAATGTCAGTTATATGTGGATACTTACAACCACTAACTACTTCACTAGGTGGACCAAAGCCATCCCTCTGAGGGAGGAAACTAGGAATATAATTCTCAGATTCCTTAAGGAGATCATACTAAGGTTCAACCTACCCAAAATGATCATCTCTAATAATGCAGAATCCTTCCTTTGGTCTAAGATTTTTGAGTTCATGCTCTAAAATGATATCTTCTTAAATACTTCAAGTAATTACTACCTATAAGGGAGTGGATTGGTAGAGTCAACAAATAAGAACCTTATAAGGCTAATAAAAAAGATGGGTGTCGATCAACAAAATGTGTGACATATGCACATGAAAAAGGATTTGTGGGTAGACCACATCACTCCCAAGTAGATATTAATGACTTCCCCATATGAACTTGTATAGGGGAAGGAGGTAGTCATGCTTGTATCTTTATAAATCCCCACTTTAAAACTTATGAAATCTATTGAGATTACATAAAATGGAGTGATGGAGGTTAGGATCATAGAGCTACTTAGCCTTGAAGAATCAAGAGAGTAGGCAAGTGATGCAAAAATTACCTAGAAGCAAGTAGTCAAGTGGTGGTTTGACATGAAAATGTAGGATCCAAGATTCAAACCTGGGGAATTAGTTCTAAAGTATGATCAAAGGGTCCCAAATATGGGATAGCATGCAAATTTTGATTCTTTATGGATAGGGTCATTCTTCATCATTGAAAATAGATAGGGAAATGATTTCCATTTATAATATGAAGAGGGAAATGCATTGTATGTCTTGATTAATGGGATTGAATTGAATCATTTTAGCTAGCTTACCTACCTCCCCCTTATACATATCTATTTAGTTTCCCCTTTTTCTTGTGTTTACTTTTTTAGTTGTTGTTTCCCTTAGTTGGTTTTCTTTTCCATCATTGTTTCCTTTGAATTAGGGTCATTAGCATAAGTGGCTCATTTCATTACCTTGTGTCCTCACCCTAGCCCTCCTAAATTTTAAAACATTATGTGAAATATGGCTATCTACTCACCTCTCCTTACATTAATGGAAGATGCTCCATATTGCATGATTACCTATAAGGATCACTAAAAATCTATTTTGAGTTTTTCCTCAAGCATGTATGCCACTCTTAACATATATAGAGCACCCTAAATTCAAAATTTTCCATGATGATCACACCTAGAAGCATTGATGTATAAACACCCCTCTCCTCATCTAGCTAAACACTTAGATGCATTGATATTTTTTAGATAATTGAGAAATTGAATAAAGTATAAAGCGCAAAGATAGTTGAGCCAAGAATTGTGAGACCTTGTGAGTAGAATTTGTTAACACAGTATCTTATTTGTGACAAAGAGTGATTTTAAAGAATAATTATTGATATGGATACTTCTACATCCCCATATAAAGGTAAGAATCATATAATAAAATATAAAACCCATGGGTCAAGTAGCCATGGAAATCTCCCCCCTTAATATGCAGTGAGAAAATCCTACACTTTCACCCTCACTCAGGCAAAGGAAAAAGTGTCAAACATCAAGAAAATAGGCAAATGACACTATAGATACCAAGCATTGGTCACTAACTTTTTAGATGATATATTTGATACCAAAATACTAGGAATCCCAAAATTTTAAGAGAGGGTGATCAAAACTAAATGATTGAGAAGATTTGAAGGAATGATTATGACTCATTCAGATGTAGAATGTGGAATGGCATGCTGGCACAGTTTAAGGTGACCTATGTTCACCCATGCATAAAATTCATCATCTTATGCATAAATAGGTATGATTACAACAATATAATAATTGTGGGCAAAACACATTTAAGGGTTAAAATTAGTGCAAACATCATAAGGGAGATGATCTAGATCCCAAGTGACCCCAAGGCTGAAATATACATGGGGAGCCTTCAAAATGTTTGGGACACCTAGGTCCATGAAAAAGCACATTTCCTCAACTTCCTCCTTCAAATTAGCTACGTGTAATTTCCTTCTCTTCCCATCCCCATGGTAAGCTTCTCCATGAAGTACTTGAAGTATGCCATGTACATGTTAGATTTTATTTTCAAGATGGAATTAAAATCTAACATCACTAATTTTTAGTTAGGGGTTCTCTTCCTCCTGACTACGATGAACAAGAAAGAGGTATATAAGATAAATTTCATATACACCATGACCACCACCATGAAGAATGAGTTGGTGAACTTTTCAATGTTGGGTGCCTTTTAGTATTCTTATAGTCTCCTATATCTCATCCTATTCTAGCACTCTCATTTCTTATTTGCATACCTCAATATTAAATCTTCAAATATGGGAAGTTTCTCTAACATGGTGACTCTAATAATGATATGAACCCACATCCTATCAAGAACATAAGATTACTATAAGTTATCAGAGCACTTTTTATCACTAGTCCTTAGCGACCTCAATTGAGAGGCCATTACATTCAAGATAATGGACTTATGATAGTCATGGATCCTCAACTGAAAGGTTCTAGTTTATTTTTTATTTAAGACCATTTCACCTTCATTTATGCACATGGATTCATAGGTGATCCCTTTTGACTCTCATTCTTACTCATAGATAGGACCCTGGCCCTAGAGTTGGATCACTATCTTGATGTAATTGATGTAATATATGGCACAAGCCATATGAAGAAAGGAATTTATGATATCCCCTTCATAACAAGAAGAATCATAGTGGTGAAGAGGTAGTATGGGCATCTACTTCCATACTTGTGGAGCTAGGCCTTAACTTGATCAATGATAGATGGATCTATGATACAAATGGTTACATAGCCTCTTTAAGGATTGCTAGCTCACCCAATCTCTATATCTGACCATACCTTGATCAGTAGAGGTCACCCATACATGATGACCTTAAAAATTTCATAGATCTATCCCAAATATTATTAAACACCCAAAAATTGTGGGAGTGTTTCTATGATGTTTTATAAACATTAGACCCTTATAAAATTTTAAAAAAGGGACTAAGAGCATAGCTCACTAGAAGAGATTAGATCCAAGAAAAAATAGATGCCTATTCAAAATATATGTAAGAGATCGGCAAGCTGTACTCCTATTTTGAGGATGAGGAAATAGATGAAACTTTTGAAAATATTTGGGATGAGCATCATCTAGAAGAAGGCTTGGTAGAAGGAAGATTATATACTAAGGAAGAGGAGAAAGAAGAAAAATAAAAAGAGAAAGAAAAAGATACCCCTGGAGAAGAGGTGGGGGATGTGCATTCAAAAAAGAAATATAAGTTGTGGATATCTCAAAGCAATCAACCTACCCACCTCCTTGATACCTGTAGCCCACTACCTCATAGTAGTAATAAGACTCTTTAGGGCATCTTACAGCTAGGTCACCTTATCCCAAGTAGCATGGGGCACCATTATTTATCCCTCTAATGGCACCATCCAAAATAAGATATGATTTTCACATTCCCTTCTTTCTACTTCCACCTTTATCATCACCTCTATATCTCCCTCCATAGTCTCACCTCAGGTTGTTGCACTCTCCACTACCTAGCCAACTAATACCCTATCCCCACTCTCTTCTTCATCCCCCTAGCCTACCACTGAGCTTGCACCTCTCTCCTCTATGATCCTAATCACCTCACTTACACCTTTACTTATTCCTCCAACTTCATAATCTGCATCATCTTCCATCATGATGGAATTTCCATCCACCCCACTTTATGGGCCCCCACCTTTTTCTCTTTTCACCCTCACCCTTCATCCACTCACCTCTAATGGAAAAACATCTTTTAATTCATAGTAGCAAGTAACCATTCCATTCACACTGCCTCAAGGACTCCTGATAAGCCCCAAAATTTTTGTATTCTTATCCTCATTTAGTTTACTCATCCTTCTTGTTAACCCTATTTTTGAACACTTTCCTATAAGTTTCCTTCTACATATAAACATAATCTTGCAAATATAATTATGTTTCTATACTATTTTATTAGTTAGAATTATGTATTAGAATTAAATATATGATAAGTATGTATTTCTTAAGGATGATTTTTCCATAATGTGTTTTAAAGATGTTTTGTATGGATACATATATAGCGCATAATGGTCTATAGCAAAGGAATCTCATTATATGCTATCCTATAGCCATTGCATGACCAAATCTATGAATGAATGGATTTTTATTCCTTGTTAAAATAACTTTTAGAAATAACTATAACCTCAATGGAGCCCAATAAGGAAGCACTTGAAGATTGAAACATTTTTTTGTCCTATACCAATGTTACAGAATTCACATGAATAATGACTTTAGCAAATGGATCCAATTTTGGCTATAATAAGTCAAATGTATCTTAGATCAGAATATATATTGATTTTCATAAAAAAAATCCTTTGTGGTGTGTGTGTGTGTGTGTGTGTGTGTGTAGAAGCATAGTTTAGATATAGTAGATGTTTATTAGATTTTATCAAAAGTATATTTTGTCAAGCAATTATCAATGTTATTTTCTACAACAATTCATTGCTACATTTTTGACTAATATAAACAAGTATTTCTGAGTTCAATTAAGTGTTGTGAGAGGAATGATTGAATATGGAGTCAGAAGGAGGAAGGGTCCCCTTTGGAAGTTTTGAACAAAAATCCAACCCATTTTAATAGTGAAGCATGTTATTTGATTTCTCTATGCATTATGTGTTTTATTTCTAAATTGTGTGATTTACAATATTGATTAGATTTTTTTAAATAATATTCCAATGTATAAGCATTTATTTCAAAAATTATATTTATGTTTAATTTCCATCATTTCATTTACTCCATGACTTCAACATCTTAGATAATAATTAGCAGGTTAAATTAGAATATTGAGTGTGAACATATAATGACATCATCCTATCAAGTTTATGTCCTCAAGTTGAAATTTAAATGAAGTACAAGGTACAGGTCTGTGTTAACTCTCCTTTTTTATTTTGATCAAGATAAGTATATCCAATTGTGAATCGATTGCTAGTCATTTTTAGCACCATTACTAAGGAAGGTTGTCACATAATTGTAATCTTAAATATTGATAGCAATTGTTTCTAGATGTTTAATATTTTTTTCCAAGATTTTTGTTCTTTAGATTAAATATTTATTGCTTTCATAGTTTAAATTTTCCTTTTTTCATGTAGGATATTAGAAATTTAAAAAAAAAAAACCCATATTTCTAACCTTATACAGGTAGGGTGTGAAAAAAAAAAGTGGTTGATGTATGTAAAGTGATGGGGACTATATAGGAAGATTTTTTATTGAATCATCAATTATTTTTTCAAGATCATAAATTCATCATGCAAAAACTAAGGAACATGAATTAATTCCTAATGATCACTCACTATTGTTAATAGAAGAGGTAAAGAAAGAAGAGTTTTTGGCTAGACTAGTAGCACAAGATAGAGACCTTGAGGAGGTTCATACATATAGAAGGGAACCACATGTACCAAATTTTAAAATTATCACCTTATTACCTCATACTCAGTAATATAACATTCACTTCCCTCCATGTCATAAATTTCTTGATAAGGAGGCATTCAAGGCTATTCTTGCTCTTAGAAGAAATACCAAGCCAATATAATCTTTTAATTTAGAGAGATTCTTTGCTAAGACAGTAGTTGAATATTTTGAAACCTCCACACCATCCGCATTGTATAGAAAGCCATATATTCCTAAGGAAAACTATAAATTATCCATCTTCTACACCCCAAGAAATAAAAGAATTGATAGGAATTTTGAGCGGTGGGTTGAAATAACCTCTTTTCTACCAACATAAAGAGTATTCATGGGGGATCACTAGAAATAAAAAACTATAAATGAGTCTTGTAATTTTTAATTTATTATCCTTAATTCTAATTCAAATTCACCCATGAATAATATCCCTCACTTTTTCCTCCCTACTTATAGGGGAAAGAATATGAGGATCTAGACACATTTCTTTTTGAGTTTAACATATTATGTCGTAGCTATGATTATAATCAAGATGCTCAAAAACCCAAATTATTTATAGCAACACATAGATGGTTCATGGGACTTGGAATGGATGACATTTATACTTAGGAATAATGAAGAAGAATTTTTTGATGAATTAACAAGATAGTTGTAGGGATAAGAACTACATTAGAGATGACATATTCTAAATGACATAAGTCGATGATGAGTCATTAGAAGAATATATGAAAAGATATTTGTTTAACTTTTAAAAATACTATAATAGACAAGGAATCAATCAAGCTTATATTATTGAAAGGAATTAGACATGATTGTTTGGAGGCACTAGATCTAATGTCTAGTGGTGATGTTTCTACACTACCATTTGATGAACTAATAGTTCTATGTACACACTACTCTAGATCAACCATGAACAAAAGTAGGGATAAAACCCTTCCTATAGCATCTATAGTAGGAATATCTAAAGTTGAAGTTAGTAACCTAATCTAGGACATTAAGAAAGACATTATCAACCACCCAATTACTCAACCTAATACATTACATACATGAAGGAAGTAAGAAGAAACTAAGAAAGCCTTAGCTACCTATTACCCTAAATGCAAAATTAAGAAGGTAGATTGCACATTCCATTCTATGAAATACCAGGTAGCCATCATAATCAAGGAGAATCCTAAGATAGTGGAGCTACATGTCATAGGTGAAGATGAGAATCAAGTGTTTTGCATATCTTAATGAAAACTATGGGTACAAATATAATTCATGTCATCAAACTCTATGTTTGAAAATTTTCAATTCTCAAATAATATTGAATATGGTTATTGGATGAATATACCCAATCAAAATTGGTCCCAAAAAAATTGGTAGCTACCTTAGAATCAATTATGGATGCAAAATAATGGAAAATAACCTCAACCAAATCAATTCTAAAACCAATAATGGTTTTATCCCTCGAATCCATGGCAACATAAATGGAGATGTAATCAAGTATTTCTTTAGCAAATACAACAACCGAAATAAGAGGCCATAATTCCAAACACTCATTAACCTATTTGAACCACTTAATTTGACACCCAACCCATCCCTAAACCTACCAATAAGTTAGTTTAACCAATATAATCCATTTAAATAATACAATATCCAACATACACCTTGAATATTAATCAAGTTTAGCTTTACTTAGGTCATGTTCCTCCAAAACCCACCTCACCCATAATCATAGAACACTTTGAAATCACTCCAATCCATACTAATCCATAGCCACCCATGGTCAATCCTGAACTAAGTCCATCACAAAATTAAAAAAATTGCCAATCCTCCTTTTTCAAAGAGATTGAGCATATCATGTCCTGAACCATAGCCCAAATTTGATATTTTAAGACAACTTAATAATGTGTGCATAAAAATCTCACTCTTTCAAGAAATAAAATATGTTATTATCTAAAATAAAGATGTTAGAGAGCTATGTTTGAAAAAACCAAGAAGAAAGAAGAAGGATCCTAAAATAGTCCAGGTCAATGGCCAACTAGCAGATATTATGTTGGGGAACATAGTTCCCCCAAAATATTCTGATCTAGAAAGTCTTGTAGTTAATTTTAGCATCCATGGCCAACCCATATCCAATAATTTAATTTATTTGGGCACAACCATAAATTTTATGACCATGGAGAGCATGCAATATCTAAAACTTACCACTCTCCATCCAATACCCACTATCCTCCAAATGGTTGATAGATCAACTCTTAAGCCTGAAGGGATTATTGAGGAGCTTGTTATCACTGTGGACTCTTGGAAAAAACCATAAAACTTTATTGTCCTATAGCCAAAGATAAATTTGGGGGGTTATCCTCTTATCCTTATCCACCCATGTTTGGCTACCACTAATGCTTTTATTGTCTATAGGTCAAGAAAAATGCTAATTCTTGATAGAAATGACACCAATAAATTGGTTTTCTATCCACCATCTCAACCTTCCTAGAATGATGACCTAACCCCTTGAATTGATGACTTTGAATAATCTATCTCCTTATAGACTATCTTCACAATTGACTAGATTCCAACTCTATAGGCATAATAAGAAAACATTATCCTTAATGGTATCTTGTAAAACACCTATCAACAGGATCCTATAGCCACAAACCTATTGGAATATACGCCATGCCCTCTTCAAAATACCTTTCCTAAAAATGATCTTGCTGAAAATATAAGAGACATTTGGACATTCCATCAATTACTTCCCCATCAATGTAGCTATGCTCCTTTAATCACCAATATAGAATCCATCCTTTATTTAACAAAGTAAGTAGATATTCTACCAAACAAACCTCTCAACATTAACACCTCCTTAACACCCCAACAAGAAAGTTAGTTACTTATAATGTTGAAAAATCATATAATATTAACCTAGGATTACCATGAAATGAGAGGAATACCCCTAGATTTATGAATGCATCACATATACATTAAAGAAGAATGCAAACCTATTCATCAACCCTAATGATGAATGAATCATGTAGTTAAAGATATTATCAAAACTGAGTTACAAAAACTCTTGGATACAAGGTTTGTTTATCCTATTTTAGATAGCTAATGGGTCTCTCCCATATTCATTATTTGTAAGAAAGGGATAAATGTCATATTTTTGTTGACTATCAAGAATTGTCTACTAAGAAGGATCACTTTCCCCTTCTATTCATTATTCAAGTGTTGGATACATTAGCAGGGAAAAATTACTTTTCCTTCTTAGATGACTATAGTGGTTATAATCAAATATGAATTAATCCATAAGACCAAGATAAAACTACTTTTACTTTCCCTTGGGGAACTTATGCCTATGACATCTTTCCATTTAGTCTTTGTAATTCCCCAACTACTTTTCAAAGGGCTATTTTGAGTATATTTTTTGATCTCTCCCATGACTGTGTTGAAATATACATGGATGATTTCACTGTCTATGCGAAGACATTTTAAGAAATGCTCACCAACTTGGAAAAATTTATTTAATGGTTTTAGGACCACTAATTATCTTTGATAAATGAAAAGTGTTACATGCTTATGACTGAAGGGACTGTGTTGGGGCATCACATATCCCCTGCTGGAATTCAAGTTGACCCAATAAAAATAAGTATCATTAAGCATATACCCACACAAAATTAGAAAGATGTTAGAATATTTTTATAACATGATGGTTATTATATAAGATTCATCAAAAAAATTATTAAAATTTCCACCCCATTATTTGTATTACTTACTAAGGATGTTGAATTTACATAGACTAATGATTGTCAAACTACCTTTCAGCAACTCAAAGACTTTCTCATAAAAAATCCTATTCTGAGAGGGAATGATTGGAAGAAGCCTTTTCACATCCACATATATGCATCTAAGACCACTTTAGGAGTTGTCCTTTCCCAAAAATATGAATCTCTAAGTTATAATCTATTTTATCAGCAAGAATCTTCAAGGGGATAAACTCAACTACATTGTAATAGAGAAAGAATTTATTGCTATCATCTATTCCATCAACAAATATTGGAACTAAATTATAGGTTTTCAATTATTCATCCACATATACCATGCATCAATCAAGTATTTAATGAATAAACCTATTGTAATAGGTAGGATAATTCGATGGTTTCTTTTATTATAGGAGTTTGATATTACCATTATGGATAGACTAGGTAAGGATAATGTAGTAGTATATTTTCTATCTCAATTGCAAAATTATGAGCACAATCCTATTGTTGATGATTCTTTTCCTAATAAACATTTATTTGATGTAAAAATTCAGTATCCTAGGTTCACATATATTGCTAACTATCTTACTGTAGGATCATTACCACACCATTTCTCACCAAGAGACAAACAACATCTGATCCAAAAAATTAGACATTATTCCTAGATTATAGGATATATCTTTATCACTGGACTAGATTCATTTAAGAGAAGATGTATCTAATAAGATTAAGGTTATGGCATTTTTAGAGCCTACCATGATGAACCCTATGTGGGTCATTTTGTTACCAAATGAATTACCATGAAAGTACTCACTACCAGATATTATTATCCTTATTTGCATAAGTATTACATGATGTATACCCATATATGTAAACAATTCTAATGTATGGTAAAACACACTTACTCTAATGAAATGCCATTATAGCCACAACTAGTTCTAGAACCCTTTAACAAATGGGGACTAGATTTTTTAGGTCCCATTGATCCTAAATCCAACAATAATGAATATATACTAGTGTTCACTAATTATGTCATAAAATGGGTAGAGGTCAAAGTCTTAAGCCATGCCTAAGATGAGAAAGTATTTAAGTTGTTATATGAATAAATCTTCACCTACTATGGAGTACCAAGAGAAATAATCACATACCAAGGCCCATAGTTGACATCAAACCTCACAACCACCTTGGTCAAAGAATATGAAATTAGACACAAAAATTTTACCCCTTACTATCCTCAGTCAAATGGCCAGGTGGAGGTGACAAACAAATTATTAGAAAATATACTCACTAAGATTGTCAGCCTACATAGAAAAGATTGGTCAAATAATCTTCTGCAAGTAGTCTACACTTATAAAATCACATGGAAAACCACAACTAGTTTAACTCCATATGAACTAGTTTATGGTAAAAAACCTATTCTACCCATTGAATTTGAACATAAAACATTAAGGATAACACTTTATTTGGGCTTAGATCTTTCCTAAACTAAAAAATATAGGATCGTGTAGTTGAATGCACTTGATGAAGTAAGCAAGGAAGCACTTCATCACACTAAAATAGTGCAAAGACAACATGTGGGTTGGCATGATAGAAACATCAAGACTAAGAATTTCTAACCTAATGACTCGGCACTCTTTTTTGACTCTAAATACAAGGATCATAAATTAAATGTGTAGTCTAGATGACTTGAGCCTTATGAGTTCATTTTTTTTTAAATAATGGAGCTATAAATCTCATGAGCATTAAATCTATTCATTTCTAACTGCTTGTTAATGGCCACAAGCTCAAGCTATATAAGAAAATATTTTTCAAGGAAACTCTCACTCACCAACTTCTTGAAGAAAAATATCCATCTCTTCTCCATAAAGTAAATCAACCTATTCTTATAGCCTAAGGGTATTTCTATCAATCCTTCTCTAATATTTTCCAAGATTAATAAAGCTTCCTATAACCAAAAATAAGTCATTCATAATGGCTTGGTTTAGGGTATATAAAATCCTAACTCCTAGATTCTTGTGATTCCAGTTGAGTTTGGACTAAAAAATCTTTTAAAAAAATAGAAAATTTAGTAATGAAAACCTTTGGGCATTGATGATGGATGTTATCTTAGAAAACTAGGTCACTGGTTGATCGATATTCATTAAAAAAACAAAAACAAATGGAAATATTGCAATAAAACTTCTTGTTTTCATTTTTTTTTGCTTGAAGAATCATTCCCTTGGAGCATAAATGCATTTTCCTTCTTATTACAAGATGAAAAACTTTCTACTACAAGATAAAACTTATTGCTACAAGATAAAATTTGCTACTATAGGATAAAACTTATTGATATATAAAACATTTCTTGATATAGGATATATTCTTATCATTCCATTCTACATAAAATATTTTTCTCCCAATCAAACAACAACACATGCCATGACCACCACTTCAAATCATGATTTGTGCATTAATAAAAGGTATTCGTATTAGTAATAAGGTAATTATATTATATTTATTTCATGCTATATATTTTAATTATTACTAGATAATGGTACCTAATGCTATGAATGCATTTCCATATCCTATCCTTATCACTACAACTTACCATATCTTCTCCTTCATTTATTGATGTGACCTTTGACACGTTGTTTTCACCACCCTTTGCCATTACCATAGTCCATTTTGTGCATGTTAGTTTCATCCCTTGAGGACAAGTGACATTTTTAATTAGGGGGGAGATTGTCCATAATTAAAATAGATTATTTCACTCCCAAAGAAAAAGTCATAAACATTTCACCAAAGCCATAAAACCCTTGTTGCAAGAACACAGCCTGTAACTCAAATGTCATCTCATAATATGGGAGGGGACTTCCTAAAACATGAACCACTTGATATCACCCCTTTAAACAATATCCCAAAAATCCTAGCCCTATTCTAAAATGTAGGATGGGCATCATATTTTGAGAAGATACAAGCCCTAGATAATGGAATTACTAAAGAATTCACTAGCTCATTACATAACAACCTAGCAATAGTAAGAGGAATGGATATAAAGCAGATAGAGACTATCATTAGTAGATTAATGGGATTAAAATGAATAAGAGAGGCATGGCAAGACAACTTTGATATTGAGGTAGAGAGGTGAAAATTTATCATAGGAAATGAAAGCCTAAAAACTTCAAAGTAGGGCACTGCATGGTTATCATTATCGAGATGATGGGCCAAAGCCATTGAGATCATTTGCAGATATTTCACTTATGAAGGGAGGTATTTTATGTTGCATGGCATACAATTCAAGTTCATGATTCATTTGTAGCATGTTATAGAGATAAACATCCCTAATTTCTTGCTCCACATGATCATAAAAATGTTTAAGGATTTTCAAAAAGGTAATTCCAAAGATGTTTCCCATCATTGTCTAATCTAATTGATTATTCAAGACTATTTTTAAAGGACCTCACCCAACATAAGTTTGTAAGAATTTCTCCAAGTACCAATAAATGAAGAAAGTGATAGAGAAAGAAATGAAATAGAGGTAGATGAACAAAGATTAGAAGAAGCCCTTCTTACAGCTCCATAAGAACTTAGAGAAGAACTTTCTATGGCCACACAAGAACCTACAAAAGAAGATCTTCTTGTAGAAACATAATAAATTATAGCAAGGAATAAATAAAGTAATTCCATAGGTAGGGAATCCAAAAAGAGGAAGAAACTCATTCTCCACCTTGATTTAGAGGAGTTTGAGGAGGAACTTCCACCTTCTCCAAAATAGGCCAAGGTAACCTCTACTTCTCGTAGATCCCATAGATTGAGAAAAAAATGAGAGATAAACTTCTTATATTATTGAAATTAATGAATAATCTATAGAAAAATAGACTACTAGAAGTGATGAATCCTTAGAGGTTGAAACAAATAAGTAATAATGTTCTTTAGAAACTAATCAGGAGGTAGAACAAGTAGAGTATAGTCTTGAAGAGTTGCATGAGGAACCAATGTAGGAAGAAGTGAAATAATTGGAGAAAATTGCTATACAAATGCAATTTACCACTCTAGAAAAAGCTCTATAAAAAATTAAGAGACTAAAAAAGAAGATACAAGATCAATCTGAAGGAGGGATGGATGCACTTGCTGCAATAGCTTATCAGTTATAACCCTATATCAAAGACTATCCTACAGTCATTATTTCACAACCTTTTTTAGATTTAAATCAATAGGAATAACCTTCAACCACATAAGAAGTTAGGTATCATTCCTTATTTATAATATGTTTTAAATTGATGAACTAGATGGATAGTCATTCTAAAATTCTAAAGGAATTAAGAAAAGAAAATAAGAAATTGAAAAAAGAGAATAAGTTTAAGGAAGAGAGAATATCCAAACTAAAGTAGAAAATTAAAGATATGACTAGTCTTACCCAAGAGATCCTTGATTGTAGGCCTCTTGCAATATTTTATTCATTCTACCTTGAAGAGTAATGGTATAAGTTTCAATTTATGATAATTTATTATGATATGCCTTATGAAGTCATTGATCCCCTTTCCTTCTTTTCTATCTATTAATAAAGTTCATAGGAAGAAAATGCACAATTGTGTAAGTTCTACCTTCAAAATTATGTTATTCCTTATGAAAAAGAGTGTGATATGTCCAACTAAATGAATTTTTATCATATTTGTTGAATGAGTAAAGAAGAGGAAGAGAAGTAGCTGAATATAGGAAAAAAGAGATGAAAGATAGATACTTATTAGGAGAGAATCAATGGCACCTAATGTTGTATTAGTTGAATGGGATAATATCATGTTGAAGAAAGAAGTCAGAGTTTGGTTTATGAAGAATTGTGATGAATCCAAATATTTTTATTTAGGATTGAGAACTATTTTTGGTCTTGTTACAAGAGAATCTTATATTGAATGATGGAATGAGCACACTCTTACACTAAAAGAGAGAGATCCATATCCCCATTTTAACTTAAATGCAACATTTAACAAGGTCATAAAATATATTCTTCTTGTAGGTGAAATGGGATCTCAAATTTTGAACCTAAAGTTATAGCCCCCCTCTATTTTGGTATCCTATTCTAGATTGGTAGGATAAGACCCCAATGGATGAATCCATGGAAGTCAAAATATGGAAAATATTTGAATAGAGGCATGGATTTTATGCTCACCTTACTGGTGGTGCCATAGATCTCATGGATTTCAAAGTTATTTGTGAAATGGTAATGAAAAAGTTTATTACTTGAGGTCAAACAAAAAATTAAGTTGGGGGGTGTGATGAGCCCCAGAAATGTTTTATTCTTGTCCTCATCTATTATACTCATCCTACTTGTTAACCATGATTTTGAACACTTTCATATAATTTTATTTCTGTATATAGCCATAATATTATAAATAACATTATGTTTCTATACTCTTTTAATATTTAAAATTATGTATTAGAATTAAATATATGATAAGTATCTATTTATTTATAAAAAAAATTACATAATGTGTTTTAAAGATGTTTTAAATAGATAGGTATATAGCATGGAACATCATGCAGTAAAGGAATATCATTACACAAACTATCATGTATCCACTATGTGACTAAAGCTACAAATGAATAAATTTTTATTCCTCTTTCAATTTAATTTCAAAAACAACTATAACCTCCATGGATCCCAATAAATATGGGGTTGAAGATTGAAATTTTTTTGTTTGTCCTATAACAATGTCATAGAATTCACATGAATAATGACTTTAGCAAAAGAAGCCCATTTCAATTATCCTAAGTTTAATGTATCTTAGATTAGAATATATATTGTTTTGCATAAAATAATCTCCTCTATGGTGTATGTATATATATATATATATATATATATGTAGTAATAGAGTTTAGATATAGTAGATGTTGATTAGAGATTATCAAAAGAATATTTTGTCAAGCAATTATCATTGTAATTTTTTGCAACAATTTATTGTTGCATTTTTTATTAATATGAATAAGTGTTTCTAAGTTTAATTAAGTGTTGTGAGAGGAAGAATTAAATATGGAGTCAAAATGAGAAAGGGCCCCCTTTAAAAGTCTAAAACAACAATCCAACCTATTTTAATAGCTAAGCATGTTATTTGATTTCTTTATGCATTATGTGTTTTATTTTTGAATTGTGTGATTTACATTCTTAGATTTTTTTTAAGGAAGCTTCCAAAATATAAGAATTTATATCACAATATTCTATTTATGTTTAATTTATATATTTTCATTTACTACGTGACTTTAACATCTTAAATAATAATTAGTAAAAGGTCAAATTATAAAATTTAGTGTGCACATACAGTGATGTCATCCTATCAAGTTTACATCCTCAAGTTAACATTTAAATGAAGTAGAAGGTATAGGTCCATGGTAACTCTCCTTATTTATTTTGATTAAGAGAAGTATATCTGATTGTGAATCAATTACTAGTCAACTACCATTTATAGGAGAAAACATCTAGTCACAAGAGAAATACCATCAGTAGATGGACATAGTGAGAAGGAACTAAAAGGCCTAGATAGAGAAAAGGAATGAGAAATAGGCCAAATACCTAGTGGTGACTCACATGTATTCATTATTTGACCTTGTACAACAATTTTCTCATGATTATGTATATGGCCCCTTAGGTAGTCAAGACCCAAAATCAGATGCAGTTTGGGGACTATATAATACAAGCTATTAGCCTTAATCTCAACCAGGCTAGCCCCACAAATTGAGTCAAGTTGATGGAGGAAACATAGAATTCTATAAATATATACTATATCAAAGTGACCCAATATCTATAAAAAACCAAGATGGAACTCACCAAGGTTAAGGTTATGATTGACTACCTCAATGTTGAGGCTAAAGCCAAATATACAAATCTAAATAATGAAGGGTCCAAACTTTAGAGATGCATCTCTAATGAGAGTTTCCAAGTGTAATCCAATCTAAGGGTGACTACAAAGACCAACCTATAGGAAAAAGAGACTGAATTGGCATAGACCCATTAAAACCTCTTATATTCTTATTGGGATTTTTAATAATTGAAGCATAAAGCATAGAAGGAATCCTTGATCAAGGACCATAAAATTCTTTATCTAAAGAATGACCTTGATTCTGATCCATAAAAAATGGATATCCTCCCTATGGTTCAACATCTATATACATCTTACTAGGAAAGCATCAAAGGTACGACCATAAATATGAAGCCAATGCTCAAGTTTATTGTAGACTTACACAAGATGAGCTCTGAGGTAAGTGTATTTATTGACCAAGTCATTGCCTTCATGTCCCATAAAGTCCTAAATTCACAACTTCTCATCTAAAAGCTTTATAGCACTTCAAATGAGACACTGTATAAAGTAGGGGTGGTTGATTGAAGGTAAGCATTGGTAAAAGTAAATGAATTTATAGGCTACAACAAGGTAGCCACCAAGTGTAAGACATTCATTAATTCTTTAAAAATGGTGGTCCAAGATAGGTGGGGGAACATTAAATAATTATTCCAATTGGGAATCCCATCCCAATTCTTTGTGAATAATAACATCCTCCCAGAGGACCAAATCAAAACATTTCTAGAGTAGAAATAGAATGACTAGATCATGTTCATTGCTAGTGATCAATCACTTAGTGTCTTATACATGGAGAAGATATTATAACCACTCATGTAGCTAGAGTTCGAAACACTAGTAGTATTCCAAGGTTTGGGGAGCATTTCCTTTAAGGAGATTAATGATTTAGAAAGAGCCTTTAAGGCTTTTAAGAAGAAGGCCCAACCCAAGGAGGAAGAGTTCAAACCTTTTTAGGTGGCTATTCAAAAGTTGTAGGTTCACAAACCTTCCTCTTATCTTGTAAATTTTACCTCAACTGGTCTATGTACCATAGTTTTTGGGTTCTCTCATTGGCTAGTGGACACCCCTATAAGTTACTAGGGATTATGGATTAGGATAAACCTTTTATCATTAAGGAGTAGTTCATATTTATTCCCAAACTCATTTTTTGTATTTAACACTTCTACCTTTGGCCATCCTTTCTCAAGGCCCCTTTTGTATTTTTCACCTAAGTATTAGATTCCTTATTCTTCCTCTATGTATTAGTTAGGTTATTTTTCATCATAAAGAGTCTCTTAGTTAACTTCAGTGTAGATCCAACCTAACATGAGGTGACCCATCACTATTCTAAGCTGGTTCCATTTTGGTCAAAACTTTGAGAAATTATATTAGATAATAGTATAATGAGAGGGACCCATCACTCATTTATAAATGTGACCATGGGTTCTCCACATGGTGCCCTTACACTCATTTTTGAAAGGAAGTGCCCAAATTCCCTTAGAGAAGTGTCTACTCAACATGTGTCATTCTAGAACTCATCTGAGAGTAGTTTTGATCTATTAGACCTTTGGGTAGTGCCATTATCTAGTGAGGATAAGGAAATGGCTCACCATGTAGTTATAATAATTAGGAGATTATCCTTTCCACATGGTACCATAATTATTATCAAAGTCAAGGTTTTACTATCAAGACTAGGAGTTATAAAATTGGTCAAAATGAATCGATTCCCATCTGTAATGGCATAACAAAGGTAGTTCTATAAATAAATGATTGGAACCATGATTCTTTTCTTAACCATCATGTAAATTAGAGCATGATGTGATTACACCATATATAGGATCTATAGGTTAACTACACTGATGATACTGAGTCCTTCATTCAATGATAGTGGCATCATCATTAACATGAGTGTTAGGTATTTCTAGTTGTCACCCCTAAAAGAAGTTGCTTCAACTATATATTTTGGGCTCATCCCTTTTGGAAGGGGATATTTATCATTTATTTGTATTTTTATAAACATACATTTGTAATAGAGTAGGAGTAGTAGCAGTTAGCATTTTTCATTCTATGACCTTAATAGGTGAACCTCATGGGTCAGATTGAATGTTTTATATTATGCCATTGAGGCCTTCTATACTTTTTTCTCCACCTAAAAATGAATAGGATGTGGTGTTCTATGTCAATTTGAGTGAGAAGTCATTTCTGGTCATTTTTTTTGTACTTCTATAGTATTAGTCTTTATTTGCATTATAGATCTTGATTCATGATTTATGCTCCTTTATGGTCTATATTGTTTAAGGATTCAATATATTTTATGCAATTATATTTTAACACTTAAAATCTCTTGACACATCATCTTAGCTAGTTTTATTTTAGTATTATTTACATTTCCTTCCTTCCCCTTTTCACCCCCAAAGATCAAATTAAGGATCCAACTTTCAAAATCTTGAAGGTTTCTTTACAAACTAAAATTTAGTCCCACACCTATAAATCTTCCCATAGAGGATATTTAACATGAAGTGAGAGTTTTAGGCATCAATAGTATTCTTATCCCTACATGCATCTCACATTACTATTATGCTTAGTTTATCTATATGATGATTCCATGTTTCTCCATGTTATCACTATTACTAAAATTTATATATTTATGTCATAAAAACCTTCACATAAGTTTTTATTTTGAGTTAAGTTATTAAAAAATCTCAATAAATCTCTTCAAAATATGGGGCATAAAATGTGGCTTCTATTAGATATTAAGCTTTAAATTTCACCATACTAATAGAATTATGCAGGCTCTATTGGCATAGTTACAAACTCAAAAAATACTTAGAAATACATTTTGGATAGAATCACCTTATTGGACAAGGGCACACTATTTTTTTGTACATTCACCTATTATTTCCCAAATACCCAAAAAAAAAAAATCCATAGTTGCTTAAAATCTTAGTTAATCGAGAGTAGTTTTTAACAATTTTATAGTTTCAATTTCTAGAAATACTCAAGTTTGTCTTGGATTTAATTACTTTGTAGAAAAATATGTATCATGTTATTCCAAGTATCATATGGTTTTTTTCATAATAAAATTTATTATTACTCATTCTTATAATATATATGCACAATATATCATATCAGGGTATGTGTGCATCACATGCCTTCTTTATTGCTCAATTTTGAACTAGTTTCACAAACAGATTACCAATCCATGTCATTACCCACATTGTATACACCATACCCAAACTATACTAGTTAATTTTATTAATTTTACACCATTTTTTATGATAAATGAACCTTATTCTATTTTAAATTGTTGGTTCACCTTTTGCACTAGTTTTTCACCATTTTTTTCACCAGAACAATCTATTAGGATTCGTAAAATGATTCAAAACTACTTAATAAATTTGGGTATGAAATTATTTATTAAATCACACCTTTATTTATTAATCAAAATTACTCAACAATGAGGATTGGGGAATGCACAATCCAATCTAAGCTATTCAATGCAAATGAATAAAATTAAAGGTCATTCCCTCTACTATCACCAGTTGTGCACTAAGAAAACACAATGGTTCACATACTTAATTAAGTGTATTCATTCCTTATTATTCACTAGTTATTTTTATATTTTGATTTTTATATTAATACTAATAAAATAATAATTATATACATGTTACATTATACATTTGTGTGGAGCATAATTTAGCATTGTGGCCTACATTCAATATTACACTTCCCAAGTAAGTTCATGTACACACTTCTCCTTTTACTCTAGTAATTTCACTTTGATTAATTACTATAAAAAAATTGGGGGGTGGGGAGTAGACACATTAATAAAAAATTTAAGTGAAATAGTGCACTTTTGACCACCCTGCTTACACACTTAGCTCATGACCTATTATATGGCCTTTTGATCACTTTCCTTCACTTTTCATATGGAATACTCACTCTTATAATCTAAATAAAATCCCAATAATGTACCTATTTATTTTTAAATAAACCTAAGCCAAATCTTAAATTATCATAAACCTATATCACCATTTTTCTCCCCATTGGACAATAATGCCCAATTGGATAAAAGTGATATGCTCTATTGTCTGAGTATCCATTATTGTCTTCCGACCAAATAATGAGTAAATTTGATAAATTAAAATTTATTAAAATTTCATATTATTATTTTTTTAATACCCATATCAATTAATTATAAATAAAATAATATAAAAACACATTTCAAATAATTACACACATAAGAGGCTTCTACATTAAAAATCAATAGAATTATAATTGCACATTTAAAAAAAAATCTCTATCTATCACAATTATGATACATAAGACCCTAGTATCCCTAAGATAAATTTTTAATACATATCCATGGTCACAAGTCATAGTTGTAGCTCTTAATTAGAATAGTTTTGCATTGACGTATATCATATTGCACTAGTCATTCACACATCACCATAACATGTGATAACTACATGAATTTTGATCCCTCTTCAAAATATTGATATGTAGGTAGTTCTCAAAAAATGGGGTGGTGATGTCATGCCCAAATTTAACCACTACCCATTTTTCTTCCATTGATTTGAATTTATCTTGTCATGAAAATGAACTAGGGTTTTGAATATAAAATAGTCATACATTAGTATCTGTAGTAGATCATAAACATGTAAATATTTTGAAAAATATAAAGATAAAGGCAAACAAAACCCAAAAATTTCAAATCTCAATTATTTATAGGAAAATGTTAGCCACTCATAAAATAGGAGAACTTTGCTCTCCTTTCCACATTAGGGTTTTATTTTCCCAGGATCTTGTAGGCTCCAAATATAACTTCACACTTTAAAAACATAGTCACCCTCTCAATTACAATAAAAAAATCCTCTCACATATCTATCTTCTAGCTAAGTTCTTGTTCTCATCTTTCACTTTCCATATTTTGATTATTTAAAAATTTAGAAAGTTTCAAATTAATGAATATTTAATTTATTGTAATATTATTCTTATTGATTTTTTATATTAGTTTATCTAATTAAGGTAATCTAAATCTCTAGGTTTCCCAAATTTGACAAAACAACTACCATCTAAACTAAGAAATATATATTTTTCCCATTGGGGTTGGTTCAAGAATATTCATGTCAAAGAGAGTTTTCATAAAGTGATTTTGACACTAATGATATGTATGCATTATCTTAAGGAAATGAATGTGGGTACTAAGATTATAGAGTTATTAAATAGGATACCATTATTTATGTATAGATTATAATAGAGATAATTTTAACTAGGAAATATAATCTTGTATAATATCATATTTTTAATTGGGAGGAATTGAATATGATTTTTTATATATGTTTAATTTTGTTTAACACAATTGGCTTGGATAATGACACAAAACTTAGACAAAGTCACTATCTTAGCTAAATGATATTTGAGAAAACTTAAACAATGTCATTGGCTTATTTTATGATGCTTGAATAGATACTAAATATTTCATCATCTTATCTAATGGAGTTAGATGTGCATGATTAAAATATTTAATTTCATTATCCTATCCAATAATGTCATAATTTTTTAAACTATATAGTTTGTATATTTATGAGGGGTTGATACATAATTCTTACATGTAGGGTATGCATAGATAGTTGTGTATTTTTTTAGACGCCTAATTTTGGTATAAGACCCTTTTTGATTGTGTATTCCCCATTTTATAAAACTTTGTCTAATTATGTATAATTGGTTCTTTTTGGACACTTTTTATTCAGCACTAGAACTTATTTATCCTTTCAACACTGTATATGTCTTCAACATTCTATCAAATTTATCTTATTTAACTATATAGGTCTTGTTTATATACTTTTTGAGAAATATACCTCCATTCCTAACCATATATCTCTCTTCAGTTAGATTCAATGACCCACTAAATTTATCTTAGGTGGATATAGTGACCCTCCAAATCCATCCTCTATATCTTTGTGGGTTCTTCCTACCTTCACTTTATTTCCCATTCCATTACTTTAGATTGTTGAATTATTCCATGGTTAGACTTAGCATGTCTTGTCCTAGATAGGGCTATATATGCTAGTTCATCCCCAATCATTTATTAATTATTGAGATAATTTGAATCCTTATATATAATTTAAGTTTAATCCACATATTAATCAAATCTATTTATACATTTGTAGTGGATCTTTCACCTTAATAATTTAATATTATTCAATCCTTGTGACATCATAAAATTGTACAAATAAAGAGTTTAGGTTTATGTTCATGTATTTTCAATACACTTAACTATGGAGAGGAGGTAAATTTATCCTTTGATACTCAAATCACATGCAAAAAAGAGATACATTGACTTTTATTCTAAGCATCTTCAATATGTATCTATAACTCCTTAAGGGGTAGCATGATTCAACTAAATTTTCACACACTTGGATTATTTTTTTATTTTAAAGGATTAGGTAAAGGATAACAATAGTTAAATTCAACAAATTCTACTTGACATTTTTGTATTGTGATCACACAACATTATATGACATCTACCAACACACTTACATTAAAAAAATATGTAATACATTATAGAGAAAAGTATATATTTGTCACTTGAAGTAAATAATCAACATCATATAAAATATTCCTAGTACAAGTTTGGTTATAAGAGATGGAGAATTGAATCCATTATTTAATATTTTCATAGTAAAACTCTACATAGACCTACACACTCATATACCCAACCTAGATCCTGTTCTCTATTTTTAGTTCATCAAAAAGGTATGTATGATTTTAAACTTATTTTTTAATTTCACTATTATTAGTTGTCTTAAAAAAAATATTGTCTAGTTTGTTTTTGTTTTTGAAAGCTTATGATTTTGATTTACACTATATTTAGTTAACGATATTTTTTTCCCTAGCTTTATCATATTATGTATATGTGTTTTTATCAAAACTAGGAAAATAAAAAATTGATTAAGTCCTAATTATGATAAAATTATGCATAAAATAATAATATTAAAATTAAATAAATTATGTCTTATTTGAATTTTTTCATATTTAGAAAGATGTGAAATATAGAAATTTCAATAAGTAAATAACATAGCTAGAAAATACTAATTATAGATTGAGACTCAGACTAAGACTATAGGTTTGATGATGTAACTATGTGAGATGAATGTAAATTAGGAATAGGGCTTCAATTAATTTTGGGATGTATCCATGTTAATCATATCTAGTAGTACTCCATTTTTTTCTATATGGAGCACCAACATCTGGTGAAGTTTTTGATCTATGTGTGAAAATTTACCTATGTCAGGTGACTTGTAGGCTCTATGTGTGTGATTTATATTACTTGATCTACTATGTAATCCTCTATGCACCTTCTTCTTTAATTTTAACTTGACCTTGGATCAATATATCATGAATGAAAAATGGATAAAAAAAGGGTTAGTGTTTGAATTCATGATAGACTTCAACACTCCCTATTTTGAGTATTGAATACATACCAATACTTGAAAAATAGTTCAAACTCCATATATTTCTCCTATGATACAGTGGTGTATGTGAAATATTAGTGTAATTCTAGATGTTTGTTCAATATTATTGTGATTAGTGTACTTAGGAAATGAATTGTGACTTAAAGGGTATATATAGACTTATCTTAGGGATACTAGGGTTGTATGTACTCATAATTAGGATAAATAGAGAATTTTATCTCACTATTAAATAACTATTCTAGATTTTTTTAATATGGTATTAGCTTCTTCCCATTTAGTAGATAAATTAAAGGAAAATGTGATTTTATAATGATCATATTTGAATTATTTTGGATGGGGTTCATAAAATGTGTGGGATGACATGTTGGGTAAATTTGAATTTAAACAAATATATATTGCTTGGAAAGAGGATATGACTATTGAATTTAGACACTACTAGTGGATTGGATAGTTTTTAAGGATAAACCTTATATAAATAGTAGAGACAAATAAATTAGAAGTGTAATTTAGGTTACGAATAGGCTTAGCTTGTCTAGAATGTGAAATAGGAGTATCAGAGTGTGAATTTACTTAAGAGATAAGTGTATTCCACATTCAAGTCAAGGAAGGGTGGTCTAATACATTAGAATTTTCCTAAGCTAAGTGTGTTTGAGAATATTGTCACAATAACATTACTTTAGAATTAAATTTTAATTTATGTGTCAATATTTTATTCCCTTTTATTCTAGTAATAAAACAACAAAAAATTACTAGTGTAAAAGGACAAGATTTATACCTAAACTTACCTATAGATAAAAATATTGAATTTAGGCCACATTTTGAACTATGCTTCATGTTTTAACCTACAATGAAAAATGTATAAAATAATTTCTTATTTAAGATAACAATAGAGAAGTAGAGATAAATGTTTTTATAGATATAATAACAAGGAATGAATACAGATGTTTGGGTACATGAACCATTATGTTTTCTAGTGAGAAATTAATGAATAGATAGGGTAGGACCCTTGGAAACTTATCTTAATTGAATAAATTAGATTTGACTATGCATGCTCCAACCCTCACTAATAGGTGAGTGAGATTAAGAACTCAATATGTGATTAACTCCATAATTGCATACCCAATGTAGTAAAGTAGCTTGTAATCTATGTATGAATTTTAATGGATCATTTGTGGTGAAAAAATAATGTAAACGGGTGAATAAACTATTGTAGATATAATAAGATTCATTTCTCATGCAAAACTAGTGAAAATTTGGTGAAAATATAGTATGATTTGGGTTTAATGTATATAACTTGGAGAATGACATAGGTTTCCATTCCACCTTTGAAACTAGTGTATAAATTAAGGAAGTGGTCATGTATCACACATGCTCCAAATATGATATCTGAGTATACTAATTCTGAGAATGAGTAATATTAAATGACTTTATAATAAAAAAATCATATGTGATAACTTGGAACACATTATATGCATGATTCCCCCATTCTGAGAAAATGTTTGTGACATAATTGAGTAAATTTTTTAAAATAATTATAGTGGTTTTGACTCTAAAAAGTTATGGAAATCATTATTTTCTACTTGATAGGATAAAAACACATTGTTATAGACATAGTCGACCCACCCCCTTGTGCAAATGGAGTGTTATAGTATTAAATTTATTTATGGGTAAAATTTGGGTATCAACTCTAATTTGTTGATGAAATTATGTTTATTCTATCTGTATACCAAGTTATTGTATATTAGTCTCTAAGACAAGCCATTATGTATGACCCCTCTTTTAAGCTAAATTTTTAAATCTATGTAATAACTTAACTGAAAAGAATAAATTATGTGAATTTGATGTTATGTAAAGTAATTGAAATTGAGTAATAATGATAATATTTGTCAATTATTTCATCATCATAGATAATTTTATTTTTGAAAAAATTAATGTAAGATGCATTTAGAAACCAAGCATATACATTGTCATGTCTAGATATATGTTAGAAATTAATCATGCAATGATAAATTGATGAAAACATAGTACTAAAATTCAAATAGAGATACTGAAAGAGGGATGCATATTTTTTATCATGGAATTAGAAAATGGGTAAGATGCATTATGTCCATCTTGGCATCTAAAATTTATTAAATTAATAAAATAAGTGTCATGGCCATGAACCACACATACTAGCACACAAATCATGCAATAAAAGCCAACTAGACACATACAAGGTGTATACACATAATATTTTTAAAATTTATTAATTACTGATGATATCTCTCTTGCAAGAACACATCAAATATCAATATCTCTAAGTGCATGCCTTAAAAGGTAAATTGGGAAAGGGGTTGGTAGACCTTTGTGTTGCATAAGATTGTTGGCCCCTATAACACCATTTAAAACTAATACAAGTTACTCCCATCTATTTCCATGGGTTTTGAAACCTATTTATACACTTTTATAAGCAAATCACCACCCAAAATAACCCTTAACTAATAAAAACCTCTTTTTTACCATGTAACCTACTAGGTCTACTAGATCAACCCCATTACAGGGTTTATCACATGTTCAAAAACTAGGCTGGCCCAAGCTAACATAGTTCAAAATCTAATGGCTATTTTTATTATCTAAAAAGGTTAATCAGGTTGACTTTGTCAACTTAATTTCTAGGAGGGTTTAAGGTTATTTCACAGCTATATATACTTCCTTTCATTTCATTTGTAATAGAGGAGTAGTCTATTATGCATCATTATTTCTTGAAAATCTACTTATATAATCAATAAGGGGTTTATTTATTTATGTTCTTTCCCTTGAAAGATTAGTACTTATCTTATGGAAATATTGGATTCATAGGATAAGTCTTGTATCCAAGAGTTCATTTGTCCTTGTAATCCTTACAATCCCACAACATCCTTTTGAAAAACACCATTGGCCAAGGGAGAGATTAAGGCATGATTGGTTTAATTCAACAAAGGTAAGTATATTCCTAAGCCCTTAATATTTTGGTAAGTATATATTGTATATTTAATATATATTTATTTGTATCTCTCCTTTCTTAGATATTCTCTATGTTATAGACAAATTTATCTTTGCATGTTTATTATCTTCCCTCTTTATGCCAGAAGCTTTGGTGAGCACTAGATTAGCTTACACAATTGTTTAGTATATTATATTAATTAAAATTATTTACAATAATAGATACTTCACTTTGGTTATCACAAGATGTAATTTTCTTAGAGGCCTTGGAAACCACCCTTTTTCCATAATTTGATACAAGATCCCTTAGTGTAGGTTTAGCAGATCCATTATTAGTCATGACCATGATTTAAACATATCCCCAAGTGTACTTGTTAGTTTATTACCTTATTTGATCTTTAATATTATTAGTTATGATAAGTTATAAAATTATCTATTTTTTGTTGCATACATTGTAGTGAACCTGACATGAATTTAACCCTTTCATATTTTTTATTTTTATTTACTGACAACTAGATTGACCCTATAGGCCCCGTTCAATATACCATGTGTATTTTTTCATACTCCATCAACCTTATGTACTTATTTTAATAATATTTTTATAGGTTTTTATACTTAGTCATCCCTGTCAATTTTGTTTAGTTATATGTGCAAGTTTTAGTAGCTTAATCAACATGTTCAACCTAGTTAGGGAACTTTTTCATATGTTTTCCAACTAAGGTGACCCTATAAATTTTGTTTTCTCTTTGCATAAAAAATTTTAGATTAAAAAAATTATATTGACCTTATCAACATAGTTTATGTTCCTATTTTTTGTCATCTAACTAAATAAAATGGCTTAATTCTTTTATATATATATATATATATATATATATATATATATATATATATATATATATATATATATATATATATATATATATATATATATATATATATATATATATTAGTCTACTTAGTCAATCCATTTGACATAGTTTCATTTTTTTTTATCATTTATAAATTTTATTTATACTCAATTGACTAGCTCAACTTAGTTCTAATGTTCTATATTTCCTTCTATAGGTTTAAAACTATACCTAGACAACATAGTTTTAAAAAGTAATTCAACATTTTTTGACAATTTACTTGATCGATCTAGTAAACTTAGTTTATAGTGCTAGGTTTATTTTAAATATCTTAGTAATTAATAGCTATCAAATTTTAAATTAATTTCATTTATTTCTCTTTTTTAAACTTCAAATTTAATTATTATTTTTCCTATTTTTTAGTTTTATAAAGTTGTAGCTTTAAAATCAACTAAATCAATCAGATCTACTTTGTTATATACCTATTTTCTATCCAATAAATTAAGTTGAAAAATTTGATTATGTTCCTTTTATAATATATTTCAATACACTAAGTTGATTAGCTTGACTCTATTTTGATCTATTTGTAAAACTAGGTCAACCAATTTGACCTAGTTCTATTTATATTATTCTTAGTTCAAGCAAAGGGAATTAACCTACATGGATATTAATTAAAATAACTTTAATTTCTAGTTTGTTACCTATTTATTTGAATTTCAAAAAATTCAAATTAGATTTTAAAACTTTGATTTTCACCTTTATTTTTCACTTTGTTTGGTTTTCTCTATAGATTATGTACTATCAATTTTCAAACTACTTAGTTACTATCATGAAGGGCTACTTGATACTTTGTTTATTGAAGTTGTCTATCATTTATAGATATAATGGTGTGAGTATATTTCCCTAATACTCATAGAAATGGTATATAGCTAAACATAGTCTTTAGTTTCCACTTACCTCATGATATTTTATAAACACCTAAGAATTACCTTTTTATTGAACCTTAGGAATCTATCCATCTATTTATTTGTGTGGTGCATTAGTTAGCTGTTAGCACCAAGAAGTTATTTCCACCATACCCTTGAAAATAGGTTTAGTGGGATATGATAATGTTACTAACTCCATATTATATGCTCTAAAACATTGGGCCAACACTATCTACTCAATAAAAAAGTATATTTGGGAGCTTACACTTGTAATCAAAACCTATGTAAAACTTCTTAATCTTATTTTTGAGAAATTATCTAATTAGCTTCTAAAAATAAGTATTTTTTATTTCTATTTTCAAATTCTATGTTATATTTCAAACTCATATTATCCAGGTTTGATACAATATTTGTGTTGTGTAGTACAACTAGATTGACTATATCAACCTAGTTATCTATGTGTTTAGTTATATTTTTTGCAACTAAAGAATTTTTATTTTAGATTTAGACCATTTTATATTTTCAACCCATATAACTACATAAACCAACTCGATCTACTCTTTTAAAATTTAATATATTTATATTCCTATAGAACTATATTGAACAGCGCAACCCAATCTTTTTATAGGTCATTCTATTTATCTTCCTACAAAACTAGGTTGACTAGTTTAACCTAGTCTTATATAGGCTACTTTGTTTATCTTCCTATAGAACTATGTTTAATAGATTAACCCATTATTTTATAGTACATTTTTCTTATCTTCCTATAAAACTAATTCAATCTGGTCAACCTAGTATAATATAGATTATCTAGTTTATCAAAAAGTGTTAATTCAATCCCTTCATGATGTAACATGTGTTTGATGATGCTAAAAATCATAATAAAACTAATATTATGAGTTTCACTAATCCTAATATGTTTTTAAAAACATATTTTTTGGTAACTAACCTAGATGAAATCAATATCCATGTTAACACTTGAACTACTAACTACGGGGCTCCTCTTTATTCCATGACACTTAACCCCTTTTTCATGCAAATGGTAGAAGATGAAAATGATCTTAAATACATGGTTGAAATGATTCTATTCATAAATTAAAATCCTCAACATCTAGGTAAGGATCCTAAAATAATTTATAACCTCATTATGAGACCTCATGTTGGATAACCCCATTCACCTTCACCTAGTTTTTCCATACGATTTTGGGCAAGTCGTGTTTTGATTTCTTCCACACCTTTACCTTATATCATGCCTCCTTATAATACTATGATGTCATCCTCCATATCTTCCTTCACCTCCATTCCAATTATTTTTACAAACATGTTATGTGTGAAATTTAGTGGGTCTCTTCAAAACATACACACTAATACCCAATTCCATATTAGTGCTTCTCATTCTACTAGTGTTTCACAAGCTATTACTACATCTCATGCTCATAGTATATAATAATCTTAATACTTAACATAATACTAACACATCCAATGGTTTTTATACAACTAAAAATAGTGTTCAAACTAATCAATTATTATTATGAACTCTTAACTAAATAGCTACTTTTCAAATTAGTAATGCCAATCAAATGGTGTAAATGTAAAACCAATTATTGCATATCCAAAACCAAAACCAACCTAATCAATGGGGAAAAAATCATAATTTTCCCTCACCTACACTTATAGATGCACATGGTAATCTTATAACACAACCCCCACTTATTAACAAAAATATTAAAAATTTACAAAATGAACAACTTGTTCCTAAAATTTAAACATTGACATAGGGGTAATAGTTCCTAATACTATTTTTAATGGATCCATGGATCCAACTTTGCATTTTAATACCTTCATAAATCTATATAAATATTGGTTTGAACTTAATACCTTTATTGTAACCAAGATCTTAGATAAAACCTTTTTAGGTGATGCTTTATATTGGTATAACCAACTTAATACTCATTTTAATACTAGTTTAGATGATATAGTCAAAGATATAAACAAGTGACCTTCCAAAAAATAACCTAGCCCACCTCATCAATTAAAAATAATTATAATCCTAGATGGCACAATTATTCATTAAATTATGGAAAGCGTTGTATAATAAATTAGATCATAATATGTCAAATGAAAATATCTTCCAATTATTCACTAATGATCTTCATCTTAAACTAAATACCATGTTAGGGTCCCTACCCCAAAATCCTTGGAAGAGGCCCTAAAATGAGATAGATGTTTTTATTTCCTTATACGCTAATTTGAACCTTCACACCCTTCCATAAGAATTAAAATATGGTGTTCCATACACACCATCGAAGCCATTGCTCCAAATAACACCATAGAGATTACTCCCCCAATGCTAAATAATAGTTCCCATCTTAGTTTTATATTTTCTCAAGAAAATACTATGGATGTATACAAACCTCTTTCCCTATCATAAATTCAAAATAATTTTTCATTACATTCCATATAATATCCTGATCATATGTATCCTATTAAACGTTTGCATGATCCTCACAATTTTTTTTGGTTCCATGTTAGTTGGGGCCATTCTCATGAAAATTGATGCCAATTGCAAAAATTGACTATAGATTATCTCCTTTAACCCAACTTTGATCAAAAAACACTTATACACAAATGACAACAAGATTATGAGATAGAAGCAAAGGATCATGAAAATAAAATAAAAATGAATCTTTAAATCAAGCTAATGTTCACTTATATATTTACAAAGATATTATTCCTAACCATCAAGATAACTATAATCAACATCCGACTACCAATATTGTTGAAACAACCATAGATCCTACCATAAATGTCAAGAATTTTGTCAACATGAATAACATGAGGTTATTAGTTTCTTATATTAATCACTATCTATCCTCATACTATAACAACTTTCCAAAAATTTGTATGGCTTAAGACTCTTGCCCATCTTAATTCATAAAATTGGGGCATGTGGAATCAAAAAATACACAAGTAGCAACACCAAATCCATAAATTTATAATACTTATCATACCATTGTTATAATATATACTCCCCCTACAACTAAGACACCTAAAGTGGGCACTCCACAAACATCTATTGATATTTCTTCTGTTTGACTATAATAAATTACAAAAGATTTTACCACATTGCCTAAGATAACATAAGTGATTAAAAAATATCAACTTTTCTTAACCAAACCTAAACTAAGCATTATTTATTAGTTTAAATATCAATATCATTCCAATCCATCTTCATAATATTTACAACATTTTGTACCTCTATCCAATAATTCTCTAATGGATTATGATGAATGGGATCGCATAAAAGAATTATCAAATCTTCCATATCTAAAACCTTTCTTAGAACTCATGGGAATTTATCCTAGACATAAAAAAAAAATTAATGCAATTATTATTTGAAATGATCATCCCTCAACCTCCACCCATGGGGAAAGAAATTAATTTATCAGGATACGAAGATAACATACTCTACTAGTGTAAATAAATGTCTGTCCATGTAGAAAAAATAGTGGACACTTATCTTTCACTCAAATTTCCTATCTCTTCCATGATTCTTGATGAAATATTTAATTATATGGATGATCTACCATTATTTATCAGTGTAAAAATAAGAGATATCTAAGGCAAACATTCTTTAATTTATAAAGGATTAGGGTCTTATGTTTCTTCCCTTGATTTTATTAAAACACTTGGGTATTCTAAATGCAATCTTAAATCCATGTAAAGTACATGTAAAGTATATGATCAAAGACAAATTCCTCCATTAGGTTATTTTTAGGTTCCTATCATAGTTCACCCAGTCATAGTATGTGTAAAATTAATGATATTTAACTTTGAACTCTCTTATAATATATTACTCAATTGACCTTGGACACATTGAATGAGATCAATTGCCTCATCAGCATGCCAATGTGTTAAATTTCCCTATAATGGTTCTATATACAAGATTCAAGGACATATAAACCCTTGGAATTTTGAACAATCCAATGAAACAAGTGTTTTTAAAATACCTACCATTGAACCTTTGTCTAGCATCCCATTTTGTGAATCACAAAGTTTTAATCATCCTGTCAACTCTACTAGAGGTTATAATGGTCATTCCAAATTAATAGGAAACATACTAGCTAGCCTTTTAGATTCAAACAATGATGAACTAGATGAGATAATTTTAAAAATAAAAACTTATGATCTCTCTTCTAACATAATATCTCAATTACACCCTTTTCTTCAACATCAACCTCATCAACAACCATGTGATGAAATTTTGATTACCTTTTCAAAAACTAAGAATTTCATTCACCATATTTCCTCAACTGATAAAATCATTGGCACATGTACTATTTTTTATACTTCTGCTTATGATGATTGATACTCTTTAGATGATCCATTTTTAGTTGGTTTTACTCAAGCTAAATATAAAAAGATAGTTAGATATCATTCTTCTTTATAACATTCTCTTAGTTATATTCTTATATTTCCTTCTCTTAATATAGTACTTGATATTAGTTCTTCATCTTATATTCATAGGTCCAAGATGAAGAACACACACACCACACATCCAATAACTATTAAGCCTCTTTAGAGTATTCTCATGGACTATGCCATGATAAGACCTTACTAATTTACTAGATTACATGATTCTTCTATCTTACTTTCTCCATAGATTTTAGCTACACTACTTTGACCTGATACAAGTTTAGCCATCCATGAATTTTACCCTATTGTTGATCCTATTATGATTTTTCCTATTAGTGATGTCATACTACTTCTACCTAAGCTTAAAACTTTACCAACATGATCGGTAGATGAACCTTATTGTGAGATATATAAATTTGTTGGTCATTGGGCTAAGGATTGTAGTGAAAACCAAAAATAGTAGGTATCTTCTACTACCACCACAAATATCCAACCTTTACCATCTATTACTAGATGTACCTTTTTCTATCATGGTACACGTAACCATTCTTCTACTCATTGCCACCATCTTAGGTAATACATTGATACACTTAATCTAGTTATAACATACCCAAAAGATAAGATTGTTCAACATCCTAAATTACTTTCATAGTATATTCCTAAATATGGAGAGGTTTATTATCCTTTACATTAGTGTACTACATACCATACTAATAGATTATGAGTGCTTTAGTAGAATTTTCAAGATTTTCCATAGACTACACAAACACCAATTCAACCTCATGTTATACATAATTTTAGCCAAAATTAGCTACCATAGGTAAGTATAATTCAAAACCTTTTTATCTACACTTGTTTAATTTTGTTGGTAACCCTTGAATGTGTTTGTCTTATTCATATATTATGTTTTAATGATAGGTAACGTGTCTTCCTTTTCATCGTACAAGGTCCTATAAGATGGTATATCTAGTATCATAGTCAAGTAATTTTACCTTTTCATTAAATTTTCATTTATTTGACCCTTTATAAGGTGTTTAGCAAAGCTAAAGGTTATTTTGTCAAGTTTACTGTAATTGTTCATTTTGTCTTGTGCTTGTCCAAGCTACTCCATGTTAAGTCTGAGTTAGTTTATGGATGAAAAAAGTTTAGATGATATTTTTAGGTCATGTGGTACATGTCAAGATCATCTTTGTACTTATTTTGTTCTTATAATTTGAAAAATGAGGCCTATTTCACCCTTACAACATTATAAGCCATTTTAAATGTTTTCTTGTTCATTTTATAATGTGAAAGGAAGGGATAATGTAAGATATGGTAGATAAAGGGTTTTAAAAATTTATTTTAAATTTATCAACCTATTTACATGATTTAATAGACTCCATGAACACTTGTTCCTATGCTCCAACAGATTTATAAGCAAAATATGGTTATTTTTATTACTAGAAAGGGGTATATTGAGGCATTATTGCAGGTTTTCTAAGTGAAGATGGTTTCCAAGAACCTATATGGATAATTGTATATTCCTTAGGATATATCATTTTATAAGTGTGTAACAAATCCAAAAATGGCATAATTTTTTCCATTTCTCCATTGAGCTTGTTGTAAACAAAAGAAGGCAATTTTCAAACACTAGGTTCATGAAGGAAAAAATGAGTTGGATCAAATCATATTATGGGTAAATATGGGAATATATTCCCTTAATATTACATTCATTATATGTATTTTATAGTTTATTAACTTTATGAACCATCACTAACAATAAAAATACTCTAAAACTCTCTCAAAACCATAATAGCTCAATTTTAGGAGATTTCCCTACATTTGAGAACTCATTGATTATAATTAAGAACTATCTGAGGTATTTAAAGGTCTTGGTGATATTACAACATCATCTCCATCACTTATTTGACATGTATAAGTATTTTGGAGGAAATAAAAATGGTCTATTTATTGATATATAAAGGTGGTAGGTAGGGTTTTGTTGATTTTGTATGTTTCTTGACTTGAAAAGTATTTAAATAGCCTTAAAATTTTATATTTTCTCATTTCACTCTCTTAAAGTTGGATAAATCAATCATCAAGGTCATTATGAGAAACTTTCTTTTTAGTGCTCTTCAAAAAGCCTCCTACAACACTGTCTTCCAATGCATTTTTTTATGATTATAAGGGTTGAGTGTATTTTAAAGTATGAGAAGCATTAAAAAGGAATATTAATTTAATTTATATTATAATTTGTATATTTATGTGATGGTTCAATTATTATTCTTTTAGTTAGGCAAATAATCTACAACTAGGTGTTTAGATGGACTATGTTAAAGCCATGAGAAAACCTTGAAGAAACATAACTCACTTTACATTGAATAGATATGTATAGGCTTGTAATAAGTTAAAAATACCATTTATAATATTATTTAGGTTTTAAAATACTTGTAAATTTAAAAAAATACACCTCAATAAAGGCTTGGAAGCAATATGGAGTTGGAAAATGTATACCTATAAGTTTGCATTCAAGACATGGTTTGAATAAGTGCATTAGTGATTCTAGGTTGGATCCTAAAAACCATGAAAAATAATGTATCCATGAATAATATTCCATTACATATTGTACATGAAAATTATTATAATATGTCTTCAATAATTTCATTATCAAAGCTTGACAATTGTTAATCCTAAACACAAACCTACATACCTACCTTGTAAAAGACATGAGAAAACACTTTTTGAGGTTTTGAGTGTTAGTTAAAGTGAAATTTTAATTTATATAATTCAATGAAAATATAATATAACCTCAAATATATCCATCAAGGAGAAAAACCTTCAATATCATCCTTGAATTAACTAGCATGCTACAGACCTATGAGCATTAGTTTAGTGTTTGTAGACAATACCATGTTTTGAAGATAAATTTATAAGGTTAAAGGAATATTTTTACCTTAAAAATTATTATTAGGGTATATAAATATATGTCATAATTGAACAATATAAACACTATCAATGGCTTAAAATATAAAGAATGTTCACCTATAAGCCTGCAGATTTGTAGGTCTACATTCCTAAGACTAATAGAGGCAAGATTTGAATGAAATATGATTTTGAAGAATAAATTAGTAATTAAATACAATATTATATTATTTAAATTTATATGAATTTTATTAAAAATATAATATCATTTAATGAAAACCTTTCTTAAAACCTTACAAAAATTAAAGCCCAAAGAGACCTATACGACTGCTAAAGAGCTTCTCTAGTAAGCTCACTTCCAATTTTTTAAGGGAATGTGAAACATGTAAATTATAATTATAGTTTTGAGTTATTTTATGGTATTATGAGCCATTAATTTTAATAATATGAATTTTATATGATCATAGATTTATGGAAAAATAAGAAAGACAGATACAACCTTCTCACAATCCTAAAAACCATTTAAAACCTTGAAACTTGGCCTTTTGGATAAGTATGAAGGTGGTATAATAAAAAATTATTATTTTATGGATTGAATTAAGTGATATAATATCTCAAAAAAATTTCATATCACCTTGAAGTTCCTTAAAATTCCCTCTATGCATTTTTTTAGCTCTCAACCTCCTCAAACCTATGTGTAGGCCAACCTAGGGCTAAATGTTTAAAACTAGCATAAATTGAGTTAAAACCCTTTTAAATGATTAAAATTTTTACAAAAAATATTATTTAATGTGCCTAAAATATTTTTAATTATTTTATTTTTATTGTATGGTCTTGTACAATCTTAAGTACTATGGGATTGTATTAGGCCTGATTCGAAAAGATGGGTGTTAAGAAAGTAAGACTGCTTTGGGAGTTAGATCATTAAATTTAGGGTGAATATTTAAGGGGATAAAGGATAATAAAAATTTATTTCATTTTCCCTATAAGTTTTATTTATTTATTAAACAAAGGATCTTTGTGTCAAAATAGGGCTACGAAGAATATGACTGCCTAGAGAGAAAATATGAGAATTATGAATAAAATTACAAAATGAAGGTGGAAAAAAGATTGAATAGAGAAATTAAATATATTTTAAATACAATTAAATTATTTATAATATAGTAATGTGACTTTTCAATCTATAATAACTTATAATGGACAATCTTAAGGAAGATAGATGAGTCATAGAGGATAATGATGATCTCTTATTCTAACTTGATAAATAAGAGGATCATTTAAATATGACACACATTGAGGAGAGATTCATGACTATACTTTGGTATTTTTATTTATTTTAACTTTAATCTTCATGATTTTACACTTCTCATAGACCTCTCCCATGCCCATCTTCTCTCTCTTTTTCCTTCTCTGATAGGTATGCCTAATTTTGGCATTATAATGGATCCTTACACTAGGAATATGGAATAACCCTAATCTTTTATATGATTATTTATAAATAATATGATTTTTTTACCTCCTTATATGGATATTTTTAGTTTTAATATTTTAATGGTTGATCTAAGTAAATGTAGACTCAGATCATCTTGTTTTATTATCCTATTTGTCTTTCTTTCTCGTATCTTGGTTTTATATTACAAGTTATGAAGAGTGTCATCAAGGGTTCCATATAGATTATAAGTGGAAAATATGTTCCCTTATACTCTAATATTTCCATACCTATTTACAAATCATTATTTTGATGTATTCTTCTTAGGAGAAGTCTATGCTTATGGAAATCTATAGGTCTTAGTTCACATGTAAATCAATGGTAAAGGTCACAAAGTTTGGTCCATCACCTCCATTTTAGTTTATATTTTATCTCTCCCTTTTATATTTAAATTAATATCTTATTTTGTAGTTATTAATTGATGCATCAAACTATATATCCCTATCTATAGGTTCAATCCATTCTTTAGGTCACCCACAACCTAGGATTGTTCCCATGATATCACTTAAGTGAGGAGGCTTGAAATAGTTCCTCAAAGGTGAAACTTTTGATGATAAAACTTATGGTATTCCTAGTGAGACAACATAATTCATCCATTTAATATTTATTGGTGTTTATATTCAATGTACCAACCTTTGGAGTCATGAACATAATCACTAATGGCAATTCTAATCACATTCAACTATTT
Source organism: Torreya grandis (assembly GCA_037957365.1). Lineage (NCBI taxonomy): Eukaryota > Viridiplantae > Streptophyta > Pinopsida > Cupressales > Taxaceae > Torreya > Torreya grandis. Next base: position 431,271 of record JARHVA010001364.1, on the reverse strand, counting down.
TTAGTATCTTAGGTATTATTTCAAGCAAGTATTCTTTTTATCTTGCCTTTCCCATGAGGTTTCATGGCTAAGTTTTTAATGGATTTATATTTTACTCAAGATTTTGAGCCATATCAACCCTATGTTGATCCTTACTAGTAGCATAATGAGTCATATCAGCCCCACATAGAGCCATAATAGCCTTGATATCAAGAGTATTATCCTTCTTATTTTCCTCAACAACCTTACCAAGCTTGTAAAACTTCATATCAATATATCCAGTTTTTTCATCAATCCTATATTCCACCTCCTACTCCAATTGAACCTCCTTGGTAATCTATTCATTCCTCTAATCAGCCTTGTCAAGACCATGCTACCCCTAGTTAGAATAGTTACATTTTTTCTCAATCTATCTCAATCTTCAAACAAATTATTTTATGATATGAAATGCATATGATATAAATTGATAGATAAAATTAGTATGGTCTAAGTGTGCCTATTCATCTCATTTAAAATATTAGGGACTCATTACAACTAGTTAAGAGTAAGTTGGCACCTATTGAGAGAAAGAATCAACCAACACTAACTAATGACATGCTAGATATAGGTGGCCTAATTTATTGTAGAGAATAAGTTAATGTTTCATGATAAGAAGCAAGTTTAATACCATCATATCTTTTTTCTCAACCTATTCTTCCTCAAAAGACCACATTAAGTTATTTTTAAGCCTCCCAAGTATTTCACCCTTTCCTCAAGTTGAAGTTTTCCATGAAGATTGAGATAAATCAAAATTGAAGTGTTTGATTGATTCTTGGAGGGAAAGGAATGAGGATATCTTGGTATAAAACTATTTACCTTCCCTAAAAACATCCCAAAACTTCTTTTAAGATTCCAAATTGGAATCAAGTGGTGAAGTCATGGGATAAACAAAATAAAAAATCTTAGATTGCAAAAATGAGGCCAAAGAGGAACCTTTGCTTATTTAATGCCCACCCACCCCTCCTTAATAACCTTAAAGTTTTCCATCATGAAGGTAAATTCATGAAATCATCCAAATGAATAATTAGGAGGTGTTGGAGGCCAATCCAAGACAATTTTAAAGTTTCCCAAGCCCATCCATCTTTCCTCAAGAACCCAAAAATTTCCCATAATGAAAGTATATCTAAGAAGGCATCCAAAATAGGAGAGAAGTCCCAAGATTAAAGAGTGTTTATCTAATCCCCAAGCTAATTTATGAACCTATTCATCCCACTCTATCAAATGAACAAATTTTCCCTCCCACCATATCCCTTTTGGAGAAAAATATAGTTGTATGGAGGATTAATGAGTAGCCAAGTGAGGAGACTAATGCTCTAATTGAATATGATAAAGACACTTAAAGTGAAAAAAATTAATAACTCATCATTATCACTCCCCTTAGTGAATAAAAATGAAAATTAGTCTTTAGAGATGAAGGTAAAAGTGGCCTTGATGATGTGGTAATATAATTTTAAGGAGAGAACACTCTTAAAAGGGATCAAATCTCAATTGAGAAAGTTTCAAAAGTCACCCTACTAATTAGTCATCTAAATGAGATTATGGATGAATAAGAAAAATAGTTCTTAGAGCCTCTTAATGAATTGTAATATCTAGTTACAATAGAGATGCATTTGGATATCTTCCAATATGTATCAAGTGGCATAGAAGAGGTAGAATATTTATTTGAACTATCTCTTTTGATTTGAAATGATGGTCTTCTTTCTTATTATAAAATAAAATTAGTTGAATTAATAATAGAATAATATCAAGGAATTATTTTCTTTTAGAGTCTCAATGATAGGTTTGCAATTGATCTTGAATTAAAGACTTATCAATTGAACAAGATGAGTTCTTAAGAGGAATTAAAATGGATTCTAATGAGAAATAAGTAGATCTTGAGAGAGTTGAATTATTAATACATCATGACCACATGAAATATTTTTAAGCTCTTAGCAATCTTATGGATCTTAAAGAGGAATATGAATATGCATTTCAAGCTAGATCATTTCAATATTCTAGTCAAAAATAACACGTGGAAATAATATTTAAACATCTACAATGAGTTTGAGACTCTTAAAGGTTGTATATATTCTATTGGGTAGACTAATGATGTTTGTGAATTTAATCTCCTTCTTGAAGAGTAATGTGATAACCCCCAAGACATCATCTAAGATAAATCACACCATTTCATTGAGCCACTAAAAGCTGAAGTTCATTCTTCCTTTATGAGTCAAGAGGTGATTAATTTTTGAGGTGAGTTCAAATAGAAAAAATAAATATGAGGTGATGTTTGGGCCATAAGATGAGTATGTTTGCATTAGAAGCATGTTTTTTTTCTGATAACTCACTTGAGAACATGACAAAGGAGATGACATGAAAGAAGTTTTTTCCATCAAACATCATGCTCAAGAGGTATCTTGCTCTACATCATTGTTTAACTCATGGATGAGGTATTTTAAAAAGAAAAAACCTTTTGATCCAGGAAGAAGTTGTATTAAGGTAAGTTGTATTTAGTAGTGTTCTTATATTTTACTTTCCCTGAGTGATTTTATCATAAGCGTGTGTGTGTGTGTGTCTTGATTTAATGATTTGTTCTTATTTTTTTTAATTTTTTTAGGTATATCTATTGTTTTTTCTTGTTAAGGGAATTTGCAATCAATTTTAAGGTCTAATCAAGTCAAAATTTGAGTGATGTGTAACTATATAACCCATTAGATAGACTAGGTATCTAGTCTAAGGTACATATCAAGCATGTAATCCCAATATTTCACCAAAGATGTTAGCCAAAATTGGCTACCATACATAAGGACAATTCAAAACATTTCTATTTATACTTGTTTAACTTTGTTGATAGCCCTTGAAGGTGTTTGTCTTGCTCAAATCTTATCTTGTCGTGATAGGTAGTGTGTCTTCCTTAGTAGCTTACAAGGTCTTATAGGATGTTATTATTAGTATCAGAGTCAATTCATTTTAAATTTTCATTAAATGATCATTTATTTGGCCTTGCATAAGGTGTTGAACAAAGTTTAAGGTTATTTTGACAAGATTAAGGTAATTTATAATTTTGTCTTATGCTTGTCCAAGTTACTCCATGTCAATTAAAAGTTAGTTTATGGGTGATAAAGGTTTATAGGGTCCTTTTAGGTCATTTGGTACATGTCAAGATCATTTTTGTACTTTTTTTGTCTATACAACTTGAAAAATGATGCGTATTTCACCCTTATAATGTTATAATCCACTTCAAGTGTTTTCTTCCTCATTTTATAATGTGCAAGGAAGGAATAATGTAAGAGATGAAATTTAAATGGTTTTAAAATTAAATTATCATGTTTCTCCGCCTGTGTATAGGATTTTAAAAACTCCATGAACACTTGTTCCTTAGCTCCAATAGAGTTTTAGGCAAAATATGGTTGTTTTCATTGCTATAAAGGGGTATATTGAGGCATTATTGAAAATTTCCAATTGAACATGGTTTAAAAACACCTATATGTATTATTATATCCTCCTTATGCCATATCTATGCTCAAGTATATGTAATAGGTCCAAAAATGGTAGAATTTTCTTCCATTTCTCCATCGTGCTCCTTGTAAGCAAACGATGTTAGTTTTCAAACATTTGGTTCATGAAGGATAAAATGAGTTGACTCAAAACATATTAGGGGTAGATAGGGGACCCTATTACCTCAATGTTATATAAATTATTTTTAGGTTATAGATTTTTAAATTTATGAACCATCAATAACAAGAAAAGTTCTCTAAAACCCTCTCAAAACCCCACTAGCTTAGTTTAAGGAGTTTTACTTGAATTTCAAAACTTGTTATCAAAATTAAGAACTATTTGATGTCTTATAAGGTCTTTTTGGTATTTTAAAATCATCTCCTAAAATTATTTGACATGTGTGAGTATTGCGAAGGCAAGAAAAAGGGTATGTTTATTTATTTATAAAGGTGGTAGACAAGGTTTTATTGATTTTTCATGTTTATTATCTTGAGAAGTCTTTAAATATCCTCTAGAAATATATATTTTTTAATTTCACTCTCATCAAGTGGAAAAATTTAAGCATCAGATAATTATTAGAAACTTTAGTTTTAGTACTCTTCAACAAGCCTCCTACAACACTATCTTCTAATGTATTTTTGTGATGAATATAAGGTTAAACTATATTTTGAGGTGTGAGAGGTCTTGAAAAGGAAGATTCATTGCCTCAAAAATACATTTTGAATATTTATATAGTGGTTCACTTCTTCTTTTATTTAGGCAAATAATCTAAAGTCAGGTGTCTAAATGGACTATGTTAATACCATAAGAAATCCTTCAAGAACAAGCACTCACTTTGCATTAAATAGATATGTGTATGCTTATAATAGGTGAAAAATACCATTAAGAAGATGATAAAAGTTTTAAAATCCTTTTAAAGTTTTAAAATCCATCTCAATAAATTCTTGGAAGCAATGTGGAGTTGGAAAATGTAGACCTATAGGTTTGAATTTAAGACATGGCTTGAATAATTACTTTTGTGAGTCTAGGTTGAAGCCTAGAACCCATGACAAATAATGGATACATGAATAATATCCAAAGAAATATTGTATCTAAATAGGGTAATAATACCCCCTCAATAATTTCATTTTCAAATCTTGATAGTTGCTAATCCTAAACATAGACCTATAGGCCTACCTTATAAAAGACACGAGCAAACACTTTTTGAGGTTTTGAGTAGTAGTGCAAGTGAAATATGCATTGATATAATTCAAGGAAAATATAACCTAAAATATATCCATCTAAGAAACAAAGTTTCAATATCATCCTTGAATGAAGTAATAGGTTACAAAACTGCTCATGAATCACCTCAAGATGATGAATCTACCAAAGTGGACTGCACCCCAAGAAAAGCTCATAGATGAATGAAATTGATCTAACTAAATGTTTTGGTGAAGATATAATCAACCTACTCTAAAGAATAGAAAAATACTAAATCAATGACATGCTCACGAATCAACTCCCAAAAGAATTGCATGTTAATCTCGATGTGTTTGGTCCTCTCATGAAGGATCAAATTCTTACAAATCTAAATAGTGATTTGGTTATCACAAAATATGACTATATGTTACTTGATATAGAAACCAAGATAAAAAATAATACTTACAATCCAAATATCCTTAGTAGCTACATTAATATATCCCATATACTCTACCTCTATAGAAGATAGAGCAATAGCATTTTACTTCTTACTAGACCAACTAATGGGGCTAAAACCCAATGAGAAACTATAACCTAAAGTGGACTTATGAATCCTAGTGTTACCATCCTAATCTATGTTTGTGTGTCCAACCAAATCAAAATCTAAATCAACCCTATAGTATATCCCATACCTATATGAACCTTGAATGTAGTGCAAGATCCTCTTAGATGCTTTCTAGTACAACTCATGGGGTTCTTACATGAATCTCAAAATAATGCCAAGAACATAAGATATGTCTAGTATAATGTGAGTCAAGTAAATAAGGATACCAAAAATTTGTTGATACAAGGTTGCATAAACCAATGTAGTCAAAAAAATATACCTCAAGCTTGACTAAAAATATGAATGGTATCGTAGATAGATTACAGTCATCCATATGAAACTATGATAAAAGATTAAGAGAGTACATGGGCTATGAAAAGTGAAAAATGTTGAATCTATCTGAGCTATCTTAATACCAAGGAAGTAGTGTAGTAAGCCTAAGTCATGGTCAATCTCTTCTTCACTAGTGGGATAGTCAAAGAACTCCCTATGATCAAAAAGTTTACCAGCATATAAAACTAGTATAAAAAATGAATCATCATACCACAAGAAGTAGACATTGGGATCTTAGTGGCATCTAATGAAACCTAAAGTAATAAGGAAGGAATACCAAGCCTAAGGGGCCTATTTGAGGCCATAAATGGATTTCCTATGTCTATACACTAAATAATAATACTTTAATAAAACTAGGTGGCTATTCCATCTAGATCTCCTCCTCAAGGTCTCTATGAATAAATGTGTTTCACTAAATTTTTTCTATTTTAAGTCTAAAGGAAAATAGAAATAAGGATGGGGATAAGTGATTAGAATGAACCTAGATTTGTTTTTTGTGTTGTATCTAGACATTTTGATCACCTCCTCTTTGGTTGGGAAGGACTACCTGCAAGTAAGAAAAAAACTACCACAAGATGTTTTTAATAGTTAAATGAGTGGGCTTGCCAAGCTACGTGCTTGTTTCTAGGAAGTTTGAAACTTCCTTAGAGATGAAAGTCCATTTTTGAGAGATAAAATAATAATAAATAACTAAAAGAGAGAGTAAAAGAGAGATAATATTACTGTTATTAACAACCTATATGCAGTAGAGAGTGATAAGGTGCAGGGGATGTATTTTGTTTGTATTTTAGAAGTTGTCTAGGTAGGTTTTAAAGATGCTAAGGAATCCAAAGTCACTGATGTTAGTGGGGTAATGACTGATATCAGTTATACTACTGATGTTGGTAGTGAGGTGACCAATGTTGATTAAAATTTTGAGATCGATAGGGGCAATAATTATTTGGGAGCTTACATAAGACTTTTCTAGATCTAGGAAATGGTTTGGATTAGGTATATGATGTTGGGAGAGTTATGAGCAAGAGATTATGGCTTGGGTAGGTCTAGTCATAGGTTTATTTTGTTAGGTTAAGGGGAAACAAGTGAGGAATATTTGTAACTCCCTCACAGGGGTTTAGTGAGAAGTGAGTAAAGTAATGCATAGTAGATATAAAGTGATAGTAGAATAAATATTTGAAACACCTAAAAAATAAGTGATGTACTTCACTATAGTGATTTTTAAATGATATATGATAGATTAATGATCCCTAATAGGGAATCTAAACCTAAATGCCTAAACAAGGAGAAAAAGTAGGTGATATTAGTCCTCAAAACCTTAGTTGCTGATTGTCATTGAATTACACAAGATGATTGTAAGTTAGGATGTCAAAAATAGAATTCCCATAGCTTGAATGTGAGTAAGAATAAATTTAATTAATTTATACTAACTTGATCTTCAGGTTTGTGTTTGGCTTATATTACCAATGTCGATAATCCTACTGATGTCGATCATGGGTTGATCGATGTTGGTAGCCCTAAAATAGGTAAACCTTACTATTTTTGCCTATTTTTTGTTGTTGTTCATGCCAAGTGTGACACCTATTATAAAATGGTAAAATTAAAAGGTTAGGAAGGAGGTAGTTGATTAGGAATTTAGTTTGGGAGTGTAAATAAGTCTTGGGTAGTTAGGATGAGGTGACTAGGTCTTCAGGTGACTCATCAAGTGAGAATTAGTCATAAGGTGAGGTGGCCAAGTAAGGTGAAAATATGGTTTTTATAATTAAATTAATTATTTATTTTAAATTAATTAAATGTGTGAGGGGTAAAGTATGGGTTAGGGAGATTAATTTTTATGATTGAAATAGGTTTAAGGGGGGTTTTATCACAAGGAGTTACATATATACATGTGACATAATTTTAGTGTCTACATTTACATCTTTTTGTCTTTTAATTTGTACTAACATGTTGTAAGAAAACAAGAAGAGTTAGATGCTCTAAGTATTAGATGAGGTATCCCCCCTCAAAATGGGAATCGATGGAGGTCAAACTAAAATTGGGTACTAGTTTTATAAAAAGGTAATTGGGTGAATGGTGGAGAATTGAGTATCACTCTATATGCATATACTACAATAATATATAGTTGATAAAGTCAAGAACATGAAATTTTAAGGACTTACATAGAAGTAACCAAAGCATAGATTGTAAGTGATAGCTGATAGGTCAAAACAATCAAAGTTATAGCTCTAATGGTCAATGTGTCCTAGGTATCTGAGGTAGGAAGTGCCCCTGGGAAACATAAAAGGGTTAAAGATGACAAGACAAGCTTAGTTTCCATCTACAACACCTAATATACATGCATGTGCATAATACATAATTATATCAGAATAACATAATTGATTAAGACAAACAATGCAAGTTTGGTGTAAAAGGGTTAGTGAGTGAGAAGATATTCATGATCTCCAAGCAAAGTCATCATGGGTGAAGATGTAAGTGATCTTCAATGGTGTTTATCATGGTTAAGGAGATATATGTGATCTTGAGTTGCCCTAGTGTATGGGTAAAGTCTGAATAGTTGGAGTTGTTATATTAGGGAAAATAGTATTAGAATGATGCCAACATCAGTGACGTTATCGATATCGGTAATTTAAAGTGCTAACATTAGCAAAATTAGGGCAACTTTGCCTATGTTAGTCTTCATAAGCACCAACATCAGTATATTAGGTCAAGAATGCTGACATCAGTGGCTGACCAAACTCAACAAAAGAGTGTTTAGTGGCCAACCAAACTCATTTGTAACTTTGTGATTGGAGAGAAGAAATAGAGCTTATAGAGAGATTTGAGATGGTAGCTCAAAGAGGGGACCTAGTGGGAGGTGCACTACCATAAGAGCTAGCAATGCTAACTAAGAGGAGATGGAGAGATGAGGTAAGAGCCTCTAGTAGTTGGTTTGAATTTTTATTTTGGTATTTGTAACTTTTAGGCTAATTGAGAGGTGAGGGTGTATAAAATGTTAGTGGAAGGGTTTAAAATAAGGTAGGGTACCTCTAGGATAAGTTAGGGGGTTTTGTGGGTATGTTTAGGTTTAGGTTGTTTGGCCTTGGGGCTAAACTAGTTATTGACATCAACTAACATGACACTGAGGTCGATAGTTTCCTACCAATGTCAGCTAATGCATAGGCCTATAAAGCATTGGTGTCAGTATTAATGATAATATAAATGACTATAAAAAAGCATAAAAATAGGATAAGGGGTTAGTTTGGATCCCTAATAAAATAAGTCAACTAGCCTAATGGTTGAGCTAGCCTTAGAAGACCCTATGTCGATTGAGTACTACCTACATAGCCTAGTTTAGGGGCTTAGGCCAATGTAGTTCTCCCAAATCTTAGGAAAAAGATCTAAAAATGTGTGATAAGGGAAATGGGTAAAAATGTAAGTTGAGATAGGTTGAGAGGTCTAGGGCTTAAAAGATAGGTCATAGTGTCAAGAGTCAGGAATATAGGCCATGAGGCCTAGAGTTGTGATAAATAGGTAAGCCTATAAGAGAGAGAGAGAGAGAGAGAGAGAGAGAGAGAGAGAGAGAGAGAGGAGAAGAGAGAGAGAGAGGAGAGAGAGAGAGAGAGAGAGAGAGAGAGAAGAGAGTGAGAGAGAGAGAGAGAGAGAGAGAGAGAGAGAGAGAGAGAGAATGAAGCCCAGGGTAGAGAGAGAGGAAGTGAAGCTTATGGTAGTTAGTGAGGTGGGTATATGGTTGAGCTAACCTCAGAAGACCCCACATCAATTGAATTCTACCTACATAGATTGATTTAGGGCCTTAGACCAATGTAGTTCACCCAGTGAGAAGAGAAAAAGGTTGTGATAGAGTATATGAAAAGGTATATGACTTGAGTTGTTTGTGTGTATGGATGCAAGTGAGGATGGAACTAATATTATAAGATCATCTACCAAGACTATTGACATGCATGAAGAGGGATGTCACTCTGGATGAGTGGGATCGTATGGTAGTCCCATGGGGTTAGGAGGAGTGTGACAATTACTATAAAGTCACTTGAGATGTGTTCCTAATGACATCATTAATTAAGAGGTGGGATCACACCACCAACACCCTTCCATCTACTAATTGGAGAGTTGACAATGACTCAAGAGGATATGTATAGGATTTTGTGGCTACCACTCCAATTTGATGATATTTTCACATGATCAAGAGAGGAACATGATATACACATGGTCACTTTTATATGGAGAGCATGCTAGTGAGGTGACTTACCACTCTATGAGTTTCGCATACAAGCCACTATATATGGATGATGAGGAGAAACATCGTCTGAGCATCCTGATGATTATTAGGATCATGATGTATGAATTATTAGATGAAGATGGTAGGATATTTTTGATTTCTATTGATAAGGTTTGATTGTAAATATGGTTGAGTAGTGGACCATTTTTACCTAGGGTCTAGTATTTTTGGCATGGTTATATACATAGAACTATGGGGTTTAAGGTTATGATGGTGATACAATTTATGTGTCAACCATTTATTACACTATTAGATGTATGAGGACATCATGGTGACACAACCACTAGGGTTACCTACCATGATCTTGGCTATCTTTAGAGTTGGTTTTAGATGATGAAGAGAGGGCATGGCATAGACTCAAGTGGATGGTATGGTTTGAGACATTGCCTACTATAGGTGTATGATCAAGGGCTTGATCCCTATATATATTTTGTTGAGGCCATATGTAACATACCCAATTTTCAAAGGATAGGCAGAATAACTTTTTAGGTTATAGAGCTCACTATGGGTTAGGGGAGATGGGCCAGTGAGTTAGAGATGGTACTCATGGCATGAGTCAGGAAGTAGTTTGGTCCACTACATGATATTTTACTTGCATTCCATTGATACAAGATGGATGACATAGAGGCACCTCCCTACCATTGCTCCAAGAGATAAATGGGCTAGATTTTGAGGAGATGCTAGTAGGGCCTTAGGTGTTTTAGACCCAGGGTGCATAGTGGCCTATAAATCTTGGTGGGCAAGGTTACATCTAGTGATGGAGGTTTAGGAGGGCCACCACCAAATTTATATGGGTTGGCTAGGTGAGAGGGATGTAATAGTATAGGATAAAGATACAGTAGTACATGCCTGAGATGTAGTAGTGCAGGATTGAGAGATAGCCCAAGCATAGATTTTAGCCTTACAAGGGTAGGTGGTGATGTTTTAGGTTCAAATTACGGCTCTACAGGGCCAGGTTATTGTTTTACAGGGTCAAATGACTATAGTGACAATAGAGAGAGATAGTCTAAGAGTAGCAAGCTAGGCTAATCTGCCTCCTCCACCACCATAGGGACAAGTACAAGCTATGCCATCTTTAGATACTATGGGACCTCCATAGACTATATCTATGGTGAGATATTTGACCACCCTAGATGAAATTACCTATTATGAGAGGGTAATTAGATGTTTCTTGTAGATTCAGAGATATTCAAAGTTTAAAAAGTAGGAGAGGTTGATGTCATGTACCATAAATTATAGCTCATGTAGACATAGATAGGCAAAGAGTGGTGATGATACTACCTCCTCATGACCACACAGAGAGCCTCAAGGACATTGAGTGTCATAGTTTTCCATTTTTGATTATTGATGTTATATGTATACTAGCCTATGAGCCAAAGATGTGAGATGTATATTTTTTGAGATAGATATGATGTTATGATGATATAGATGATGAACATTTATTTTGACCACATATTATATATACATGAGATGTTAATTTATTTCTATGTTGAGATGTGTTTATTGTGATTATGATGATGATATGGATGATGATTATTTTATGCTATGTTAATATTTTATGTTAATGTTGATCATGTTAGTTGAGTTAGACTAGCCTTTCCCATATATGTGATGGTATATGCATAATTGGCTGATTAGTTTCATCTTAGCATTTTTCCATATTTCATGATGGTGTATGCTTTAAATGAATAGATTAGTTATGTTTGTTTATTTTATATTTTTTTTCCATATTTGTGATGGTTTATGTGTAAAATAAATTAAGTAGGATTTGTTATTGTTGGTATGGCATTGTTTCTTTCATCTCAAATAGAGATATTGACATGTGAAGTGGATGGGAAATTAAAGAGGAAAAATGCTCATGTATTGGCAAAGACCATAATCAGAACATAAATAGGTTTAGGAAAATGAGCCTCTTTCATGCCTTATATCTTTGAACCATTGTGTTTGTTAGAGAAGGTTTGTGTTTACCTTATATTAAGTGAGCTTCATAGTCCCTTGAAAGAATATGAGGGGGGAAAAGGGTAAAATGAGGAAAAAATGTTTGGGTAACATAACCTACAAAGTAGAGATGATATGCCCCTTTTGTGGGTGACCCAAGATCTAATATAGGCAAGTCCATGAGTTATAGCTTTTATTTGTGTGTGTGTAAGCTGATCAATATAGAAAGACTAAAATGGGATGTTCTATGGGTTAAGGTCATATAAATATATGAGAAGCCTTTTTCATTTGATTTTCTCTTTGAGAATAAAGCTTAGCTTAGCCATCCTTCAAGGGAGTGATCTAAGTGTTTGTTTTGAAATTTTAAATAGTTATCCTTCAAGGCAATAGTCTATTAATAGTAACAAAGGGAAGTTGCATAGTTATCCTTCAAGGGAGCAGTCTATGTCGAAAAGCATGACCTGATATTTTATAAATTTGTCAAATATCCCATTTTTTATTTTTTATTTTTTTCTTTTATTCATGGAAAAAACTATAGAGGCTTAGGATTTTTTCAATGTGAGGACAAAACCATACCACTGTGTAAGTTAACTAAGTGTATAGGAATAAGGGTGAAGAGGAAGGGAAATGAATGTAATAGGTGATGTTTAATGTATGAGCTCAAGTTAAATATGAAGTAAAAAAAAACTCATTTAATAAAATAATGGTTGTAGGTGTAAGGCATTTAAAGGTTTGAATTTTAGCCTTCCCTCAAGAGAAGATAAGTGATAAGTTCCTGAGCCATACTTGTGAGTTATGATATAAGGTTCAAGCCAATTAGGAGTAAACTTACCCCATTTACTTTTCTCCATATTCATCATCTATTGATTTTATTTTAAGAAAAGATCTCCTATATTGAAATCTCACTCTTTGAGGTTTTTGTTATAGGCTCATTTGATACACTCTTGATATATTTGGAGGTGGTTGATGGCTATGAGATGGTGCTCATCAAGCAATTCAAATTGAGCCAAACATTCTTGGTGAATGTCATCATTAGTAATTATGTCCTATACATAAATATGAATATAAGGAATTTGTAAATCAAGAGGAAAAATATCATCCATTCCATATGCTAATAAAAAGATGCAGCATGCATAGGGGTTTGAATACTAGTGCGGTAAGCCCATAAAGCAAAAAGAATGTGTGTGTGCCGATCCTTGCTCGTATCATTGACTACCTTCATTAGAATTTTGGTAAATGTTTTATTATAAGCTTCTATCTATCTATTAGCTTATGGATACTATGGTGATGAAAAGCTTAATTTGATTCCAAATGTATCACAAAGACTTTGAATAGTTTTATTTTTGAAAGACTTGTCATTATCTATTATAATCTTATCAGGGACACCAAAATGATAGATGATGTGATGGTTGATGAAGTCAACAATTTTGTTAGCTTTAGTGGAGATGAGAGGGATGGCCTCAACCCACTTGGTGAATTATTCAGTGCTATTAATGATAGAATAATGATGAAGGGATGAATGAGGGTTAATCTCTTCGATTAGATCTAAGCCCCATTGGGAGAAGGGACAAAATTATTTGGAAACTTATAATACATGACTAGGAACATGAAGGAGGTTAGCGTGATATTGACACTTGATGTAAAATCAAACATAATCAACATAGTCTTGATTAAGTGTGGGCCAATAATAGCTAAGTCAAAGGATACGCTTGGCAACTATGTGACCATTGAAATGCCCACCAAAAATCCCATCATAGACTTCATTAATAGCGAAGGGAGTCTCAGTAATAGTGAGGAATCTAAGGAGAAGACCATCAAAACCTCACTTATAAATAAGTCTCCCTATTATATTGTAATGAGTGACATGCTTTATGAAGGCCCATTTCCCATTATTGGAGAGATCAAAAGGGGTAATAGAGAAGGAAAGATAATCCATGAGTTTTTTGTACCATAAATCTTGTGGGTTGATTGTTACATTTATGATAAAGAGGATGTTAGCTGATACATAAGAGGGTAATGTTAAGATATTCATGGTGACATAGATACTTAAAGATGAGGATGAAGAGGGTATGTGTGAGGCAAGTGAAGCCATCATTTTAGCAAACTTGTTTTTAGATCAAGGAATAGTTTGCAAGAGATAAGAATCATATGATCCCAAGAGTGTATCTACATAATTTTTATACCATTGCATAATTTTGCTTTTGCATAGGTAGGAGCCATTAACTTGGTTAACCACTAGTTAACAATCACTAAAAATAGTTATGGATTTAATACCCAAAAAGAGAGATATTTGAAGTCCTAGATTCAAAGCCTCATATTTGACAATATTGTTAGTGCATTAAAAATATAGTTTAAATGATAAAGGCATAGGCTCACCATCTAGAGGAATAAGAATGACCCCTATAGCCCCACCATGTTGGCATTTAGATCTATCAAAGAACATCATCATTTGATAGGAGATGTCATCAGTGGAGAGCATTGCAATAGATTCATCAGGGAATTTTAGGTTTGAAGGCTAATTATTAGGTAAAGTTTTTGAGTATGGGTATATCGAGTCTCATAATAAATAAGTGTGTAGTTTATGTAATAAACTACCTAATCTCGATGTTGGTCATCTCAATGTGCAATCATAACACATAGAGAATGGTTAGTTGTGGAGATGTATAGGTAAAAATGTTGATTTAACTTAGGTGTAATAAGAACCAGTGGGGAAAGGAGGTATTTTTTAAGTGCATAAAAATCTTCTTGGAAATTGGTAGTCCAATTAAATGAGACATCCCTTTTGAAGAGATGGTGAAAGGGTTGGTATCGATCTGACAACTAAGAAATAAAGTGGAAAATTGACTAAATTTTTCCTTGTAGGATATGAAGTTGTTTGATATTAGTAGGTGGAGGCATCTCTAGGATTTCTCTAACCTTAGTAGTATCAACCTTGATACCATAGAGAGAAATGATAAAACCTAAGAGCTTACCAAAAAGAACACCAAAGATAGATTTCTTTGGGTTTAGTCAAATGTTGTATTAGAGGAGATGAGTAAATATGGTTTTGAGAATCATTAATTTTTATTGATAAAGTTTACAATTGTTGAGTAAGTCATCTATGTAATCTTCCATAATTTTGTGTAGGAGATCATGGAAAATGTAGGTCATGGAACATTGGTAGGTTACACTAGTATTGTTTAGGCCAAAAATCATTACCTTATAATAGAAAGTCCCACATGGGGTAATAAAGGTTGTCTTGTGCTGATCCTTAAGAGCAACTAAGATTTTATTATATCCAAAGAATCCATCCAAAACTGATAGCATCTCATAACCAACTGTTAGATCAACAAGTTGGTTGATACTAGGCAATCAGAAGTCATCTTTTAGATAAGCAAGGTTTAAATCACAATAGTTAATGTAAATGTAGATTCCCATAGTCACTTTCATGATAGGAATAATATTGGAAATCCAATGTAGGTAGTCAATGTGTTGGATAAAGTTAACATAAAGGAGGCATTAGAGATCTTCTTTCACAAGGAGAACAATACGAGGATGCATTTTGTGAAGCTTATGCTTAACAGGTTTAGCATCTTGATTGGTGAAAATGTTATGGGTGATGATAGAGGGGTCAATACTAGACATGTCATTATAAGACCAAGCAAAGGCTTTTCTATGGTCATTAAGAAATGTGGCATAATTAGCTTGCTCAGAGGAATCTAAAGATTGGCCGATCTTGAGGACAAGGGTTGTCATGAGAGGGTAGGTTAATGTTAATGATTGATTCATTTAACATAGATTATGTTTTAGATGGGAGTGACTGTTGGATATAGGAATCATCTGCACCCATGTAGGTGAGAATTCCATCATCATCTTGACATTAGATAGTGTTAATAGTGGGAGAGTCTTCATCAATTATTTCAAGATGAACAAGAGGAAGGGACCTTGCTTCCTTACCCTGATGATAGGTGAGAGGCCCCAAATATATGGAATTTATTGGAAAAAAAATTAGGAGGTATAGATACCTCTGATTTAGTAGGTGATGGTGGAGAAGAAGGTGGATAAGGAGAGACTAGTTCTTTGACAATTAGTTCATGAGAGGTTTTAGTGAGTTTATTTGGTTCATCATAGCCCACTCCATGCCTCTTTTTGTCATTTTCAATGGTGTTGCTAGTAGGATAGTCAATAGGTATATGGACACCTTATTCATAATGAACCAAACCAAATACTTTCTAGCCACACCTATAAATATGGGTGTGAGAAAATCTAGGGTTACTCAGGAAAGAGAAGTCACAGGTAAATGGTTGTGGTAAAGAAGATGGATTACTGGTAGTGGGAGCTTGATTAATTCCCCCATATGTGAAATTGGTTCAATGTTTAGGTGGGCCATAAGGAATGACCATCCCAATATGTAAATCATAATTTGGGTGCATGTGAAGCCTTCCATACTGTTATGGAATATAGAACATGTCGATTGTCAAAAAATGATATTCATTGAGTGACAAACATTGAAAGGTCTCCTCCATGGGATCTTTGTTAGAAATTTGTGTTGCCAGTATCTATGTAAATATGGAGTGAATCTTGTGGAAGATTAAAAATTATTATGCAAATAATATGATGTTTTCAATTGGATGAGAACATCATTGGGACTATAGGTCATGTTACATGTTTTAAATGGAGGTGGCTCTATAGGTATAACATGTACTTGTCCATCATGTTCAAACTTGACACAATGGTGAAAAGTTGAGGGTACACATGCCATATCATGTATCTTACGTCATCTAAGTAGTATGTTATATTGTAAATATCCTTCCACAACATAAAATAGCTCAATAATAGTGTGGGGACCTGCACAAATATGTAAGATGATAGTGCCCACCATAGTAGCTATAGTATAATTAAAGAAATGGAGTACCACATTGGTTTGAGACATGTAACTATTAGGAAGGGATATATGTTTATAGTTATGGGTGTAAATAATATTAATAATAGCTCCCCCATCGATCATAACTCTCTTTCTATGAGTTTGATCAATATATGTGGTAATAAAAAGGGCAAAATACTGATCTTTAAGATGTTGAAGTGGAATTTTTGAATCACTAAAAGAAATTAGGGAGATGAAATTAAGGGAGTCAACTAAAGTTTCAAGAGGTTGGGGATCATATGATTATACTTCAATCACTTTAAAATCACTAATCAAAGCTTGATGGTATTGGGATGAGTTTTGGATTAACTCATATAAAGACATTTTCATAGGAGTTTGGTGAAGAGCTTTCACTATTGACCTTTGAATAACATCCAAAGATGTTTTAAGAACACATAAGATGGAAATATTAGGATTAGTAGGTAGAGTTTCTTTATCAATAGGATGAGCCCAAGGAGTAGTGACCTTTTCCTTAACTTTATCCTTTTGGTTTTGTGACCGTTTACAACATTAACTGTGTTGATTTGAAATGTTGGTGAAGGAGGTGGTAAAGGGGTTACAATAACATATTTAGGTTTGAATTTAGGTGGAATAGTAGGAGGTACTATGGATTCCAAAGGTGGAATAATGAGAATGTTAATGGGAGTATCATCGAAGAGAGTGTTGACATTGAAGTGTTGTTGAATAACTGCTATGAGGGCTTTACAACTCTCAGTATCATGTCCAGGTGAATGATGATATAAACACACTTGTGTATCATCAAACCAAAATGGATTCATTCCAAGAGGAATATAAGGCTTAATGGGAGGAAGATTTATTATGTAATATTTCAATAATTGACATAAGAAAAAGCCTTAAGATCTTGCAGGTGGGATCATACTTGTTTTACTAATAGGATTGGACACCTTCTTTTATTTCAATGATGAAAAGGCAATTATATTTGGTGCTTTTTTGGTGACAGAAGAGTTACATGTTTTTCTTGTCACTTTCTTAGTGTTAGATGTGAGATACTTACTAGATGGCAAAGGTAGGAGTGGAGGTAGCTTAACCTTTTTTTTCTTGGTTAGGAAAATTCCAACTAAGGTAGATGGGTATGGCCGTAGAATGGATGGTAAAGTTGAGGGTTGAAAAAGGGAGAAATGAGATATAATTTCACCTATGGATGAATGAAATTAGAAATGGGGCATACATCTAAGGGCCTGATTTACTTTAATGAAATAGATTCCTGTGAGGGTGAGGGTTCTGATATAGATGGTTGAACTTCAAGTGATTTTAGTGAAGAAGCTCTAGCTTTGTCAAAGACCTTAGGGTAAAGGATAGTAAGAGGGTTGGTGGTAAAGGTTGACATTCATAGTGTTAGATAAGGAGTTTTAAACTAGTCCTAAAATGTCGTATGGTCTAACTTCATAGAGTTAGTAAATTCTAGATTTTTCACTAAACATGAGAAGGGTTTAGAGGAAGTTGACCTTGGCCTTATAGTTATGCTTTTAGATGGATACGGTGTTTGGAAAAGAGGGTTATAATTGGTTTCTAATAATTTAGGCTAAAGATGAGAAAGAATCACAATGGGGTCCTATTTGATAGAGATAGGAGAAGAGACATGGTTTGCCATGGGTGGAGGGAGGGTAGGCAAAGAAGGTTCCTCAAAAGGGTAAAGCATAGGTATTATGGTTCCCTCAACATGTGGGCATGGCATGGGTAAAGTATGATCCTCCATAGGTAAAATAATGGGTAAGATTGGTACAATTTGAGTAGGCACAATAGGTCTCTCATTTATTATGGGAGTAGATAATACTGACTCCTCTAAGTGCAAAGGTGGAGTGGGTAGGGTACTACTCTCTATAGGTGGAGGAGAAGTATAAGAAGAAGGTTCCTCAAGAGGTTATAATATAGGAATGATGTTCCCTTCAACATGTATTTGAGGAATAGGTAGGTTATGGTCTTCAAGTGGTAAGATGATAGGCAATATTGGTGCAAATGAAAGTAGAAATATAGGCTCCTCAGGTGGAGAAATGAGTGGTAAAGGAGGCTCTTCCTCTCAAGGGAGTGAAATAGGTGAAATAGGATCTTCTACCTGAGGAAGAAGAATGGGAAAATAGATGCCACTGAATATGGGGGAGGAGTCAATGAAATGGATGTCTCTTGTTGAGGGGAAGGATGAACTAAAGGTAAAGTAAAGACCATATTAACTATATGGATATTATGATCACCTAAGTTAGTTGTGGACTAGACAATATTTTGAATCGATGAATGGTTAGGAAAAGGGTGTTTGAAGACATCCATACTTTGATTAGGGGGTACATTAGGATTATCCAAGATGAGATCACCTCTATCAAGCATATCTTGAATAATTTTCTTGAGTGTCTTATAGTTATTAGAATTATGACCTTTAACTTAATGCTAACCAAAAAACTCATCTTCTTTATACCAAGTTGAAATAGGATGGGAAGGGTAAAATTGTATAGGAGCTTTGATCTAAGGAAGGATTATGACACCTTGTTACAATAGTTTCTCCAAGATAGATGTCTATGACTCCCTAATGGGAGTGTATTGTCTTTGTTCATACTGTTGTAAGAATTGCTTGGTAAAATTTTGGGAAGTTAAATAATTTGATTGGTTTATGGTTGTGAAAGAGGCTAACTTAATGACCACTACATTGGTAGAGGCTTTAGTCTTTTGGTTAGAGGGAGAAGTTTTAGAGGAGGTGAAGTCTTTTGACTTAGAATTGGGGTTCTTACTACGCAACTTAACTTTGCCTACACTTACAACACAAACCTCAAGTTTTTGTGCCATTGTACCTAGAGTGTGGATGAGATGTGCTTAGAAAATTCCCTTGATAAGAGCTCAATAAGCTTAGGTTGGGGTAAGGAGAAGGAGAGTTGATTGATCAAACTTATCTAATGAGCAACAAAATTTATAATAGACTCATGATCAATTTTTTTAATAGAATAAAGGTCTATTATAGAAACCTTTTTAGAAATGTTAATAGAGAAATGGTCTAGGAATATTTGTGAAATTTGGGTAAATGATAAAAGGGAGTGTTGAGGTTTAGAGCTATACCAATCCAAGGCAGCACCTAAAAGAGACATAGGGAAAGTGCAAAGTAGTAATGTATTATCATGTCTTATAAAATAAGAAGCTTGTCTAAATGCTTGCAAGTGTTATTATGGGTCCTCTTTAATATATAAATGAGTAAATTTAGGGAGTTCCCATTGGCTTGGATAAAGGATAATAGGCACAGAATGATGGATTAGTTCATTTTATATCTAATCATAGGATAAAACATTCTTTAAACTAGAAATGGATGTCTCTAGATTAGACATCTTATCCATCAACATCTTAATGAGGTCTAGAGGGGGATCAGTTTGAGAAATACCTCCTAAGTTATAGGGAAGCTGATAGGAAGTAGAGGGAGTGTATGACATAGATTATTAATGTTGTGTTGGAGCAACATAAGGATAATGAGTCATAATCTAGGGTGCGGAAAGAAAAAGGGCTTGTCTCATTGTGTTAGAGACTATGCCTTGGTTGGTTGTTGTTATTGTAGGTTGGATTATTAGCATAGTCAGACTAAATGAAGGGTGAGTCATAACTAGAGTAATTATAAGTACGAGGGTAGATGGAGTAGGCACCACTAAATTTTAGAATGGGGTATGAATTGACTAAACTAGTTGTGGTTATGAAAGTAGGGAAGTCACACCAGGGTTTATGTGGGATTGGGTAGTTGGAGATGATACACTTTGGACATTATTTATAGTTAGGTTACTCATCAAAGTGGTGGTAACCATGGGGAAAATATTGGAGGAAAGTAAAATTGAAGTTGTCTCCATTAAAGAGGTTGGCATACCATAGATTGGGCCACCTGAAGAATTATGGGTTCAACTCATAGCAAGGTAATATTGAAAGACTACCACATTGTGATCAAGAAATTTAGAAAAAACTTGATCTCCCTTAGGCATGATGGGAATTTGGTTAGGGTTGGGAGTATGCTCTGTATATGAAGTATGCTCCATGATAAAATCAAAAGTGAAAGGGGAAGGTGGAAGTGGTTGCTAGCTTGTGTAATCAACAAGAATTTTGGCTTGACCTCATGTCAATACCATGCAAGAGGATGTTTACATAGTCTTACTACCCTATTTTTTAAATAGAATAAAGAAAAACCAAGTCTAAGTATGGGTAAGTGGGTTATTTTAGATTGCTATTTTGAGTAGATGAAAGTACATAGTCACTGACGTCTATTGCTTGACCAATGTCGATAGAAAAAGTTTGCCAATGTTGATGGTTTAATCGATGTCGGTAGGTAATATTTGTTGATGTCGATAAGGTTAACTGACATTAGTCATTGTAATATCTTGGGAGAGGAAAATTTGTTGTTTTTAAAGAACTAGAGATTTAAACTATGTAAAATAGTGGATGTAAAAGGCCTATGTAAGAAAGAAGAACACTAAAAAAACCTAAGATAATAGGTTATACAAATTGAGTACTAGAAATAGTATTAATTTTGTAAATCAATAGGAAAACATCCTTACCAACTCAAAAATATAGAAGGAAATAAAAAAGTAGAAAAATAATATATAGCCAGCAACTATTAAGTCTTAGAGATTAATTTTTAGTCTCATGTTGGCTTATGCTTTAATCTGATAGTGAGAAGAGAATTTGGTTATCAAAGGTACTAGAAAGCAATCGAGAGCTAGTTTCTAGTTAGTTTTATTGTTCAAGAGGAAATCTATGTTAGACCAAGTACATGGCTTGTTATAGGAGTTTGTTCTATGTACTTCATGAACCTAGAGCTGAGCTAGGCCACTTAGCCAAAATATACCTTCTGTCTAGAGATTATACTCCACTAGAGAATGGAGTGGGTTCTCTCCATGGTGGTGAAATCCAAGTAAGATAGCCAGGTAGGGTAAGGTGATCCACCAGGTGATGAAATCTTAATGGTCCTTTTCTTAGGTGAGTTTAGATGTTTGTTTATGTGAATGTGATTTGGTTGTGTAACATAAGTGTACTACAATTTATTCAAAATGTTTATAATTAACTAGGTGAGTTAACATGCAACAAGTAAACAATAAAATGCAGTATATTTTAAACATAAATCTAAAATGTTTAGATCTGAATGAAAATAGAGATGAAATAGGAATAGAGTATGAATTTCACTATCCTAATGTGCATGCAAGAAGAAGTAAAGAAGAGATTATCTTTTTTTTGTAAAATAAAATGATAAATTACTTTTAGAAGCAAAGAGAAAAGAAAGAAAATTTTAGTTTAATGCTTTTTAAACAAAAATAAGATATTAAATTTTTCTTTTTAAGAGAAAATAGAAGGAGGAAGTGCAAGAAATGAAATTTTCACTATAATGCACCTATATGAATGCTTAAAACAAGAAATGAAACCAAGGAAAACTCTAGGGTCCCACTGGGCATGCCAAAAATGTTTCACTAAATTTTTTCTATTTTAAGTCTAAAGGAAAATAGAAATAAGGATGGTGATAAGTGATTATAATGAACCTAGATTTAGTTTGTGTGCTATGACCAGATGTTTTGAGCACTCCTCGTTGGCTGGGGAGGACTACCTAAAATTATGAAAACACTACCACAAGATGTTTCTTAATATTTAAATGAGTGGACTACCAAGCTACGTGCTTATTCTAGGAAGTGTGAAACTTCCTTAGAGATGACAGTCCACTTTTGAGAGATAAAAGAATAATAAATAACTAAAAAAGAGGTAAAGAGAGAGTGAAAGAGAGATAATATTAATGTTATTAACAACCTATATGTAGCATAGAGTGACAGGGTATAGGTGATGTATTCTATTTGTATTTTAGAAGTTGTTTGGGTAAGTTTTGAAGAGGCTATGGAATCCATACTCATTGATGTTGATGGGGTAATGATCAATATCAGTTGTACTTCCAAGGTTAGTAGTGAGGTGACTGATGTTGATTAGGTTTCTGAGGTTGGTAGGGGAAATAATTATCTGGGATCTTATTGAAGACTTTTTTAGGTTTGGGAAATGGCTTGGATCAGGTTTAGGAGGTTGGGAGAGTTATGAGAGAGAGATTATCACTTGGGTAGGTCTAGTCAGAGGTTTGGTATGTCAGGTTAAGGGGAAATAAGTGAGGAAGATTTTTAACTCCCTCATGGGGGTTCATTCATAAGTGCATAAAGTACTGCATAGTAGATATAAAGTGATAACAAAATAAATATTTGAAAGACCTATAAAATAAGTGATGTACTTAGTTGTAGTGGTCATTAAATGACATATGCTATATTGATAATCCCTAAAAGAGAGTCCAAACCTAAATTCATGAATAGAGAGAAAAAATAGGTGATGTTGGTCTTCAAAAGCTTAGTTTTTTATCATGATTAACTTACACAAGATGATTGTAAGCTAGGATGTTGAAAATAGAATGCCCAGAGCTTGAATGTGAGTAACAATAAATTTTCTTAATTTATATTGACCTAAACTTTAGGTTGGATTTTGGCTTATATTACTGATGTTGGTGATCCCACAAATGTTGATCATGGGTCGACCAATGTTGGTGGCCCTAGAATAGGTAAATCTTACTATTTTTGGCATGTTTTCTATTGTTATTCATGCCAAGTGTGACACCCATTATAAAATGGTAAAAAAAGGAGGCTAAGAAGGAGGTAGTTGATTAGGAATTTAGTTTGGGAGTGGGAATAAGTCTTGGCTAGTTAGGATGAGGTGACCAGGTCTTGAGGTGACTCATCAAATGAGAATTAGTCATAGGGTGAGGTGGTCAAGTAAGGTGGCGACAAGGTTTTTTTAATTAACTTAATTATGTATTTTAAATTAATTAAATGTGTGAGGGGTAAATTATGGGTTAGAAAGATTAATTTTTATTATTGAATTGGGTTTAAAGGGGGTTTTGACATAGGGAGTTACACACGTGCATGTGATGTAATTTTGTTGTCTATAAAATGCACTCTTCACATCCATCTAATGAACACTCCATCCATGTGCTATGATTACAACAAGTGTGAGTTTGATCAAATTCATATTTTCTGTGGGTGCAAAGGTATCTGAGTAGTTGATGATGGATAATTGTGAAAACACCTTGGCTACCAATCTAGCCTTGTACTTGTCAATAGACCCATCTATAACATACTTGGTCTGATTTATCCAGTGACATTGAACCATCTTCCTTCCTTTAAGAAGATAAGTCAAATTCCAAGTGTGATTGTTAATCAAGGAATCAGATTCCTCATCCATGGCTCTTTCCCACTCAGGTATGCCTGAAACCTCTCTAAAAGTCTATGGAACCAACATAGAAGCAAGAAAGGCATGTGGTCTAATCTAAAAGTATACCAATGTATGTTTATCATCATTTTTATCCCCTACCGAAATGTCTACACTCTAAAGTGTCTGCTTAGCCCAAAGAGGGCCAAAAATATGTGAGTCAGGTGTCAAATCATCCTCCTCTAATGCATGTCTAGAATTAGATGAGGATGACTCCCCATCACTATGCTCATTGTCATAACTAGAAGAAGAAGAATAATATGTGGACTCTACCTTAGGAACCTATTGTGAATGATCTTAATCCTCAAAATTCTCATCAAAGTTGAGTGAAACCAATGTAAAGGAGAAAGTGTCAAGTAAAGAGTTGGTGGGACTCTCTTGAAACCTAAAACTCCTCCCAATGAAAAATTGATGAGTCATAGGATGAAGGAGTCTATAAACTTTGACCCCATTTGGATACCCAACAAAGATGCAATGTTTATATTGAACCTCCATGGCCTTACATTTATTTTTATGAATGTGTGCCATCATCGATGATCTGAAGACCCTAAAATGTTGCACCTCTAGTTTCCTATTGTGCCAAGATTCATAATGAGTGATTCCCTTTAAAGATTTATGAGGAACCTAATTTTAAATATAGCATGCATAATTGATGGCTTCTACCTAGAACTATGGATCCAATGATCTAGAGTTAATTATATAGTTGGCCATCTCTTTCAAGGATATATTCTTGAATTCTACTACACCATTCTAATAAGGAGTATACAAAACTATCTACTAAAGATTAATCCCCTTAATGGTACAAAACTATTTAAAACTATGGTTGATGTACTCCCCCATTATCTATTTGAAGAATTTTGATACACTTTCTAGATTTCTTCTTAGCTAAAACCTTGAAGTCTCAAAAATTATCAAAAACTTTTAACTTTTGTTTAATAAAGTAGACCCATGTGTATTTGTAAAATTCATAAATGAAGGTGAGGATGTTTCTAGCTTTGGTAAAATAAGGATCAGGAAACTAACCCATGACATCACTGTTAATCAACTCAAGAGGTAATTAAGCTCTCCTAGCTTTGCCTTTGTCAAATTTATCTTTGGGATGTTTTCCAAACACACAACCCTCACAAAGTCCCTTAGAGAGTTTAAATTTAGGAAAGCTTATAACCATATCCTATTAACTTAGATGATCAAGATAGTGGTAGTTAAGGTGGCCAAACTACACTTAGAACATTTTTGAATGTTCCACCTTCAATTTAAATAATCTATTTTATTTAAATCTCTATTATATTTTCATCACCCAAAGTGATAGTGGACATTATATAGGGATCTAAGTCAAAAAACTCAACCTCTGACAAACCCATATGGTGTGAATCACTAGAGTTGATAACCCAAGATGAATCAGATGTAGAAGCCACTGAAACTAAAGATTTTCACTTAGATTTTTCCTTTAATTTAGAATATTATTTGGCTGATGATGATGGTTTGATAGACTCAAGGAACCCTATATTTATTTTCTCTAAGATATGTGTAAGGTGGTCTATCTATTTCTTCATACACTTATGTTCATCATGCCTAGTATTCTTGAAATAGAAGAACTTAACCTTTTATCTCTTAGGTTTTCCTTTAGAGGATGAGGTTTTAGTGATAGTTTTTTTAGTTATTTTCTATTCTTTCTTCTTCTTAATATCCTTTCTCTTTTGTTTTTTATCCTTATTTCTAGAGGATTTATGTTTCATATTCCCAAAAATGAAGGATGAAGGTTTCAAAGACTTGGGGGTTCCTATTTAGATTATTTTATCATATTAATTAGTTAAATATATAATGAATTCATCTAAGAATTACATTATATTGTTTTCTCCCATGGCTCTCTTCATCATAAAAAGGGTAGAGACAAATATAAAGTAATCAGGTTCTAATTTTAGAAGCACAGAAAGAACTATCTACTCATCTTTCTTTTAAGTTACACACTCTTCTAAATATAATATAAGTGAATTAATATTGGTGAATATTTACTCAAATGTGTCAAATTTTATATGTATTAGAATAATTATCTCAATATCAAGCTCATGACCCCTCATGGTGTTGATTTTCCCTAATAGTTTTTCTAGGGTGTCCCATATTTCTTTGGGAGATTTAGCCGACTCTATATGAAATAAGAGTTTAGATGACACTGAAAGACATAAAATTCAAAAAAATTCATCACATTTATTAAACAATTTCATCTTATCTACTTCAATTTTGGGCTCAACTTCTACCCCCTTAGTCATGCAAAACAACCCTTTACTTTTAAGAACCATAGTTGTAGACATTAGAAAACTATACACTTAAAGTTTTTGATGAATAAATGTCTCAGGACCCATAAAATACCCCCTAAACCTTCTTAACCATTAAAAAGACCATATTAACCTAACCAAATCACAATTCTCATATGCACATAGTACTATTTAAAAATTCTATTTGAAAATACTATTCAAAATTACTATTCACTATCACTATTCATTATGGGACCCACTATCCCTATTCATGATGAAATATCAAGTGACATCATAAGTGACATGTAAGGTGATTTTTGAGGTGATATTACAAGTGACATGGCTTAGAAGTGAAGTGGCTTGATGTGAGACATCATTCCCCACTTGAGACCCTTTCCTGAGGTGCTTAATGACCTCATTTAAGCATCACAAGGGTCTCCCCTTGAAATATGGAAAATATTCCATTAATAGGACATAATAAAAAATGTGTTTTGTCTTCACACATGAAATTGGATTTAAAAATGGGATGCCCACCTTGTTATTTCTTTAGAAAAAATAAAGGGCACTATATCCACCCATATTTTACTTTTTAACCCAAATGAGAGACCTATGAGAAAGGTATGAAATCCCACTACCCTCATATTTTGACTCCTTCATGCAACCACATGTAAAATGGCACCATATTTTTTGGGTAATTTCTTTAAGATCTTGGATGAAGACAAGAAAGGTGGTGAAAAGTCTTTTAGCCTCATTTAGGCCCATGTGCATGATTCCCATTCAAAATTTGACTCATGTGCAAGGTGGGAGAAAAACCAACAAAAATGGGAGACCCATGATCAAGGTGGGAATATCAACACCTTTATATTTTGACTCATTTATTCACCACATGATAAATGACATCATACTTCTACTATTACCTCTTTTGGCATGGTTCTTGATAACAAATGATATAAATTACCCCCCCTCCCCTCTCCTTCACCAAAAGTTAAGTGGAAAGTTAGTATTTGGTTATTAAGATATTTTTTTATGTATTTTAAGGAGGTCATAATTTTGGAGGTCATCCAAATCTTGGAGGAAAATAATTCAAAGCAATGAAACTCTATCGAAATTGCCTCAGGACATCTTCAACATCATGAACAACAACAACATTCTTCATGTTTGGAAGGTAACATTTGATTTTGTTTCTTCAATTTTATCTTATCATCCCCTTATATTTTTAATATCTTCATCCCTACTTATAAATTTTCTCCCTTTTTAATTTAATTATCTCAATCCATTTTATCACTTACCATCTTTTATCCATTCACATCTTTGCCACTTTTACTCTCCTTATCCTCTTCCCCTTTTGCCATCTTAACTACTTACCTTCTTACCTCATCAACCATTCATCCAATTATCCCTTTTGAATATTAATTTTTTTAATACCTTAATAATTTATCAAACAACCAAATCACCTTTCTTTAATCCCTTGAAAAATATTCAAACCAAAACCATAACCTCACTTTGACTAATTTTCAGCATTAGTTGCTTTATTTAGTCATTGTTTTAGAAGCACTTAAATTTATATTATTAATTTATTTAGTTCATGTTATTTAATTTTTTTTAATTTAAATTATTTTATATTTTAAATTCAATAATATTTCCTTTTTATTCACAAAATTAAGTGTTAAAGTAGGTGGATTGACAACCTCCTAGAAAACTTTCACTTCTAAGATCTAGCTCGTGTTAGGCAATCCGCCCAACTAATTATCTTACCAACATGTTTTGTGGTAGTAATTTATTATTTTAGGTAATTATTACCTAGACAAAGATTATTTAACACAAATTATAGATTAAATATATGTGCATTCAATATTTATTCTCTTACACACCCTTCTTAACTAGTTTCATCTTTTCACACTTAAGAAAAAGAAAAAAGTAGACATAAAAATTTTGGCACGCCCAATGGGACCCTTGAGTTTTATTGGGTCATTATATGTTTTAGGAAATTTATAATTGAATTATTAAAATTAATTTATTTTAATTCTTATAAAATTAAGCTTCTTTCTTTACAAAAAAAATGAAAAAAGAGAAGTTTTAGTTTCATTTTTTTTGAAAACTAAATTTTATTACATTTATAAAAATAAACAAAAGATCATTCATCCTAGGATTATGATTTAATGTTAATGTTTAATTTAGGTGTATTTTGGTTTTTTTTGTCTTCATTCAAATAAAAAATATCTTTTGGTTAAAATTGAGTGCATTTATTGACTACTTGTTTGATTTTAGCTCACCTAGTTTAATTAAAAGAATTATGAATTAATCATAGTTCACAAATGTTACACAAACCAAACCACTTGCAAAAAAAACATCAAAATACACTTGAGACAAGGCCTGAATAGGATTTCATCACCTAATAGATCACTTTATCCTTTCTTGATTCCCTTACTTGGATTTAACCATTAAGAAGATAACCAACTTAGTTCTCTGGCTGAGTATAAACTCTATAAATTGGTAAATATTGGCTAATCACTCACACTGGATATGGGATTGTGACATGATGGGAGTAAGACCCAAGTACTAGGCTATGTATTCAAACCAATACAAACTTATATTGAGTGGATAAACATAACCTAAAACCAAATATAGACTACCTTGTTTAGGACCTATTCAAGCCAATTTTCTCTTCACACTTTTATAAGGCATAAACCAAAAGAGAGATTAAAAAGAATCCTAAGATTTAACGCACTCTTAGTGAATGAATTTTTTTCCTTGAGTATTTTTTTTATCTTTGTTTTAGGTCTGAGATCATATTATCCTTTTCTTATCTTCTCATATGGTTCTCACTCACCAACAAAAAAAAGACATCGATGAACAAAACCCACCACCAAATTAATCATAACCAACTTCCACCTCGTCATCTATGGAACACTTTTCCAAACGCATAGAATCCACTAACTCTCCAATAATTAATACTTGGGTAGTCCTAGGAGATGTGGATTTTTCCACTTTCTTAAACAACAATCATGCAACCTTACAACACAACCTAAGAACCACATCTTACTAAATCCCAATTTTGACCCCAACCATAGATATACCTTATGGCATGCCTCTCTACCTCATGGGGAATACCTCTACTACCATGGTAACTACTCAATATTTAGTTTCCAAAATGTTATCATCAACCAAAAAATCCCTTGAAACTAACCCACTAACCCAAACTACCACTACCCTTATACCTCTTACTAATCACTCCCCCACAATAGGAGTGCCAACCTTTAACACTACCCATCTTCCTCTAGTTACCTCCAATCCATCAAACACTAATACACTTCCAAGCCTTATGGTCTCTTTACCCTCCATGCTATCACCAATCAACATAAGAGTTACCACCCTTCCATCGACCACTAACCCAACCAACACTCTAACCCAACATGTAACCTTAGCTATCTTCATAACCCATAAGGGCATATGCCCATATCCAACCACCTACCTCTACCCAATAATTAACATCCACATACCAATATATATCTTCCACCTAACCTCCAAATACTATATACCAATACATGGAGTCATCTCAACCATCTACTAGCTATTCACACATTTCCAAACCTCAACAAAACATACCATATAACTATGTATCCTAAAAACCTCAAGCAGACTTCATAAAGTTGATCATGGACAAGATGACTAACCTTAAGTCATTCATATCCAAAGCCCATAATATCTTATCCTATGATCAAATTTATAATGAGCCTATTCACCCTTCAGTCCTCATAAGACCTTATCCATTATAGTAATAACTTCCAAAATTTACCAAGTTTAATAGTAAAGAAGACCCTCAACAACATTTTAGAGAATTTAGTCATTCATGTTACTTAATTGCCCATGATGACACTCTTCTCCTCCATAATTTTCCTATGTCATTATTTGGACTAGCATTAGATTGGTATAGTGCCATACCCAAACATTCCATCCTCTCTTTCACCCAATTATCCCAAAACTTCTTGGATCACTTTTTGATCAATGTATCCAAGAAAGTTTCTATTATCAACCTCTACTCCATTTGGAAATTAAAAAATGAATCTATTGCTAATTATTTATCTCATTAGAGGAGCTTAATCAACCAACTTTCATTTTCATTTCCTCAACTTGAGATTATAAATATCTTTGCCTAGGCATGTGCAAAACATATTTCATCCACATTACATGTCTAAATATTATGGACCTTTGATGAAGCTTTTACCATGGCTCACAAACTAGAGAATAGAGCCATTGATGAAGGAAGGTTAAATTTGAAGAGAAAGAACTCAATTTATAAACCCAATGAGCCCTTTTATTCTAAACCAAATAACCAAACCAATCCCAACACTGAAAATAAATCAACCGCCAATGCCATTGTCCTCAAAGTTGTACCACCACCATCTACCAACAAACAAAACCCAAGGAACCAAACTTATAACTCTTATAATTATTCAAACCAAAACCAAAGGAACCAAAATTGGAATAATCATAAATAATTAACTCCACTTGGGGAGCCCTATCCTTCTATTTGGTAAAAGTTACTAAAATCTAATCTCATCCAACTTTCACCAGTTAAACCACCCCAATAGTTTGATGTTTCTCACCCCATACTGGGTTGGTATAATGAGAATGACCATTGCACATTTCATCAAGTCATAAGACATGACATCAATAGGTGCAAAACTTTCAAATACCTTTTCCAATCCTTCATTGACAAGGGGGATTTTACGCTGGACAATCCTAATGCACCACCAAACCAAGCACTTGACATATTCTATAAGACTTTTCCTAATCATGATCCTTCTACCCCTTATCATGATAATAAACTAGACCCATCTCATGAGGCACATACTATTAATGTGGTTAATGATGAACCTATTGTTGAAGAAAACATTAACTTAACCACATCTTTCCCCATTCATCTAATAGAAGAAAAAAAATGCCTTCTATTCCTTTGAACACCCAAACAAAGGAAGCCACTATACCCAAACCTCCATTAGAGGATACCACACCTACCTCCCCTATCATATAACCATCCACCCCCTCTTTGGAAGCTTTCTCAGAAGAGAAGATGACTTCATCCACCTAACCTCTAATTCTGGAACCTTCTATTAGAGGTCAAGACAAAGGTAAGGGAACCAAACTAGAACTTATAACCCTTTCTTTGGTAGAACAACCTAGCCCTTATAAACCAACTAAAACCTCCTCCAAATTAATCAACCCTAAAACATATAAACCCACCATGACAACTAAAGTGACCAAATCCCCTCTAAAACCAACAACTAAAATAACCAAAAAACCAACAAAAGGCCCAAAACCTTAAATTTTACGTCCCTCAACCTTTCCCTCAATTTTGGGTCCTCATCCCTCTAATTCGAGCATGAATTCCATCACTTTTACCAAAATCCCACCACCTTTACTGGTTACACCTTCATACTTGCTTTATAAGACACCTTTCCTCACTACATCAACAATTCTTAAGTTACCTACCTTGCCCTCCTCTACCTCCAACTTGTCAACCGTCTTGCATAAACAAAAATTATCAACCAAGAATACCACTTTACCCAAGACACCTACCACCAAACCTACATCCATAAAACCTTCTACTTCAACACCCCCAAAAAAATTGCTAAACCTTTACGACCTTTAGCCAAATCTTACTTAACCATTCTCCAATGGTTATTTCAAACTTCTTCTTTGAGATTACCACCCATCAAACCCTTTGAACCTTCACATACCAAACCCTCTTAGATTAATGATAACTTGATATGTGCATAACATAAGGCATTAGGACATGACAAAAAAAGCTATAAATCTCTCCAAGCACTTGTTCATAGCCTATATGAAGATGATGATCTATTAATAGACAAACCCCCTATATCCACATTACCAATCCAACCACCAACTCAACTATTCCAATATTTAGTCTCACCCAAAATTAAAGAGGAGGAACCAAAGTAACCACCTAATCCAAAAAGAACCCTTATCCACATTATTCACATGGTTACATGATCTTGGGCCCAACATAAGGATAAAGGGAAGGCTAAGGCATCGATTCCTTAGAGTTACCCCTCCATAAACTCCCAATAAAATAATACCCATCCATATCTATCTTCAAACAAACCCAAGGTGTCTGTGTTAGGTGCCTCCCCATCTAACCCTCCATACCCTAACCCATATGTAATATCCATCTAAAAAGATTTCCTCAAGTAGATGCACCAAACTACAATAAAAATTAACTTATATAAATTAGTACCTACCTCTCCACATCACCTCCAAACACTCATAGAAGCCTTGAAATCCATTGAGGTCCATCCCGATGACCCTAAACCTCTAACGGACTTTGTTGGTACCCTTTAAACTTCCAACCTTGTCACCTTCAAATATTTAGAAATACTTTTTATTCATATAGAGGATCTCAATCCTCTGCTCTTCATTACAACATATATTAATCAAACCCACATCAAAAGGGTGATGATTGATGGAGGAGCCAGCATCAATATTATCTTCTCCCACACCTATGATCAGCTACACTTACCCATGAACATCATGTCTAAAATCACAATGGTCCTTTATTATTTTAATGATACCATGGCTACTACCTTGGGCATAGTTGTCCTCCATATCTGTGTAAGGCCCAAAATTATTCCCAAACTTGTTTATGTTGTATAAGGATAATTATAATATAATGTTTTACTTATGAACCCATGGATTCATGCCATGAGTTATGTCTCTTCCACCTTATAATGATGTGTCAAATTTGAGAATGAAGGGTAAGTTGTGACTATCTAAGCTAACCCTAATCCTTTCACATCATATAATCTGACATATTGACCTAATGACATCCTTCTTCCTCCATCCACATCACAACCATTTGATAGTGACACAACCCCACAAACCAAAACCCATGACACTTCCACACCAAATGTTGATGAAGCTTCCACTAGCTCATCTATCCTTTCATCATAGATTTTGGTGAAGGACCCAATGACAACCATATTCCAACATCTTTCCTTTGAGGAATATAGACTCTTAGCCTTAGATTCCTTCTCTACTCCCCAAGAATATAGGAATATCATACATGACCCTTCCTATGACCCTAACATTTAAACCATTATCCCCTTTGGGCTCCCTCACCATGAAAAAAATAATTTATGAAAGACTTGATTGGCCACTTCTAGCCCCTACCATTACTTCATCCATCCAACTATTTACCTTTAACTTTTCCTATCTTAGCAAACCATAGTTCACTAAGTTTTATCTTCATAGATCTACTTGGAAAGTATTTACCCTTGGTCACTATGAACAAGGGCATCATGAGTTACCCCATATAAAAAATTTACAACCTTATGAGTCATTTGGCCTTGTGTATGAACCACCTGAATAACCTACCAATTCACCCAAACCCATTGTCACCATAGAGGAAGATATTTTATATTCACAAACCTAACCACTTTCCCTACTTGAAGATCCTAACATCATCCCACCTAAATTTTTTATCTAGTTAATACTTTTAGTTTGGGCCCTCTCATCTACCAAAAGGGTGGCCAAACCAAGGTATTTCCACTTTTACACCCTGAAATGGTAAAAAATAATTCTCCTACCATCAACACCGTCCAACATCAAGATGATGATTGAATTATTACCTACCTTGGTGTGGGGGATTCTTCTATCCATAAATCCCTTCCTCCTAAGGCCTTGACCATGTCAAACGAATCCACCATAGATATCAACTTAGGCCATCTAGACAACCCTCACATTGTCAAATTAGGCCAATCACTAAATACTAAGGAACTTCAAGACCTCTTCTTTCTTTTAAGATAATAGCATAGAATTCACTTGGTCTTAAAATGATACACCCAAGAATGACCCCACCATTGCTACCCATAACATAGTCATTCATTTTGATGCCAAGCTTGTTAAATAGAAACTTAGATGCATGCATTCTTTTATATCCCTTCTCATCAAAAAGAGCTTCATCATCTCTTATCTATAAACTTCATTCAACCCATTGAATACCCCCAATTGGTCTCAAATAATGTACCTATCACCAAAGTCATTGGGGGCCTATGCATTTATGTGGACTTTGATGACCTTAACCTCACCTGCCCCAAGGATGAATTTCCTCTACCTTAGTATTGAGTAGCTTGTTGATCTTACAACCAACCATAAGATGTTATCTCTCATGGATAGATTTTTGAGTTATAATCAAATCTTGATTTCTCCTCAAGATCAGCACAAAATTACCTTTATCACCCCTTGGGGAAATTTTTACTATAGATTCATGCCTTTCAGGTTAAAGAATGCCAGGGTA
The DNA here is from genome assembly GCA_037957365.1 of Torreya grandis. Classification (NCBI taxonomy): domain Eukaryota; kingdom Viridiplantae; phylum Streptophyta; class Pinopsida; order Cupressales; family Taxaceae; genus Torreya; species Torreya grandis. Next base: position 396,726 of record JARHVA010001364.1, on the reverse strand, counting down.
ACCTACCAATGTGCCATGACTTATATATTCCATGATATCATCCATAATATTATATAATACTATGTTTATGACCTTCTCGAGAAATCTAAACTCCAAAAAAATCACTTGACTATTCTTATGATCATATTTGAATGCCTCATATGTTATCATGTTCGCCTAAATCCCAAGAAATGCATTTTTGGGTTCCTTTCTAGAAAGATTCTTGGATTTATCATCTCTCTTCAAGGAATCAAAGTAGACCCTACTAAAGTTAGATCTATTTTAGACATGCATCCTCTAACCAACCTTAATTATCTTTGTAGCCTATAGGGATAACTTCAATCTATTTACCATTTCACTTCCCAACTTTTAGACCAATGCCAACCTTTCCATCACCTTCTGAAGAAGGATGTCTCTTTCAAATGGAATAGACATTTTCAAAAGGAATTTAATTAACTTAAATAGTACCTTTGGTCACCACCTATCCTCACCCCTCCTAAGGATAGCCTCCCCTTTTACCTATATATATCTACCACCAACGATTCCCTAGGGGCAATGTTGGCTCATCGAGTGAACAACATAAATAGAAATCCATATAATACATTAGCCACATGCTTGTAGAATATGAGACTTGGTATACACATACTGAGAAAATATAATTATAATTAACCTTCATGGCCACCAAACTCTACCACTACCTTCTTAACCATAAAACCTATGTCATCAATAATACCAACATGCTTAAGTACATGCACTCTAAACCATACAAAAATTAGCATATGGATAAGTGGCTTATGTTCCTATCTAAATTTGATCTTGAATTCATCCAATAGAATTAAATTAAAGGGTAGGTAATTTCCAAATAATTAGCCTAAGCTCCTTTACCAAACAACTAACCACCTCCTCTTGCTTTTCTAGATGAGTTTATTATGACTCTTTTTCAAGAAGATGGCATAACCTACCAAATGACCATGTTCTTTGATGACTCAAAATGAAAAAAAGGAGGGGGTACTAGAGTTATTCTCATTCCCATTTATGGTGAACCCCTTCCTCTCTCCTTCAAACTTGACTTTGAATGCACCAATAATATCGATGAGTATAAATCCCTAGTGATAGGTCTATAACCTATTATCGCCTTAATAATTAAGATAATCCATCTATTTGGTGATTCTCAACTCATTCTCAACTAGGTAAATTGATCTTATTAATGTAATAATGATGTCTTACAAAAATATAAACTTTTAGTTGACAAACTCTTAGCATCAATCAAACATTACTTGGTCTAATCTATTCCCCAATCTACCAACAAATTTATAGATATGATGGCTTGCATTACTTCCTAAATCCCTTATCAACCTTTCAATTACAATATACTTATCAATATTCATCATCTTACTACTCTCTCCTATAACCAATCTAATCTATCTATTATTTTTAGTGTGGAGGAATCCTCACCCGACATTTGGTATGACCAAACCCTTAACTACCTCAACCTAGGCATCATTCCTCCTAACCTCTTTAGGAACACCCAAAGATCCTTTGTTTAGACTACCTATTTTTAAACCATGCTAGGGGGAATCCTTTAAAAACATGGTTTTGATGGTTTCCTTCTTCCTTGCCTATGCAACCATGAAACTTTCCATTCCATCAAGGAAACACATGATGGGATTTGTGGGAGAGACTTAACAGCCTAGCAGTCACTAAATGTATCTTTCACTTTGGCTACTATTGGCCCACCCTAAACCAAGTCTATTTTTATTATGTAAAAAAGTGTGTTAAATGTCAATAACATGCTAATTTACATCACATTCTCACCAATAACCTCCAAGTATCTCATGACATTTGGCCTTTTTCTCAATGGGGGCTCGATCTCATTGGGAAAATTAACCTCCATTCGTCGCAATGGCATAGATTCATCATCACAACCATCAAATATTTCACCAAATGGGTGGAATATATTCCTCTTATCTCAATCAAATCAAAAAATATTATTAACTTTATCAACCATCATATCATCTGCCTCTTTGGTGTTCTTCATAAGATCATAATTGATAATGGCAAATCCTTCAAAAATAAGCAAGTTCAAGGCTTATGTGATGCATTTGGAATAAATTTAATATTTTATTTGCCTTACCATCCACAATAAAATGGATAGTAAAAATCCTCCAACAAAACCTCAACAAAATATTAACCAATGTTGTCAGTGCTTTAGGTCAGATTGTCACTTACACATCCCATTCACTTTATGGGCCTATAGCACTAGAATTAAAACCTATATGACTGATATACATTTCTCTCTAGTATTTGGATTAGAGGTAGTATTACCTATAAAATTCCAAATACCCTCTATTCATATATCTTTTTAAGAGCTTATTTCTAAGGAATAGTTTCATTAACACCATTTAGCTCAATTTGAACTACTTGACTAGTGTCATTTAGCATCCCTCACCCACCTCCATATATATCAAGAGCATACTAAACATTCTTATAATAAGAACCTCAAACAATGGGAATTTAATATCAGAGACCTCATCTTAAAGGAAAACCAACATGTGACCAATATGGAGAAGAGTAAATGAGGCAAGTTTGCTTTCAATTGGCTTGGAACTTAAATCATTACACATAGGTATAGATTAAGATCTTATTGTTTATCCTCTCTTGAAGGAAAACTAAAACCTAAGCCCCTCAAAACTTCACATCTGTATCCATTTTTTTGTTAAAGAAGGATCAAGCTCACTCCTTTTGTCTAACTTAAGCTCATCCCTTGATTATAATATTTTAACCTTCACCCATATTCCTCCTCTCCTTTTGAGGACAATTGATTATAACATAGAACCATGTGACTAACCATCATATTCATAGCCTAATGCTAAATGTCGGTACCATAGTTCTACCCATAACATGGTTCTCATGGATACTTTTCATCTCTAACAAGATGGAATCCCATGGTCATTGTCTCTTAAAAACCACACCTTTTCATATCATTAACCTTATTGTGTTAAAAAAATTCATTCATAAAGGTAAACCTCTAAACCTAATTAGACTTGTCCATGTCTAAAATGATTGCATCTAGAGACATTTTGGATGCCAAAATACTACTTAGGTCAATATCTTAAGCATTGTAGACTGTTCCCTTGAAGGAAAACTACCAAAAAAAAATCCAAATATAAGGTAGACTGCTCCCTTGAAGGATATATATCAAGAGAATTAAACATATCCAATAAGCTTAGACCACTCCCTTGAAGGATTGCTAAGTTAACTTTGTCAATAATAGAGAAATTTATTGAAAGCTTCCTGCATCGATTAGCTTCCCATATACAACAATAAAGTAAAATACCTGCTATCACAACAAAATCTAAAGCTAAAATCAACTCTCAAGTAGCATAATAAGTTGGAAGTCACAATAAATTTTCACATGTAGACTTCCCACATTGATCAGTATACATCTACAATACGACATGGAATTATCTATTACCATTCTTAGTCCACCTATATCAGGGGTAAACTAATTCACTTGAGGTTATCATGCATATCACCCATTACCCTTCACACCACCTATCACCCATCCTCCCTTTAGACTATCTATAAATCAAGGGATTTAGAGCTTACTTGACACCTTGTGATCAATAAAACTTTTTTTATCAACTCAAAACCACTCATGCATAGTGTTTGAATGGATTATATTCATTAAGTTGATCCTAATTTAGTTCTATTTTTAGTCCTTGTCAAAAATAAATCATCATGCCCTATTCCTATCTTAATGTGCTTGGTTGATGTTTTCATCATGACTTTTACCATCGAGTGTTGCAATAACAATAATCATTATTTTTATATTAATAAATATTATAACCATAACCATACCAATCATAACCATAACCATAACATTCATAAGTATCTACATAACCTTAATCATGATAACATTTTACCAATGACATCCAACACATTTTGTACATGTTTACAACAAACTATACAATATTTTATTTAGGGTGTGAGGATTCACACAACACATAAAAAGTTATCAGAATATCCACACTTCACCTAAGGCCCCTACATACAATATTTTCCTACCTAAGAACTAGGATGATAGTCTGGTGACTCTGGATTTGTGTTCAACCATCCTTCTACTTGATTTCTCCTTGAACTAACATCCATAACATTCCCTATCATAGTAGTTGGTAAAGTGTGTACCCTATTCTCCTTTTCCACATTCATCCCCATAGAGTGAGAATCATATTCCACTTTGGGTATTTCACCTTGCTTGCCTGTCATATCCATTACATCCCTCTTCTCTAGTTATTTTACTCACATAATTACTATCAGTTGTTGCCTCAGTACACATCCCCTTAGACAGTGAGGGTTCCCTCCATAGATAGGCTGACATTCATGTTCTCTATCCCTTTCATATTGTGTATTGAAATTCTCACTTTCTTCATTTCTATTTAGGTAAGAGTTTAGGCTCAAGCTTAGGCCATGGGTGTCTTTCCTCTTATTATTGATCTAATAGTAGTTCCATTATTTTCATTACATGTATTATTTGGTATATCTACACATTCACCATATTGATTATTTTAGGTCATGAGGGTTACTAATTATCTCCACTATTATTCCCATTATTCACCATCTTCAACCTTGTGTAGTTCTTTGCAATCTCTGTAACCTACAAAACCAAACAACTGAATGATAGACACTCATCCTTATCATGATTATTTAAATATAATACCTAATAATTCTTCCTTACCAACATGATTCTCCATTCCACTGATGAGGAAGGTCATATTATGTCATTTATTCCCTTGAATAATCTTCTTACTTGAAATGGTCATGTCTACTTATCTTTCTGTATGGACACGTACCCTTTATCCATTGAGCCATTTTGATAAAGTTATCATGCATCATCATGATTTCCCTTTGTCACCCTTGTCATCCAATCCACATCTGATGTCTTTGATTATTTTTCATCTTTAAATCCTTATGGGCCTAATCATTGTCACCTTTACCTTAGTTGATATAAATTGGATTCTAGCCTTGGGCCACTGTAATGGTCATGTCTTCAAAACTATCGCTATTTTTAGTGGTTGTAGCTTCCAAATACTCACCACTATAGACGTTCCACCATCTTAACCAACTATATAACCAATATCTTGGACCACATAGCTCCCTACTAATAGAGCCTCTTCTAAGTGGAATCTAAGGTCATTGGTTCTAAGGTAATAGGTCAAAGGATGCAGACATGGATGCATTTTGTCTAATTCACCCATGTAGCTCTTAGGTCATGCACAGTCCATCCCTTATCACTCAAAACACTACCAATTTATACCTTTTAGAATCTATTTAACCCTCAAATAAATTATTTATAGATAGTCACTTCATTACTGCCCTTAAAACTCAACTCATAGTGGTGACGAACCTTGGCCAAAGGGACTATGTAGATCCTGATAGAAGACCATTTCCTAAAACTTAGCTCATAGTGGTAGATGTTATATCTAAGATTCTACCCTTGCACAATTTTAGAAGTTGTAACTTCCTAAAAAAACACCTCTTCTTTGGATTAGCTACATTAAAAGTCATTTATGGTGCTTAGTATTGTGTTCCCTTCTTATTTATCCTACCTTACCCATATGTGTCTCTCATCATACTAATTATGGGATCATTATGGTAACTATTCACCAATCTACACTCTGTACTTTCACTATCACCTTCACCAAAACCAAAACAATATTACTTTACAAAACCTTCTCCATTATCCCAAACAAACCCATGTGGTCCATCAAACTGGGGTAACTAATTTGAGCACCATTTTCCAACCCTAGTTGAACTACTTTAGCTTGATGTCCATAAACTATGTAGGTGCTACTTGACTTCTAAGGGTAGTTAGACCACTAAAAACTAATTGCCCTCCCCTTTTCCTTCTTATTAACTTCTATTTCTAAGAATTCCCTCTTTCTTAGGGCATCTTATGTTATGGAAGATTTGGATTCTTCGTAGCATCCTTGTATTTTAACACCACCTAATACCTCCTCTTAAGTTTTTCCCCCATTTCTAGGAGAACTACATTAGCCTAAGGTCTTTTTAGACTATGTAGGCAATACTTAGTTATTAATATTAGCTCGGCCATATCCTTTACATTTTTCCCCTTCTTACCTAATATATTTTCCTCCACTCCTATCTCCTCACCACCTCCCTCCCTTCAGCTTGCCAATCTCTTTTAACCACTTTTCTAGCTTATCAATCTCTTTTAACACAAGGATTGATTCCCTTCTTCATTATACCCTCTTATCTCCCATAAATCCACCACCTACTCTAATTTTTTATTCTCTTGATCACCTTTATTTGTGCATTCTTCGTATATCACTCTCTCTCCCACCTTTTGCATTTTTTGTCTCTTTCACCTTATTATCAACCTTGCTCTTTACCCCCTTTGTCTTCTTTCTCCATTCTCATCATCTCCCCTCACCCTTCACTATTTATTATACCTTCTTTATCACTCTCTTGTCCTCACCAATTCCACATCATCATGTTCCCTTACAAATCAAGGGACACTTTTACCTCTTCTTTTCTACCACCTTCTATTTATCTTCCACTGATTCTAAACCACCATCATTCCAATTCTTAGTTCCTGTTTTCCTCTTTCCCATGTTTTCAATTAAGCATGATTTATATTTCTTCTAGCATCCCATTTTCTTCTTATGTGTGCCACCACTCTCTATTGATTTGACACTCTTCCCACCTTTTCCATTTTTTTTCCTACACAACTAGATTCTAACTAGGCCTTTATCCTTTGAGAAGCCTTCCATAATTTCCCTTTTATTCTTATCTCTTCTTTCCTTTTACACTTTTCATTCCCCTTTTCCTCTTTCCATCTTGGTACTCACTTATCTTTTGCATTTGTGTGAGTGTTCATGCTTTATATTCCTGCTTTATTCTTCTTTTTATCAAACCTAATATTCATCCCTTATTTTCATCTCATTACCTTTCATTGTGTTCCCCTATTTCTTCACCACCTCATCACCTCTTCAGCTTGTCAATCTCTTCTAATCACTTATTTAGCTTGTCAATCTCTTCTAATAAGCTAATTTATTCCTTATCTTTTCACCTTTTTGTCCACCCATCTTTTGCTTCCCCTCATTGATCTTAACCCATTTCCTATTTTCCATCTAGTTCTCATCTCCAAAACCCCCATCTAATTTGATTCATTATTATTCTCCTTATTTATCATCATCCATGCTTACTTGGTCAAGATACCACTTGCTTATTCCTATCATCCTTTTTGTGTCCTTATTTCACTCTCTTTTCCTCCTGTTTCCTTTTCTTCCACTTATTTCCTTATTTTTCATTTTCATCACCAAACTATTTTCTCCTTGGTATTTTGTTTAGAATTATTTTCAAACCTTTCATGGCCACCCATATGTCTCATCTTCCCCTTACCCTTCAAAATTCTCTCCCCATCCTTTTCAATTATCTAATCTACCATTCTTTAGTGCATCATTTAACCCCGCATCTTCTACCTTTTATTTTTCTTCTCTTTTCTCCATTTCATTTCATTTTTTTGTCTCCCTTGATGAAATTCCTTATTCTTCTTGATATTCCTTTTTTTCTCCTACATTTCTATGCGTGGATAATTTTATCCTTCTCCACCTTCATCTTTATCTATGACCTCATTTTTTTCTCTACTTATCTCTTCATCCATCTCCTAGTCTACCTTCACCTCATCCCTTGTTGTATCTCCCTTATTTTCTCCCATTCAACCTCTAGTTCTTTAGAGTTCAGTCACTAGTTGTACCACTTTGACATACATCTCTTTGTTTGCTTCTTCATGTCCTCCATACCCTTGCTTTAATGCATGAACTCTTGTTAGGTTTATTAATTCAGGTGCATCCCTTTATTCATTTATTTCCTTTTCATGTTGAGCCTAGATCCTCTTTTTTTTCCCCCTCTAACAACTCCCTTCACCCTACCTATCACCTTTTTCCCTTTTATACCCTCTACCCATTTTATGCTTATATGATCACAACATATAACATGTTATGGTCATGAACGTGTTCCATTCAATTTTGGTAAATTTTAAGATATATACTGATCCTATGACTCTATAACATAATCAACCATGCCCACAAGCTCATATGACCCATAAGTGAAAATGAGAACCACCAATTATTAGGATACAAATTCCTTCCCCATCTCCTCAAGTCTTGCCTATTTTGAACCAATTTTTCATAGATGTTAAACTCAAAGATAAAACCACCTCCAAATGGAAGATTTTGGGTACCCATGTGTGGCTACTAGCTATACCCTAACACACAACCTACTTCTCAACCAATAATTTCCCTTGATACTCCTTACTCGGTCTACATCCTCCTATGCACTGTAATAACCCTACTCTTTAATCTTATTTCACATAGTAACATTTTCTATGAGTCACCTCTTCCATCAAACTATTTTCCTCCTTAGTCTCTTTTAGACCTATTTCTCCCACCTACCTTTTCAACTCCCCAATCTATCTATCTTCATACATTATTCTTCTATTTTCCCTCTCAATTTTCCATTTATACCATTTATTTCCTTCCTATTTCAACCTAATTCTTCATTTAATTAATATTATTATTATTATTCACCTCACTTCATATTCTAAATTATATTCTTTCTTTGAATTCCCTCAAACCTCAACACTTATTTATTTTGGGGCCCCACTGGCTCAAGGGTCAAGGGTTCAATTTTTTACCACTTCTCATTTACTCACTCTACTACTTTGCTTCCCTGAATAATTGAATAATACCCTTCCATATCCTATTAATGACATTATTGTTGAGTGTGAAAAATGTTGGCTTATGTAGATGGTGATGAAAGAACCCATTAGGTCACCATGCCAATTTGAGTAGTGCCATATTTTATAAAGCCTAGTAAAGCATATTTCTCCCTTTTTTTAACAAATGGTGGTATAAATTTCATGATTGAACCTATTTATCCATGGATATAGACTCCTTTTATATAGTTTAAGTAATCATCTAATTTCCTCCTAGGTAATCTCATCCACCATTTATACTAAACTAATAAAAAGCTATTTGATAGCCATCTTTTCCACCCTTTTGAGCTTCTATTTCTCCAACATCCTTCAACTAGACCTAACTACATGATACATCAAATTGGGGTATCCAAGTTAACTAGCACTCCCCACCTTAGAAGAACTACATTAGGCCTAAAGTTCATTATGTCCATATAACTATGTAAGTAGCATCCACTTCCTTAGTGCATATGGAGTCTGTTCAATCACCCCATTCCAACTAACCAACCAACTTACCCACATTCGCATTAATGTTGGCCATTTTTTAGTTGACCTCTTCACATGTCTTACAATGACCTTGCCTTGGTCATTTTGAATACATATACTACACTTGTTATGTTACACTTTTTATGTCACACATCATGTGCAACTAGACAATTTATATCGTTCTATAAGAACACATCCTACCCTAGATACCTGTGAACAACACTGACTTTATCTAGATGAATTGATAGGCTTAATTTGATCAAATATGACTAACATTATGGATCAATTACCTTATCATATGTCCATCTAGAACCTAACATTATTTTTATCATCATTGGTCACTTTAGTCTTTGTGAAATCTTAACTATCATACTTAGTTTCCTTTTGTGAACCCATTGGCATTTCACATGCCCAGCTACCTTGTGGCACTACCTCATGCCTCTCCACGAACTACTTATCAAACCTACAAATAATTTAGACTTTCCTCATTGAATATCAGTTTGAGGGGGAACACCTCCTCCCATACTCAAGGAACCCTGATCTTCAACCAAGATTTTTTTTTCAACTTGATAATTCAAAACTACATAACAAAAAGGGGGAAAATGTAGACACTAAAAAATTACACACTTATAGTTTTTTATGAATAAATTCCTCAAGACCCCCTATAGACTGCTTAAACATTATTAACCCTTAACCAACCCCTCTTAACCTGACTAAATCACTATTTTCCTATTCACATAGTATTATTCAAAAATATTATTTGAAAATACTATTCAAAATTACTATTCACTATGGGACCCACTATCATTATTCATGATGACATGGCAAGTGACATGCAATGTGACATGGAAAGTAACATCAAAAAATGGGAGGTGATATGGCAAGTGACATAGCTTAGAAGTGAGGTGGCTTGATGTGGGACATCATACCCCACTCGACACCCTTTCTTAAGGTGCTTAATGACCTCATTTAAGCATCACACGGGTCCCCCTTGAAATATGGTGAATTTATAATTAAGAGGCCATCATTAAACATGTATTTTATCTTCACACATGAAAGTGTCCTTAAAAATGGGATACCCACCTATTTAGTGCTTTGGAAAAAATAAATGGCACTATATCTATCCATTTTTTTCTTTTTAACCCAAATGAGAGACCCATGAGAAAGGTGGGAATCCAACCACCCTCATCTTTTAACTCATTCATGCACCCACATGGAAAAATTCACCACATCTTGTGGTTCATATATTTAAGTGCATGGATAAAGACAAGAAAGGGTGGTGAAAAGTCTTTTAGCCTCATTTAGGCCCATGTGCATGATTCCCATTCAAAATTGGACTCATGTACAAGGTTGAAGACACACCAACCCAAATGAGAGATCCATTATCAAGGTGGGAATCTCACCACCATCATATTTTGACTCATTCATGCACCACATGGGAAATGGCACCATAATTCTACTATTCCCTCTTTTGGCATGGTTCTTAACAACAAATGCTATAAATACGCCCCTCCTTCACCCAAGCTTAAGTGGGAAGCTAGTATTTAGTTATTAAGATCTTGTTTCAGGTATTTGAAGGAGGTCATAATTTTTGAGTTCATCCATATCTTGGAGGAAAATAATTAAAAGCAACAAAGCTCTACCAAAATTTTCTCAAGACATCTTCAATAATAACATTCTTCTTCAAGATTGGAAGGTAACATTTGATTTTGTTTCTTCAATTTTTCTTATCATCCCCTTGGATTTTTAATCTATTCATCCCCACTTATACATTTTATTCATTTATAATCTCATTAACTCAATCCATTTCCTCCTTTTCCATCTTTTATCCATTCACACCTTTGCCATTTTTACCCTCCTTATCCTCTTCCCCATTTGCCATCTTAACTACTTACCTTCCTACCTCATCAATCATTCACCCACTTATCCCATTTAAATATTTACATTTTTATTACCTCAACCATTTATCAACCAAACAAACCAACTTTCTTTAATCCCTTGTTAAATTTCCAAACCAAAACCATAACCTTACTTTGACTAATTTTTAGCATTAGTTTTTTTATATAATCATTGTTTTAGAAGCACTTAACTTTCTTGTCTTAATTTAATTATTTGATGTTATTTAATTGTTTTTAATTTTAGTTATTTTCTATTTTAAATGAAATTATATTTCCTTTTTATTTACAAACTTTATTTTTAAATAAAGTGGATTAACAACCTCCTAGAAATATTTCGCTTCTAGGATCTAGCTCATGCTAGGCAATCCACCCAACTACTTGTCTAACCAACAAGTTTTGTGGTAGTAATTTCTTATTGTAGGTCATTCTTACCTATCAAAAGAGGAGTTCTCACAAATTTTATATTCAACACCTATGCATTCAATAGGAATTATTTTACATACCCTTCTTAATTAGTTTCTTCTTTTCACACTTAAGAAAAAGCAAAAATTAGACAGAAACAATAGTAATTTTACTTTTCCATTCTTGGTAGTTAAAGGGTGTGAGTGAATTAACAATGATAAGATACATTGTATAATTTATATTAATTTGTTTTTTTGTATAAATAAAATTTGTATAAAATGAGAGATTTATAGAATAAAATCACAACCACAGTATAACCCTTTTAAAACTATAGCAAGTGATCCGCCCCAAAAAATTTGGCACTTTATAATTTAGTGTATTTTATAATAAAAATGGTCTAACTACATGGTAAATTGAAAAATACACACTTTTTAAATAGATGGTGCTCAATTTTGAGCTACCATTTATAAGATATTAATGAAACAAATTCTCATCAATAGCCCATTTTTTATAAAAATTGTACTAAAGGATTAAAATATGCTTTATGCTAAGGGGTTACCTAGCCTTCCAACCACTCATTAGAATTAGATCAGAGTCTATAATAAATTGGTTTGGTATTTTGAGGGGGATTCATCCTCTTTCCAATCTGTGCCTCAATTTTATCTTTATCAAGTGGAGATACAAGGCTTAAAAGACTCAAAAATTGCTCTCTTTTAAATATTTTTAAATGACTCGATTTTCAACATACTAAATGATGATTTAGAAATTTAATAAATTAATTAAAGGTAAAAAAAATTGTGAAGATCAAATACCAATCGAGATGGAGGCTGGGGATGGGCCCACCAAGGAGGAAGGGTGCCAAAAATGGGATGCCAAGTGTAGAAAATAGACTCCAAGCTACTAAAAATGAGTAGATCTAATGCCAATAGTAGCTGGTAAATCTCAACCCTCTTAGAATCTAATGTACAATAGCTAAAATTAGTCCTTTTTTCCTTCAACATAGGTCATATCAGAATAAATAGCAAAAAAACTAATGCCAAGTGTCAAAATATGATGCCAATACTAGAAAAAAATGCTAAAAACAACAAAGAAGGATGTTAATCTCAATTTTTCAATGCCTATCTCCTATCTAATGCTAGGTATAAAAGTATAGATCTGAAAATGTCAAATCTAGATCAGATTTCCAATGGCTTTCTTAGTAGACAAAGGATGCCAAATTTGGATGGATTATGCCAAAACCAAAAGAGGATGATGCCACTACTAGAAAAAAAATAGAAACAGAAAAGGAACCCAAAATTTACAAAGAGGATGCCAAGTGTTAGATCTTAGCAACAACATATCATATTAGAATGAAGTTATATACAGCACCAAGATCCAAAAAAGAATTGAAGAAAAGAGATGCCAAGATTGAAAAATCAACACCTTGGTTTGGATCTGATCATAAAAATCCTACTATTTCTACCTTCTTATGGTGTTAATGAGTTATATATTTTAAATAAGACATTATATGCCAATACACAAGTAAAACTTTGAAATAATCTCAAAAATGATGGATTTTTAAGCAAATCCAAGTTGCTCAAACACTTAAATCCATGTATCCAACTCATAGATTTGAAAATAAACTCATACAAATAATTAATAAAAATTAATCATGCAAATTCCAACATGGAGAGATATAAACAAGAAATTAAATGAACCCAAGATTTGAAAAATTGTAGAACATACTTAGCAATCCTCAGATTTAGATCAAATTTGATACCATATTAGAATGAGCTCTAGGAATACTAATTTCAGTGAATGCACCAATTCAATATATAGTGTGAGATGAGTATTTTATAAGACAATATTGATCAAACATAAGCACACAACTACAATAATGAACTAAAGAGAAATAGGGCATGAATAATCCAACTATTACATTAGAAATATGAAAGGGAGTATGTACATATATAGATTTGAAAGGGAAATATAAAACACATTATATTTAATGTGGTATTAACCTTTCCAAGTAACCAACATTAACTCTAAATCCCTAAGCAAGTAAATGATACCGTGTAGCCAAAACCCATAGGAAAAAAGGCCTACACTAAAATGAGCATTAGTTTAGTGTTTTTAGACAAGACCAGGTGTTGAAGATAACTTGAGAAGTCTTAATGAATATTTTGACCTATAGGACCTAATTGAATAATATAAATTCTATCGATGGCCTAAAATATAGATAAATCTAGACCTACAGGTTTACAGACTATAGGTCTACATTCCCAAGCCTAAGAGAGGGAAGTTTTGAATAAAAGATGAGTTTAAAAAACAAATAAGGAATGAAATCCATGTTATATGATGGAAAGGTCTATTTATGGTATGAAAAATATAATATCATTGAATAAAATCCTTTCTTAAACCCCTACAAGTATAAAATCCCAAAGAGACCTATAAGCCTACTAAGAACTTCTTTGGTAGAGCTTGCTTCCATGTTTTGAAGGGTATGTGAAAAATGTGAAATAGATTTGGAGTTTGGAATGAAGTTTATGTGTGTGTATTATTTATTAATTATCATAAGATGAATTTGAGATAATCAAAGTGATTGAAAAAGAATAAATACACCTACAACCTTCTCACAGTCCTAAAAATAATGCAAACCCCTAAAACTTGGTCTTTGGAGAGGTATGAATGTGGTCCAAGAACACATTATTGTTGGAGGGGTTAATTTAAGACCTCAAAAAGGTTTCATATCACCTTTAATTTCATTAAAACTTCCTCTATGCATTTTTTAGCTTTTGGCCTCCTCAATCTTGTGTGTAGGCCAACCTAGGGCTAGATGTTTGAAATTAGCTTAAATTGAGTTCCACCCCTTGGAAATGATTATAAGTTTTTCCAAAAAAACTTATTTCATGTGAATAACAATTATTTTATGTTTTTTTAGTGTTAATTCACATCCTTGTATGGTCCACAATACTATGGGCTTGTAATCTACCTAATTATACCTAATTAGGAAAGATGGGTATTGATAAAGTGGGTGTTCCTAGGAGTTAGAAAATACAATTTAAGTGAATATGTAAGGGGATAAAGGGTGATAAAATGAACTTTTATTTTCCCTGTAAATTTTATGTATTTCTCAAACCAAGGATCTTTGCTTCAAAACATGGCTACAAGGAATAAGCCTGCCTAGAGAGAAAATATGAGAATGATGAATGAAATTCCAAAATGAAGGTTGAAAAATGATTGGATAGTGTACTTAAATATATTATAAATGAAATTAAATTATTTATACTCCAATAATGTTAATTTTTAATCCATAATCACTCCTTATGGGAAATTTCAAGGAAGATGGATGAGTAATAGAGAATAACGATGATCTCCTATGCCACCTTGATCAATAAGAAGATAATTTAAAGATGACACACATTGAGGAGAGTTTTATTAATATCATTTAATTAATTAATTTATTTTTACTTTATTCTTCATGATGTGACACTTGACATAGACCTTTCTTATGCCCATCTTCTCTCTCTCTCTCTCTCTCTCTCTCTCTCTCTCTCTCTCTCTCTCTCTCTCTCTCTCTCTCTCTCTCTCTCTCTCTCTCTCTCTCTCTCTCTCTCTCTCTCTCTCTCTCTCTCTCTCTCTCTCTCTCTCTCTCTCTCTCTCTCTCTCTCTCTCTCTTTATATGCCTATTTATCAATAACATTATGTTTTTACCTCCTAGTATGTCTATTTTTAGTGTGAATCTTTGAATGGTTTATCTAAGTAATTGTAAACTCACCTTAACTTGTTTTGTTGTCCTATTCTTCTTACCTTATTGCATCTTGGTGTTATTTGTTACAGGTTATGAAGAGTGTCATTAGGGGTTTCATATGGATTATAAGTTGAAAATATATTACCTTATACTCTCATATTTCCTTAGCCTTTGTGAAACATTGATTTGACTGATTCCTCTTAGGATAAGTGTATGTTTATGGTAGTTCTATAGGTCTTCATGCATATGCAAATCAATGGTAGAGGTCACAAGTTTAGTGCACCACCTCTATTTTATTTTATAGTTTATCTCTCCCTTTTTCCTTGAAAGTACTAGAATTCTTTTTAGTTATTAAGTGATGTAGCAAGGGAGTTATCCCTATCTATAGGTTTAATCCATTCTTTATGTCACCCACAACCTAATATTGTTCCCATGCTATCACTTAAGTGAGGAGGCTTGAAAATTATCCTCAAGGGTGAAACTTTTGATAATAATAGGTCACTCATGGAAGAAGTCTCTTTCTCCTTTGCATCCTACACCTTTACATATATATACAAAAATAATTAGTAGTTTGATACCTATTACTTACATTGAGTATCCTACACAAAAGATAACTTAAGAGAATCATATGTATTATAGCATACCTACCTTATCTATGGATATGATAGGCAAGAAGTCTTTTCATGACTTCCTGTCAAGATTGATGAGACTCTAATTAATGCCATAATTTAGTTACATAAGGATGTGTTAGATGTTATGGATGGAATTTGTAGTGAGATTTATCATTATTTTTGAACACATCATAGTGTTCTATCTCATTATTTATCACATTATTATATGATTTGGATATGATTTATGAATATATATATATATATATATATATATATATATATATATATATATATTATATATATATATATATATATATATATATGGGTATTTTACTTATTTATTATGTCTCATGGGTTATTTTCTCTTCATGTTCACATATTTTTATTTAAAATGAATATCTTATGATTTAATCTTATGGATTAAATGTCATTTTTCATGGTTTAATTTTTCTTTAAATTATGCTTACTTATTTTTTATTTTTTTTAAAAAGTAAGTTATTATCATGATTTGGTTCTTAAAACCCACAGCCCTTAGTTATCTTATCTTCACCATATGATCAGTTAACAAATTTTTTTATCATTGTATTATTACATACATATATCTCTTTTTATCTCCATGTATTCATTGTTACTCCTTTTTTCATACTAAGTAAACATAAGGTTAATACTTGAGATCACATGTTAGTTTTAGGTAAACCTAAATGTTTAGAAATACATGTCAATATCTATAGGTATTTTGTCTCATATAACCAAAGCCTATAACTCATTTATGTTTGTCACTTTTATCACTCATGATTGGTTATTAAAAATCCATATGGAGGAGGAATTAAAAAAAACCATCAAAAGTTAAAATCCAAACCATTTAAACAAAAATAAATGATTAAAAGGCAAATATGAACATTCAAAAGTCAAAATCATACTAAAATATGTGATTCCTATCTAATCACATCTCCTATTTATAATAAAGTTAAAACTCTATAGTTGGCTTCATAATAAATCCTAGGTTCATTGGGCTGTACTAGATTAGTATATTGGACTAGGATATTTTCAAATTATAGACAATGCTACATACTTTCTCATGCATATACCCTATCTTCAAGTAGACCAATAACTCTGTAAGGGGTCCTAGGGAATGAGAAACATAATGTGGGAATTAAGGACCATGT
Source organism: Torreya grandis (assembly GCA_037957365.1). NCBI lineage: Eukaryota > Viridiplantae > Streptophyta > Pinopsida > Cupressales > Taxaceae > Torreya > Torreya grandis. Next base: position 379,675 of record JARHVA010001364.1, on the reverse strand, counting down.
TATTTTATTGTATAACTAAACTTCATGATTTTATCTTAGTATTAAACTTATTTTTCTCATAACATTTTGTGTTTATTGTGAATAAATACTTTCTACATTTGACATCCACTAGACTCTTAGTGTATTCTTATTTACCTGATATGTATCATGATTGCTAAGGTTTTATTAAAAATTCCTATATCATGATTTTTGAACTCCATAATTCATTACAACAATCCCAATTTCCCCCTTGATGAATATGTTTTATTAACTGATCATAACCCTAGGTTTTCATTTTTTGAGTTGAAATGTAAGACCTTATATAAGACCATGTCTTCCTCATAAAATTTTTCTAATTTTATCATTTATATCATCATTTATTTTTGTGAGTTATAATGTAATACCTTGGATAGGACCAATCCTTCAAAAATATTTCCTACAACTATTTCAATATTATCATTCACCTCATCGACATTCTCCTTGTAAGTTATAGTGTAAGACCATGGATAAGACCAAGATTTCCTCATAAAATATCCCTAGAAAACCATGATTGATCACCATAATAACTATCATTCTTGTTATTTATATCGTAATTCTCTTACCATTTTTTGTTACACATTTAAATATTTGATCTAGTGTGTATTACATTTTTATGTATTTTCTATATTGCATACTTCTGATCTTGATTTAATATGTTTTAAAATTTTCAATTTATTTTCATGTTTCACACTTTTTCCAAATATTTAATTACGGTTATCATTGGTTCCTAAGGGACCTCATAAAATTATAATTTAAATAATAATTGTTAAACTCATATAAAGGAGAGTGAGGAATTACTGGCATCAATAAAAACACTATTCTAGAGAGTTTCATAGAGATTTGTATAGTTACAACTTACTAACCACAAGTATTTATAACACATGCACTAATATAATAATCATGAACATAAATTAGACTTAACCTTAAATTATTATCTATTATATCAATTATAATTATATAAAAATAACATCAAACTAACACAAAGTTTCATAGAATACAAATAACTCATACATAATATATATACTGAGAAAGAGTCATAGAAATTCCATGAAGCACTAGTGACCAAATTTCACTCTATGCACACCACTTAGCTACCCTTATAATTTTTAGACTAAGTATCATACTAGTCTACTTCCCTTTCATGTTTTTAATATACTAGTGTATCCAAATGGTTTCCCTATATAGGTTTTCAACCATCCTATCCCTACAAAACTTACATAGGTATATTATAGAAAAAGTTCAAAATTAGATCCAAAATGTCAAAAGGAGGCACTACATATTAATTAGTTTGATGGTGGTGGATGGGTTTGAGTGATGGAAAAATAATAATCTTGTGATGTTGAGGAAAAATAAGGATTTTCATCCTTAGATACATCATGCTGATAAACTACGAGCAACTCAAAAAGAGTTTTAGTTTTGGCCTTGGTAGTTTGGCCCTATGCCTAGAGTTGGTCAGCCTTCTAAATATAGAACTAATAAATGAATATTTACATGAATATAAGTGGAAAATTTACTAATTATAAAGAAGTAAATCACCATAAAATTTTTGAATAATTTCGTATAGGCATCCTCAATGATTTTGTTGGCCTTATACAGATGCTAACATAAGCTAACATTTTCCTGGGTTAATTTTTAAACTTGTTGATCTAAGGTCATATATTTTTGGGTGATGGAATATTTAAATGAATCTACTACTTCAATTTGTTTCACTAAAAAAATCCATGAAACATCTATAGAAGCCTCAATAGTGAGGAGCACAAACACCAATGTAATTGTAGGAATGGTTGTTGAAGCATGTTGAAGGGAAGTGATTGTCAATGAAAATGTACTGTAACAAGATGAATATGCCAATACATACCACATCCATATACTCTCACTTAGTTGTGCTATATAAAGGGCCTAAGGTGGGTAGGTGGGGTTATTTTGTAATGCCACTTTCTGTGCATTTGTTATCACCTTATCTATCTATGGTTGGTACATAATGACTTGTGCTACCATCACCTTCATAGCTTCCTCAACTTTCCTTTTCTACTCTACCTCTGCATTCTTTTGTGTCTCTATGGTGATGATCTTATATTTAGATTAGTAGTTAGTGGCCCTCTTTTTTTGTTCTTCCATTGCAACTTGTTGGTTCTTTATCACTTCATCCATATGCATCTTCTCTTCTTCATCTTTATTTTTATTTTATTCTTCCTCAACCTTTTGTTTGGCTATGTCAGCCTCATATTTTTTTATTTTTTCACATCTTCTATGACTTATTATTTCACTACCTCTATGGTGGCCTTTTGCTTCTTTATTTATACTTCCATAGTGGTCTTTTATCACAACTACATAGTATCTTACTTCTTCATGGCCTCTTTCTCTACAGATTGTTGACATGATGCCTTGATGTTACTAGATCATCTTTAAGCTTTATATTTTTTGACCATCTATTTTTCCATAGCTTATTGTTTCTATTTTTCTACAGCCTCTTTTTTATGGTCTTTTTTTTATAATGTCTTTTCACTTCTTTCCTTCATCTACACTTTGTGACCTATTCTACCTCTTTATGTGTAGCCTGTTATTACTATAACATATAGGAATATAATGATAATTATTAAATAGCTATCAAAGGTTCATCATATTTGGATATTAAAGGTGTTGGAGATGACACTTGGATAATTTTCTTCATAACACTAGCCTTTTTGTGACCTATTTTCTACATAATTATCTTACTATGTTGTTGTATAACTTTTGTCTATGGAGAGGGTAGTGATGTAGCTAAAAATTATAGATCTTGTTGTGTAAATTAATCTAGTGTTTCTAATTCTTCCTCTTCTTTTTTCTACTTTCTTGTATCTTCATTATGTGCATTTCCTCTATTCGAGTGTTGTTAGGGGACTTTATAAAAAGGGATACAATGGTTGTGGGTGTGAGGATATTCCATACACTCCTCCTATAATAAAACCTTATTGTATATATTATATTAAATCTCACTTAGTAATAATTTACATAATAATAGATGGTATGCAAGTAGGTATCTCCACCCAAAGGTGCTCTAACAACTAGTTTTAGACCTACACATTGTGCACTACCTTCCAAAATAAATATTATTTTTCATTTTATTTTTTGTATAGATATCCAACCACATTGGCCTTCATAATATGATATAATTATTGATAATCCTTATAAAACTCATGCCAATGGTACTATCTAGTGATATTGGGGACATATGGATCCTCCAACCAACATGTGCTCCTAGTTTAGTGTCTTGGAGGTGAAGTAGGTCTTCTTTCTTCAGGGACCTTACACTTTACCTAGTCTAATGGAATAGAAATGATCAATATGGGTTAAAAAATAGAATAAGTGGAAGTAAGGTCATCTATCCTACCTATATATAATGGTTTTTCTCTACAAACAACTAGTTCCTTCTGATGTGTAACCCCTACTGCATAGTTTCCATATCAAGAAAGAAATGCATGGCCACACTAGGTAATTTAGGTAGTTCATAGATGTGAATGGTTGGTTTTGTGTGGTTAAATTTTCATGACCACATGTTTTCCCAAGTATTTCATCACATTCAATGGGATACATGGGTTGAATGTCACCAAATATACTAGCTTGTCCCATCATGTGCTAAATAGTATCAAGTTCATGAAATATCTGTTATCCACCCATTTCCAAATGAGATTATAGAATGTGATGTTGGATAATGATATAAATATAAATACAAAATAACCTTAAGTGAATTATATTACATAAATACCAAAATAAAGAATAGAAATTGGTATTAGAATGGTTAATTTGTAGAGGTCTACTAGACCTTCCCAATGTTCATGGCTAATCCAGATACAAGGAACTTGGGCCAATTGAAGTCCTTTCTATTTTGAATCATGTAATTCATAATGATTATGATTCCTTTTGTGACTTCCTTCATGGATGTGGTATTCTTCTATAACTACTATGTTATGCATTATGTAATAATGTGAATAAACATATCTATAATGCCATCTAATGGAACCTTGCATGCACCTAATCTATATGCCACTTTGATTTTAAGTAGAATGGGAGGGATATTTAATTTGTATATACCAAATAGATTACCCCATTATTACATTCTCATAACTCTATCCACGGTAGCTTCATTCATGGGCTAGATAAATCTTTCCTTCATTATATTTTCTAAGTAACAATTCCATGATTTCACTAAAATCATTGAATGTAGATAGGTAGATCAAATTATCAAGATATGTATTAAAAAATAGTTTTTATTGGGTTGAATCTATGGTATATGTGCCTATGGTCCTTGTTATACAAACAAGTATTCATCTACACTTTTTATGAAATCATGGGCCTCAAGGTATACAAATTTATTTTGTTTAAAATTAGTGTCAAGTCTTATATCTTCCTCTTCAGCCACTATGAGTCCCCCAATTCTATCAATTTAATCCATCACAAGTATATACATTATATTGTTTTAACTTTGGGAATTTTAATTGACATTTAATTTGATGCACCATTATACATTTCTTCCTTTATACTTATCTATTCACCTAGTGATATCAATGCATAGTATATTTTTAGGATCCATCTTGATTCACACACTTGATTTGTAATTAATGGTCCTAAATAAGCATTATTTATAATCAAATTAAGATCTCTTCTATGTGGTTTTTCCTAGACTTGATATCTATTAGATGCCCTTCTTTTTTATTTATTGCATATCTCTACCAACCTTGTCATCCATGGATCACTTGCTCTATGATGTTATTCATTATGCTAGATACTTTAACTTCAACAAAAATCACATAACAGGAAATAACAAACCCAAATTCACACAACAAAAAAATATAAACCCTAATTTAAATGGTAAGACATAGCACCACATCAACTTTGCAAACCAATTTAGCAATGGTAAGGCTTCAACTATATCCATTCACGTAGCCTAGTAGAAGATTACCTTGTAGATATTTCAAAAATAAAATCCTAGGATATGATATTTCATGAATAATATATGGGATTTTCCACCTGATATTAATCTTACCTAGGAATGCATGGAATCAAATATCATATTATAAAATTAGTTATTCTACATAAAATTCCTTAATGTGCAAGTTTTTGTCATGCCATGCTTTATATATGTGTTTTTAATTCATTCATCTAGATTAATATGATACATTTTTCTTCCATCCTTTTTAAATCTATCATCTAATTAATCAATTACTCTAGGTCATCCAGCCGCATAATATTAGCTATGCATAGATTGGGGACCAAATATTCAAAGGGCATGACTACCTCTTAACCATAGGAAATTTGGAATTATATGAGTCACATCACATGTTTATAATGCATGTAATATTCCCATAGAACTACATGAAGTTGGTCATTCTAGTCATCTCACTACACATCATATATTTTCATAAGTATCTTCCCTGGAGCTTTTTTTGTAGCTTTTGCCTGACCATTTTCATATAGATGATAAGAAATAATTTTATGGTGATTAATTAATAATTAATAAAAGGTTTTTATTATTTTATTTAGGAAGTGGGTACCTTTTTCACTAAATAGTTTGATCAAACAACCAAACTTGGTAATGATGTTTCCATACAGAAACTTTGTTGTGTATTTTTCACCATAACTAGTTGTAGAAAGATCTTCAATCCATTTTGTGAATTAATATGTCAAAATAATTATATATATATATATATATATATATATATATATATATATATATATATCATGGATGTATTTCCTAGGCTGATTTATTATCCTAACAAAATCTATCCCCCATAGCTCAAATGGTTATTACACAAGTAGTGACTATAATGAAATTTAGTCTTAATAGTTTAACTTTCCAAATAATTGACATACATCACATTATTTTTATACTCAAATTACATCCTAGAATAAGTGGGTCCACCATAAACTAATATGCAAAATATTCCTGGTAGTATCATCCCTTATGCATTGACTCCCAACTATTCCTTGGTGTGGTTCTTTGAGAAGTTATGGCTTTTCATGTTGTATAACTACTCTATTCAGAACCTCATCTTTGCCAAAAAGATATATAAATCCATTTATGATGGTATATGGTAAGTATATTGTGATTAACTACATATTTTATCTTCCTATATAGTGCAATGGTAATATAACCTACTCCAAAAACTAGGTGATTTACTCCAAGTTTTCTAGAATCATAGATTCTCAAAAAAGATGTGTGTCAAGAGATTCATATTGAATTTCTTTGGGTTCCTCACCATTGCATAGTTTGTTTAGATGGTTTGGTCCTACATTCTCCCCACCAAGTTTAAATTTTATGCATAACTAAAATTATTGAAAGAGCATCAACCATCTAGAAGTTCTTCATCCAAGCATAGGCTTATTAACAAGGTATCATAGATCTTGGTGATCTATACAAAAATTAAATGGTGTCTCCAATAGGTAGTGTATAAACTTCATATAGTGAAAAAACCATTTCTAAATCTTCCTAATCTATTTTAGTATATTTTTTTCATACAACAAATAATTTTTTGCTTGGTAAAGTGGCTGGAGTGGTCCATTCCTCCCTCTCATGTCTAAGCTCACATAGATCCCACTATTATCCCTAAGGCATCTATATGAACATGAAAAAAATTATTCCAGTATGAAAATACAAGTATTTTCATAGTCATTTGTAATTTTTTAAGATTAATAAACACCTCTTGATAGTACTCTAACCATATAAACTATGTTTCCTTATGCAGTAAATTTGATAAAGGTGAGAATATAGTTGCATACCCTTTTATAAAAAAATTATAATATCCAGTGTGGCCCAAGAAATATATTAACTCTATTGATATTATTGGTGGTGGTATCCCAAAATTCACTATGATTTTATCCTGATCCATAATAATTCTTTTAATACATAATGCATGTCCCAGAAAAAACTAAAGGGTGTAAAAAACAAACATTTTTTAAATTTAGGGAAATTTGTAGTACCCTACATATCTTTAACATAAATAAAAAAATTTATAGGTGATTCCTAAACAATGAAACCACCACCCACTCATCCAATTATACTTCTAATTTCATGAATAAAGTCTTTGAATGTAGTCATGACAGCTCTACAAAATATTGTAGGTGTATTATTTAATCCAAAATGAATCACCTTGTAAGCAAATTAGCCCCATTATGTGTCAAACGTGGTCTTATCTCTATCCTCTTCTATAAATAGTATATGGTGCTAGCTATTGAATCCATCTATGAATGAGTATACCTCATGTCCTATGACAAACTCTATCACTTCATCGATGAATGGTATGGGAAAGGGATCATTAACACAAGCATCATTCAAACTATGGTAATACCTATAGACTAAAATTTCACCAATAGTCTTCAATTTTACTATAAATGGACTTACCAAATTGGCTTTCTCTACCAAGAAAATGATTCCTTCTTACATTCACTCTATTTCATCTTTGACTATCAACTTCATGTTGGGTTACAAGACATATAATATTTTATTAGTAAGTCATGTTCATTTCTTTAGTTTGATGTGAATTTGTCTTAAGGAGGAATCTAAACCCTTTAATTCTATAAAATTTAAATGGAAAACATCTTTGTAGTCCATTAAAAGTTGCATGACTTCTAAATTGTCTGTTTGAGTTAAATAATCCCCTATGTGTGTCATTTTTGAGCATTCTCTTTACCAATGTTTTCAACATATTATTTCATAAGTTATTGATAAAATTTTAACTCCTCTTCAGGAATGGAGTATCTCAATGGATTTTTTCCTTTCATATCTAGTAAATTAATGTGTTTTATTCTATCTTCTTTATTCTAGCATGTGATTGGCTCCAATAACTACTCAACTTCTCTTTTTTGTGCAAATAGTCTACAAGATCCATATCTTCTTCAATATCTAAGTCAAATGTAGAATCATCCTACTATTATATTATATGAAATTGTTGAACCATATCCTAATCTTTTTTATTCTCCTCTTGATAGGTTTGTAGGGTTTCATTTAGGTCATAGCCTCCATTTTGTTCTGAAGCAGATATCATCAAACTTTCTATATCTTCAACCCTCCCATGGCATAGAAGTAATTTTATATTTTCTAATACCTAGTGTTCTATTAGGTTATCACCCTTAGAGATGAATTATTGAATGAAATAAATTTAGACCTATGTCCAATTATTCATTTCTCTTTGGTTCTCTTGGTAGATATACCACACAATTAGAATAACACCTAGGTTATAGTTGAAATAATGTACCCAATACTTGTGAGCCACACCTTATGATTTCCAAACTTAAACACACCTATAGATATGAAGCTTTAGACATTTTCCCTCTTGAAATATCAACCAATTTATTCTAACTCTCTCTATCAACTAGAATTAAGCTATCATCATTTTGCATACTTCTTCCTAGTCTAGCCTCTCATCTTGATGAACTGACCACCAATTTAGATCAATTCATTTTAGCACATAGTTGAGTGCACTAATCCTTTAATCAATGTCTATCACATATTATTAGAATTACATAATGAATTGGAAAATATCCTTAGTCTATAATTAATAATTTGATGCTTTATTGGAAAGACCATGTATAAAGGTTGTATTTCATGGTCTCCTTTTGCCTAGTTCAACAGGTAGATATCCAAATCATCACTAATTAATGATATTGTCTCTTAGTGTTGCATACCTTCTATATTAGGGTCAATGTAGTCCTTATTAGTGAAACTTGTCTGATATATAAAAATATACTTCATAACAAGTTGGGGACCTTATCCAAATAAATTATGTGTCTATCATATCCATTTGAAGCATATTTGTATGATGCAACATTAGCTTGTATGTGGTTTTTACATTCAATTATGGTATATTTTCACTTTGTAGATATTGTAGTGAATGTTTTTAGATATCATATAGAAAGTAACATTCCGTCCCTCAAATTACTTACTATTCCATTTGGACATTAAATTACATCTAACTATTTATTATAGGATAGTATAGTGAATCTAGTTCTCTAGGGATTATATAAGGTTTAGCCTCTACTTTGTTCAATAGGATCACAATGATATTGTCATCTTGATGAGACTCTGACTTGTCTATTACTATATTGATTTATATTTGGACATCATAGGCTCACTTCTTTCTAATTATCACAAGGTAATGAGTGGATGTTGTATTTATATTTATGACTTCAATGTCTCCTCACAAGCTCAAGTCTATGATTTTGATCTCTATGTCCACTAATCACCCAATAGGTTCCATTATCCCATAATCTATAATAATGAGGGTAACTAGATTGTATCTTAATATTGGTCATCCAATCACTTCCCATGTTGATCTTGGAATCATGTTGATTGTGCTACTGAAGTCAAAGATGAAATTTGGTATTTCATACCTATCTATTTTAATGTCCATCCTAGCATTAATGTCCTAAGGTTTATTTAATTTAACATACTAGACCAATTTGTTCATTCTCTTTTGACTTTTATATTCTCACTCGAATAGATTATGGAGTAAGTTAGATATGTTTTATGATATATCCTCATTTTGTAGGGTGCTAAGTAATTTAAGTAGATCTATAAATACAATACAACTCCATATTGATGAATAATAAACATTATTTGGCCATAAATTTATGCATACGTAGTGGTATCATCTACCTATAGAGTTCCCTATTGTTGGATTTTTTTAAAGATCTATGCATCTTCTCTCATTAGTTATTCATTAGTAGTAGGTTTAAGATACTTATCCTAACCTTATTTATTCCTTCATCATTCATCAATTCAATAGGAATTAGTACTTGTTCCACATGTTATTTTTTCTTTATTATCTACATAACAATGTCTACTTGAGGATTCATGTTAATTAACATTCGACACTACCTTTTCTATGCATTATTTCTCTAAGACTAGACAATATTTAGTGTCATGATTATCTTATACTAAACAATAAGAAAAATAATCTTGTCATTAAGGATTTTAGGGACAATTAATTTTTACATGGTTTTATTATCCACATAGATAACACTGAATAGGCTATCTTTGGGAACCATTTCCCCTTCCTATCTATGCACCTCCTTGGTAGCCTCCCATATATCCACATCCTACTCTTTTATCTTAGAATCCCCAATTTTATGTATAATATGGTCTAAAATCTATATGATTTAGTTGGGCATTCCTTGCTTGTGTTCTTTGTAAACCCACATCCACCATATTGGGGTTATGATGACTGCAGTGTCCAAATAGACTGTTGTGGCTATTAAATCACTAGATTCCAAGAATTCCAATTTTAGTAGGAGGTGTATAACTATAAGTGTGAATATTCCATCTAGACCTTTGTATAGGTTGATAATTTGGTACCTTTCACACCCATGGTTTAGTGTAAATATTGGTACCTTGCCTATTGACTTTAGAAATTGTATTGGCCTGAGTCATAATAATAATTTGTTACACAACCATTATAAAGACATTTTAGGTGATGTATTCTTTTAGTTCTTGAAGATACCTTTAACTCTTTTCATCATGATTATGTACATTATAGAAATTGTAGTATAATATATGTGGATTCTTCACATATTTTTGTAGAATATGACACTATGATGGCACATGTCCCACTATTCTACATATATCACATAACTCATTTTTTAGTCAAGGACACTCATTTATGTGTTGTCCTTCTTTGTTGCACTCCATGCACCATAATATAGATCTAGGCCTTTCTACAATGAATTATTTTTATTTTAACCTTTGTATAAAGTGTTCTAAGGTATTCCCTATCTGTGAACTTGGGGCTAAAGCTTCTTCATAGTCTTTAGTTTTATCTACATGGATCATAGTTATTATAACTTTGCTTTTGTAGATAAATATGTTTACATAATAGTGAATCCTATTCTCGATCACAAACCCTGTATGAACTAGGTAGCTTTATTCTTGTCTTTTAAGACAAAATTGAATTTGTTCATTACATCAAAAAATCTATGGTCATAGTAATGAAGAATCTATTTTTTTCCTTTCCTTATATCCTTGAGGTCTTATATGGTCTACCTAGAGCTTTTATTTATTTTAAAATATATGATAATCTAGTTCTTCACTTCATTTAGAATCACTCTGGCTATGTCCTTCCAGAATATAAACTCTAAGGCTCATCTTGTTAAGGCATCAATAAATTCACATTTAATAATTGCCTTATTAATTATTCCTTTTACTTACCACTTCATGTCACAAGTCGGTAATTATTATTTAGGCTCTATAGACCCATCATATGATACTATATTAATAAAGTCACTCTCTTGTAATGCCATGTTGGGATTCATCATAAGTGTAAAACATGGCTATGAGATCAAACGTATCTATGAAATAATAGTATTTACCTATGCTAATTTTGTTGCCTTAGATGGTGACTTTGTTTTCTATTGTGTTTTATTTTTACTTGATGATGAATAAGTGTTTTTATTACTTCCTTTTTCTTCTAAAATTTGTTTTTTTACTATCCATTTATTCAACTATTCAAGAACATGAAATTTGGTCTGTGTCAATGATAAGGATTTTATGACTCTCATTTATTCTCTCATGAACTCTTGTGCTACCTAGTTATATTTTTTATTTATATCTTTCCTTTTTTGATATGGAATTCTGTAGTCACTAGTCCTCACCACTCATCATCTTCCATAACTTATACTAAACTCTTAATACATTGAAAAATTTTGGGCTAGGGGGCTATGCTTGTACATGGTGAATAATTATTACATGTATCCTCATCATTTACATAACTTGAGCTTGTTCTTATTCATCTACCACTTCTTTTATATTGCTTGAGAAATAAATATAGTTCCTCAATATGGAATACTTTTCTATATAACTAAGATGTATAACTACTTTTAGCTTGATATAATTCTACATTACTAGTTTCATTTTCTCTTCTTTCTTGAATACTTTCCCTCTCCTATACTCATATAGGGTCAACTCTCCTTACTCATTCTTCTCTCATCTCACTCTATTTTTATTTATCTATCGTCACTCTTTTATCCTACTCTATTTCTCTTTTTACTCATATCACATGTACATACATATCCCTTAATAAATTCTATCTCCACTATTTGAAAAAATTTCTCTCTAATTCTAGGGTATTTCTTTGTTCCTACTCCTATTGACCCTCTATTCTAACCTCATATTCAAACTCTATCAGCATATTATTTCACCATTCACCCCTTTATAACACATACCCATGATGCTTGACATTATTACTCAATTTTAAGAGGATCAAGTATGATTTATTTTTCTCCAACTAACATTTTAATTAGCATAGGGAGTAGTTACAAAAAAATTCCTCTTACCCTTGTATAAATAGCCTTGTATTGTGAACTATGTAATATATCCAACAATGGTTGTGTCTAACCAATTATCACATGAGTCTAGTTACTCTCTAGGGTCTGAAGTTCTTATATTTTATCTACAGTCCATATAATGTCAATAATTTTTCTAGATCTAAAGCAATGATATTCTAGATGATCCAACTCATTAGCTAACAATCTAGGTAGTTTACCCTAGACATTTTCATTTATTTCATCATAAATGTTTTCTTGTATGATTTGTCTTGAAAATATCCTAGCCTCTATTCTTTTTTAATTAGGAATCAATCCATTTGAGTGAAAGAGTCAAAATCTCAAATATGTGGAGCACATAAATTCAATCAATCTATAGACACCAAAATGACATCACACATGTGTGTAACTCCCTGTGTTAAAACACCCCTTGAGTCCCTTTTAAATAATAATAATTAGCCTTCCTAACCCATGATTTTATGCCTCACACATTTAATTAATTTTAAATATTTAATTAAGTTAATGAAATACCACTTATGCCACCTTACCTAGACACCTCATCTTAAGACTAATTCTTACCCTCTTAGTCACCTCAAGACTTAGTCCCCTTATCCTAACTACCCATGACTTATTCTTACCCCAAAAATAAATTCCTAACCAGCTACATCCTTCTTAACCTCCCATTTCTACCATTTCCTAATAGATACCACACTTGGCATAAGAAAGAATATAAAATAGGCTAAAAATATCCCTTTTACGTATTATCATGCCATCAACATTAGTTAACCCATAGAAAAACCAAGGGGATCACTGATGTTAGTTTCTTAAGCTAAACTCCAAAATAATGTTTAGGTTGATAGAAATCAAGAAAAATCATTTTATTCACATACAGGCTTTTAGCATCTAACTTTCTACATCTTGGCTTACTATTACCTTATAAAAGTCAACCTAGACTAGGAACCAAGCTCTTAAGAAATAGTAGCACATGATTTTTTTCTCTATTCAAGGCATTGGTTCGAGAATCCTTATGGGATCCATCCATTCATCACTTATCATTTAATCACCTCTTCAACTAAGTACATCAATTATTTTGTAAGTTCTTAAGTAGTTAATTTATAATCACTTTATATCTACTATTTATTATTTTATGCATTCCTAACCAAACCCTTGTAAAGGAGTTATAAATCTTCTCTACTTATTTCCCCTTTTTCCAACACACTAAACCTTTGAATAAACCCATCCAAATAATACTTTCTCTCTCATAAATCTCCCTAACCTTCTAGACCTAACCAAAACCATTTCTTAGACCCAAAAAATCCTTATGTAATTTCCTCAGAAGCTATTACCCCTATCAACATTGGTCACCCAACCAATATCAGTCACACTTACTCACTGACCTTGGTAGCCTAACCAACATTGGCAACTATGGATTTTTATTAACCTCTCTAAAACCTACCTAGACAACTTATAAAATATAAATTGAATATAACACCTACACTCTGTTACTCTTTAGTACACTCAGGTTGTGAACAATGGTAACATATCTCTTTTTTACTCTCTCTTTTTCTCTCTTTTCTATTTACCACTCTTTTTTTTCTTAAAATTGGACTATCATCCTTAAGGAATTTTGACACTTCCTGGAACAAGAAGGTAGCTTGGTAGCCCACTCATATATATACTAATATATATTTTTGTGGTAGTTCTTTCTTACCTACAAGTAGTCCTCCCTATCCAAACAGGAGTGCTTACAACATATGTGTGTGTGTGTGTGTGTGTGTGTGTATATATATATATATATATATATATATATATATATATATATATATGGTGCACAAACAAATTTGAATTTATTCTAATCACTTATCCCTATCCTTCTTCTTTATTTTTCTTTAGACTTGAAATAGACACAATTTTAACAAAACATTTTTGGTACGCCCAGTGGGACCAATTATGCCTACTCCAATTCTACCACTTTTAACACTTATTTTACCTATGGATGATCATACATTACCTATTCCTCACCTACATGTTGAGGGAACAAATATACATATGCTTTACCCCCTCAAAGAACCCTCTTTGCCTACCTCTCCTCCACCTATGGAAGACCATTCCTCTTCTCCTGTCTCTATCAAAGAAGACCTTATTGTGGTTCTTTCTCATCTTTGGCCTAAGGTAGTAGGGACCAATAATTTACCTCTTTCCTAATCACCTTATCCTTATAAATAATCAACTGTAAGGCCTACATCAACTTCATCTAAACCCTTCTCACGATTGGTGAAAATTCTAGAATTTATTGACTCCATGAATCTAGATCATGTGGCATTTTGGGACCAACTTAAAACTCCTTATCCTACATAATGAATGTCAACCTTTATTTCCAACCCTATCACTACCGTTTACCCCAAGTTCTTTGACAAATCCAAAGCTTCTTCACAAAAATCACTAGAATCTTATCCATCTATGTCAAAATCCTCACCCTCATAGGCATCTACCACATTAAATTAGATCAGGTCTTTATGCGTATGTCCCATCTCTAATATAATTCATCTATAGGTAAAATTATATCTAACTCTCCAACCACAAGTTGGAGTTTCATGGCCTGAACTATAAAAATATGTTAAGCTTCCTAGATCTTGTTGATCCTTCCCTCTTCAACCCTTAACTTTACCATCAACTTTGGGACTATACCCCTCTAATTTAGTTGGAGTATCATCGATCCAAGTTAAACAAAAGGCTAAATTACATCCACTACTACCTCTACCACTTGGTAGGACTTTCACATCTAAAACCATGATACCTAACACCAAGAAAGTGTTAGCAAAACACATAACTCCACCATCACCAAATAAGGCACCATTCAAGACCACACCTATGACTCCTAAACAAAATAAGGTGTTCACTCCTATTACCACAACAATTGCTAACCCACTCTTCGGCTCTTAGAGATTTTTCTTACATCAATTGTTTCAATCTTATATAATATATCTTCCTTCCATTAAGCCTTATAGCTCACTTAGACTAAAGCCATCTTGGTTTAATGATACATAAGTGTATATATATCATCATTAACTTGGACATGATATTGAGAGTTGTAAAGCTCTCACAGTAGTCATTCAACAACACTCTGATGTCAACACTCTCTTTGTTGATACTCCCATTACACTTATTGTTATTCCACCTTTGGAATCTATAATGCCTCATAATATTCCACCAAAATTCAAACCCCAAGATGTTGTCATACCCCATTGTCCACCTCCTTCACCTATGTTTTAGATCAACATAGTTAATGTGACCACACAATTAAAAAATCAAAAGGATAAAGGTAAGGAAAAGGTTATTGCTCCTTGGGCTCATCCCTTTTCCAAAGACACTCCTCCAAATCCCAAGATTTCCATCTTGGGTGTCTCAAAATTAACATCTTTAGACATTATTCAAAGCTTGATGGTGAAATAGCTTCACCAAACTCTTGTGAAAATGTCCTTGTATGAGTTAATACAAAACTCACCCCAACACTATCAAAATTTGATTAGTGCCTTATAAGCAAGTGAGGTACAACTTGATGATCCCCACCTCTTGTAGCTTTGGTTAGCACTCTTAATTCCATCTCCCTAATTTCCTTCAGTAATTCCAAAATTCTACTTCAACACCCTGAGGATCAAGATTCTACCCTTTTTATTACCACATATATTAATCAAACTCATGTTAAAAAGAGTCATGATCAATGGGGGAGATAGTATTAATATTATTTCCACCCATGCCTACAAATAACTATTTCTTCCTAACAATTGCATGTCTCAAACTGACATGGTGCTCCACTCCTTTAACAATACCATAGCTACCATAATGGGAAATATTATATTACACATATATGTAGGTCCCTACACAATTCTTAAGCTCTTCTATGTTCTAAAAGATGAGTTCTAATAAAACATACTACTTGGACGATCTTGGATATGTGTTATGGCATGTGTACCCTCAACTTTGCATTGTTGTGTCAAGTTTGATCACAATGGGGAAGTGCATGTTATACCCATCAACCCACCTCTATTTAAAACATACAACATGAATTATAGTCCTAATGATTTTCTCATTCTATTAAAGACATCATCTTCTCTGCATTATACTTATGAAGATTCCATTAGCTCCACTACCCTGATTATATAGATATCGACAACATAAATTCTTGACAAAAATCCTATGGAGGAAACTTTTAAACATTTATCACTCAAAGAATATCATTCATTGACACTTAACATGCTCCATACTCCATAAGACTATGGAAAGCTTCATATGAACCCATACCAAATTATGATCCCTGTATTGGGGTGGTCATCCCTTATGGGCCCCCTAATCTTCAAACTCATTTCACATATGGGGGAATTGATTAGGCTGTTGCTGTCAATAATCCATCCTCTTCACCAAAAACATTTATCTATGAATATTCTTTCCTGAGTAAGACTAATTTTGCTCACACCTATATTTATAAGTGTTCTTGGAAAGGATTTGGTTTAGGTCATTACGAGCAGGGTATTCATAAGCCCATTAAATAACCCAGTAGTAAAAACATTGAAAATGCTAAAAGGAGGCATGGAGTCAGTTATGAAAAACCAAATAAACTCACCAAAACATCCCATGTACCAATAATTAAAGAGCCAAACTCTCCTTCACCTTCTTCTCCACCATCACCTACTCAATCAGAGGTATCTATACCTCCTAATTTTTTTTCAATAAATTCCATCCATTTGGGGCCTCTCACCTATTACCAAGCTAAGGAAACAAAGTCCCTTCCTCTCATTCATCCGAAAATTATTGATGAAGATGCTCCCACTATTAACACTATATAATGTCAAGATGATGACACTATTCTAACATACATAGGTGTAGATGATTCCTATCTCTAATGATCACTCCCATCTAAACACAAGTTATGTTAAATGAATCAACCATTGACATCAATTTGCCCTCTCATGATAATCCTTGCATCCTCAAGATTGGCCAATCTTTGGATTCCTCTGAGCAAGATAATTATGCCACATTTCTTAATAACCATAGAAAATCCTTTTCTTGGTTTTATAATGACATGCCTAGTATTGACCCCTCTATCATCACCCATAACATTATCACCAATTGAGATGCTAAACCTGTTAAGTATAAGCTTCAAAAAATACATCCTCATATTGATCTCATTTTCAAAGAAGAGCTTCAATGCCTCCTTTCTATTAACTTTATCTAACCCATCGACTACCCCTAATGGGTTTCTAATATTATTCCTATCACAAAAGTGATTAGAGGAATCTACATTTGCACTAACTACTGTGTCCTAAACCTCACTTCACCAAAAGATGACTTCACATTGCCAAGTATTAACCAAATTGTTGATCTAATAGACATCAATGAGATGTTATCACTTATGGATGGATTCTTAGGATATATTCAAATCCTAGTTGCTCCTAAAGATCAACATAAGACAAATTTCATTAACCCATGGTGGACTTTCTATTATCAAGTCATGCCTTTTGGTATAAATAATTTTGGTGCCACATACCAACATGCTATGACTTACATCTTCCATGATCTCCAACATAAAATTATGGTAGACTACATGGATGACTTACTTAGAAAGTCTAAAATTCACCAAGATCACTTGACAATTCTCCAAATCATATTTACTCATTTCCTCCAATATAATGTTTGACTAAAAAAAAATGTGTCTTTGGTGTCATTTTTGATAAGCTCTCAGGCTTTATCATTTCTCTTCATGGTATTAAAGTTGACCCTACTAAGGTTTGAGAAATACTAGATATGCCTCTACCTACTAATATTAAACAACTCTACAACTTGCAAGGCAAACTTTAGTTAATCCATCACTTCATCTCCTAGTTATTAGATCATTACCAACCCTTTCACCATCTCTTAAAAAAATATGTCTCCTTCCATTATAATATATATTTCCAAGGATATTTTGACACATTCAAATAGTATTTCCTTTCTCAACTGGTTCTTATTCTACCTAAGGAAAATTAGCCATTCTACCTTTATATCTCTGTAACAGACCATTCTCTAGGAGCTATGATTGCACATAGAGATGATCACACCATAGAGAATAGGTGGTTTAATACATAAGCCATACACTTATTGATTATGAGACTCAATATACCCATACCAAAAATAATTGCCTCACATTGGTCTTTTCAGCCTCCAAGCTTCACCATTACCTCTTAAATAAAAAACCTATGTGGTCACCCATATTGATCCCCTCAAATACATGTATTCCAAGGAATATCACAACCAACATGTAGCTTAGTGGCTCATTTTCCTTGATAAATTTCACTTAGATTTTATTCAAAAAAATTTTATCAAGGGGAAAATGATCACTAACCAGTTAGTTACCACCCCTTTACCTAAGAACTAACCTTAAAACCTTGAATTCCCTAATGAATCCATTGCAACACTCTCCACCAATGACATCTCCTATCAAATGATGATGTTATTTAATGGGTCTAAATGTCAATAAAGTGTGGGTGTGAGGGTCATTCTTATTCCTCTAGATGTTGAGCCTATGCCTTTTTCATTTAAAGTAGCTTTTGAATGTACTCATCAAAATATGAGGCTTAGATCTTAGGGATTTAAATGGCTATCTTCTTGGGTATTAAATCTATAACCATTTTTGGTGATTCTTAGCTAGTGGTTAATCAAGTTAATGGTTCTTATCTATGTAAAAATGAAATTTTTAATGGTATAAACATCATGTAGATATGGTATTGGTATCATTTTACTCCTATCTCTTACAAACTATTCCTTGATCTACAAACAAGTTTGTTGACACAATGGCTTCACTTAATTCACACATACCCTCTTCACCCTCTTCCTCAAAAATCTGTCACCATGAATCACTTAACATTACCCTCCTATGTATCAACTAACATCCTTTTTATTGGAAATATAACATACAACCCACATGACTTATGGTAGAAACAACTCATGGATTATCTTTCCTTTTCTATTACCCCTTCTGATCTCTCCAAATAATGGGAGATGTACCTTCATAAAATGTTCCTCTCATTACACTATGCTAGGGGGACTTCTCTACAAGTGAGATTTTGATGGTCTCCTCCTTATATGCCTCACTATTACTAAGGATCCCTTCATTATTAAGGAAGTCCATGATGGGATTTGTGGTGGACATTTCAATGGTCATGCAGTTGCCAAGTGTATCCTTCGACTCAAATATTATTGGCCAACACTCCCTCGAGATTGTGGTGATTATGTTTGGTGTTTCATCAAATTTCAACAACACACTAACCTCCTTCACATTACAAGTCATGCATTATAACTCACCAAATACTTTTGGACCTTCTCCCAATGGGGCTTAGATCTAATCAGTGAGATTAACCCTCACTCATCCCTTCATCATCATTCTCTCATTACTACCACTAAATAATTCACCAAGTGGGTCAAGGCCATTCCTCTCATCTCCAGTAAGGTTGATAAAATTGTTGACATTATCAACCATCACATCATATATCATTTCGGTGTCCCACATAAAATTATAATAGATAATGACAAATCTTTCAAAAATAAGACTGTCTAAAGTATTTGTGATACCTTTGGAATCAAATTAAGATTATCATCACCATATTATCCATAAGTAAATGGATAAGTAGAAGCTTCTAACAAAACATTAACCAAAAATCTCGTGAAGGTAGTCAATGATATGGGCAAGGATTGGGACACACACATTCCCTTTACTTTATGGGCTTATCACACTAGCTTTCAAACCCTTAATGGTGCTATGGTTTTTTATTTGGTCTATGGGATGGAGGCTATTTTGCCTCTTGAGATTTAGATTCTTTCTCTTCACATTTATTTAAAAGACATACTTACTAATGGTGACTTTTGCCAATAATGTTTGGCTCAACTTGAGTTGCTTGATGAGCACCATCTCATAGCCATCAACCACCTCCAAATATATCAAGAGCGTATCAAATGTGATTAAAACAAAAACCTCAAGGAATAATATTTTAATATTGGAGATCTCATCTTAAAATAAAATCAACATGTGATGAACATGGAGAAAATAAAATGAGGTAAGTTTGATCATAATTGGTTTGGACCCTACATCATAACTCACAAGTATGGTTCAAGAACTTATCACTTGTCTTCTCTTGAAGGAAAGCTATAACCTAATCCTTTAAATGCCTTACACCTAAAACCATTCTTTTGTTAGTCAAGTGACACTTCAACTCATGTTTAACTTGAGCTCATCCCCTGAACACCCCTATTACATTCATCTCCCTTCTTGTTAACCCTTACTCCTACACACTTAGTTAACCTATGAAGTGCTATGTTGTTACACTCAAAGTGGAAAATCCCTAAGCCTCTATAGTATTTTCCATGACTAAAAGTAAAAAATAAATGGGATATGTAGATAAGTTATAATCTATTAGGTCATGATTCTCAACATAGATTGATCCCTTGAAGGATAGCTACATACCTTCTCTTTGATATTATAAATAGATTTATCCCTTAAAGGATAGCTATTTAAAATCAAAAATAAATTCTTAGACCAATATGGCTAGGCCAGATTTTTTATTAAAAAAATCTCGTATTGATCAGCTTCATATAGCGTCAACACAAAAAAAAATCCCATTTTAGGCTTCTCACATTGATCAAATTACACACACAAAAAAAAAATCTTTAAGTCATGTACTTTCCTATAATAGCTCGAGTCTCCCAAAATAGGGGCATATCATCCACATTTTGAAGGTTACGCTACCCACACACTTTCACTCATTTTACCCTTTTCCCCTCATAATCTTTCAAGGCACTTTAAAATCACTTAATATAAGGTGAACATGATGCTTCTCTAACAAAAAAATCATCAAATGATGAAAATCATGAAAGAGGCTCATATTCCTAAGCCTATTTATGTTATGATTTTGGTCTTTGCCAATACATGAGCATTTTACCTCTTTATTTCCTATCCCAATCACATGTTGATCTCTTTGCTAAGATGAAAAATTCTACAAAAAATAACATAAATAGCCTATCTATTTTAATCATACACCATCATAAATATTTAAAAATGCTAAGATGAAGCTAACAAATCAACTATGCATAAACCATCACACATATGGGAAATGCTAGTCTAATTCAACTAACATGCTCAACATTAACATAATATAACCATCCACATAAACATTATGCACATGCACGTGCACACGCACACACACGCATGCGCGCGCACACACACACACACACACACACACACACACACACACACACACACACACACACACACACACACACACACACACACACACACACACACACACACACACACACACACACACACACATATGCTCAACATGAATGTACGTTAATAGATCATAACAATATCATCTCTCCCTCAAAATATACATCTCTCATCTTTGGCTCATAGGCCAATGTGTATACAACATATATAACAATAAAAAAATATGGTGCTTAGAATCCTTGAGGCTATATGCATGGTCATGAAGAAGTAGTGTCATCACCACTCTCTATTTATTTGCATCTATGTGTGATAGAATTTGTGGTATATGTCACTGATCTCTCTTAATCTCTAAACTCAGAATACCTCTAAATATATGGGAAATCCCTAATGGCCCTCTCATAATAATCAATCTCATCAAGGGCAATGTTATACCTCACTACAGATACAATCTATAATGGTCCCATCACACCTACTAAAGGCCCCTATACTGGTCCTTGTGGTGGATGAGGAGGAGTAGCCTGACCTGCTACTCTCAAACTATCCATCTCTATTATTAGTACAGTAAATAATACCTTGACTTGGACCTATAATTCCCTAACTTAGTCTTATAATGTCACCACCTATCCCTAGAAAACTAATACCTATGACTTAGTTACATTTTGAGCCTATACTATTACATCTCAGACCTATACTGCTACATCATATCCATGTATTATTTCTTATTAGGACTATATGGCTACATATCTCTCTCTCTCTCATCACTCCCTATAAATCTAGTGGTGGCTTCCTAATCTGAACCATATGATGCACACCTATCCACCATGCAAGATATACCACTATGTATCTAGCATCTACAACACCTATCCCTACTATTAGCTCCTCAAAATCTAGCCCATCTATCTCCTAGGGTAAGGTTATGGGTGCCTCTATATCATCTCTCATATATCAAGGGAAGGCAAGAGGTACATCCTATAGCAAGCTGAAGTGTCTCCTAACCTGTGCCATGGGTATCATCTCTAGCTCATTGGCTGATTTTCCTCTGACCCATAATGTGTTCTATAAACCAAAAAAATACTCTAAATGTCCTCTAAATGTAGGGTATGTCAAGTAGGGTCTCCACACAATATATGTAGGGATTAATCCCTCTATCATGCACCTATAATAATTAATATCTCACACTATGCCATCTACTTAGGTCTGGGCTATACCATCTCTCTACCTTTTGAAACCAACCCTAAAATCGGATATAATCATGGTAGGTAACCCTAATGGTCATGTCACCATGATATGTTCATATTCCAAACAATTGAGTAACTTCCTAACACACAAACTATATCATCATTGCAGTCTCAACCCCCATAGCTCTTTGTATAACTATGCCTAAAAAACTAGTCCCCATGTGAATATGATCTACTACTCAACCATTTATGCTAGAACACCTATCAATACAATAGGAAAATTCCCACCATATACATCTAGTAGTTCTTACATTGTAATCCTTACCATCATCAGGATGCTCAAATGATGCTACTCCTCATTAGTAATGTACAACTCATAGGCAAAGCTCACTGAGTGATAGGTTTCCTCACTAAGATGCTCTCTAAATAATATCACCATTTGAATATCATGCTCATCTCTTGCACATTAGAATATCTCTTCACCCTAGAGTAGCAATCATAAAATCTTATACACATCCTCCTATGTCACTATCAACTCTCTAGTCGGTAAATGGAAGGTTTTGGTGGTGTGATCCCACCTCTCAATCAATGTTATAATCAACCTCACATCTCGTGCAACTCTAACATATCATTACACTCCCCCTAAAATTATAGCTACCATGTGTTCCCACTCATCTAAGGTGACATCCCTCATCATCTACATTAGCAACATAGGTAGGCAATCCTATAATGTCAACTCTTACCTATCTTTATGTCCATACACACACCTAAAGTCACATACTTTCTAATATAACCTACCAGCACTTGATCCCCTTATCTTTGGGACAACTACATTGGTCTGAGGCCCTTAACCAGGCTATGTAGGTAGCACTCAATTGACATGGGATCTTCTGAGGTTAGTTTAGCCATATACCCACCTAACTATCTAACATGGTATCCCATTTCCACCCTAGTCCTCACTACCTCTCTCTCCACCCTAGGCCCAACTGTCTATCACAACTCTAGGCTCACAACTTATATCCCTAACCTTTGACCCTATTACCTATCATTTAATCCTTAGGTCCCTTGACCTATTTTAACCTATCCTTTATTAAGCATTTTCCCTAACACAATTTAACCATACCTTAGCTTTTTCTCCCTATGCACTAGGAGAACTACATTGGCTTGAAGTTATTAATCAAGCTATGTAGGCAATACTCAATCGACATGGGGTTTTTCGAATCAAGTTAGACTATTAGGTTCATTGAATACTTCAATTAGGGATCTAAAATTGACTATTTCTCCTATCTTGTGTTCTTTAAGGTCATCAACATTGATTTTAAATGATGACATCAATACTTTGTGTTAGCTCATGTTGATAAACCCCACTAACATCAGTATCATATTACCTGATGTTGATAGACCTTACCAACATTAGCACCATGTCAATCAATGTTGGTGGACCCTACTAACATTAATGACTAGTTTAACCCTGAGAATAAATAACCCATCTCCTAGATTTAAATTTTAACCTAAAAACTACCCTTAAACACCTGTTAAATTCATTTAAACCTACATTCACCTCATTTCCTACCCCTCTAATAGCATTATTTCCCCCTAAACTTCAAATTTAGCCTAAAATATAAAATTAACAAACTTAAATTCAAAATCAACTTGAAGGGGATCTTACCTCATCTCTCTATCTCCTCTAAGTTGGAGTAGCTGACACTTATGGTGACATGCCTCCATTTGGATCCCCTCCTAGCTCTACCATCTCACCAACACTTAAAGCTCTTTTTCTCTCCTATAAAATGTTGAAAATGAGTTCTAGTAGGCTACTAAACCCCTTTTTGTCAAGTTTAGTCACCCACTGATGTCAACATCCTTAACCTAAACCATCAACATTATCACTATTTCCTATCGACATCAATAACATAATCGACATCAACACCCTTGAATTAGAGTTTCCACCAACAACCACAACCCTTTAGATTCTAGCCCTAATTTGGGACAACTTTGAGATTGTGTATATCTCCCTAACCATGATAATCAACTTGGAGATAACATATATCTCCCCAACCATGACAACCACCCTTAGAGATCACTTAAATCTCCACCCATGATGACTTTGACTGGAGATCATGAATATATCCTTGATCATTGACCCTTTTGAACCAACCTTGCATTTCTTTTTTTTAGCTTATGTTATCTCACTATAGTTGGATATTGTACACATACATGTATATTAGGTTTTTTGGATGGTGACCAAGCTAGTCCTATCACCTACAACCTTTTGTGTTTCCTAGGGGCACTTCCTACCTCAGATACCTGGGACATATGGACCATTACAGATATAGCTTTGATTATTTTCACCTTATCAACTATCACTTACAAGCTATGATTTGGTTATTTCTATTTGAGTTCTCCTCCACCTTACATGTTCTTAATTTTGTGAACTATAGTTTGTAGTAGTATACACACAAGTAGTGATACCACATTATCATCCACTCACCCAATTCACTTCTTATCAAACTAGTACCTGATTCTAGTTTCTCCTTCATCAATTCTTGATTTGAAGGGGGATACCTCATCTAATACTTGGAACATCTAACTCTTATTTTTGTCTTGTAACTTTTCAGTTTAACTTACAAGACAAAAATGGACAAATGTAGATACCAAAATTACATCACACATGTGCATAATTCCCTATGTCAAAACCCCCCTTGAGCCTCTTTTAAATAATAATAATTAACCTTCCTAACCCATGCTTTTACCCCTCACACATTTAATTAATTTAAAATATTTAATTTAGATAATTAAAAACCACTTATGCCACCTTACCTAGCCACCTCATCCTAAGACTAATTCTTATCCTCTGAGTCACCTCAAGACTTAGTCCCCTTATCCTAACTACCCATGACTTGTTCTTACCCCAAAAATAAATTCCTAACCAATTATGTCCTTCTTAACCTCCCATTTCTACTATTTCCTAATGGATACCACACTTGGCATGAGAAAGCATTAAAAATAGGCTAAAAATAGCTCTTTTACGTATTCTCATGCCACCAACATTACTCAACCATAACTAACATTGGTGGGATCATTGATGTCGATTAATTAAGCCAAACTCTAAACTAATGTTTAGGTCAGAAGAAATCAATAAAAATCATTTTATTTGCATACATGATTTTAGCATCTGACTTTCCACATCTTGGCTTACTATTACCTTGTAGAAGTCAATCTAGACTAGGAATTGAGCTCTTGAGAACCAACAACACATGTTTGTTTTCTCTATTCAAGGGATTAGTTTGACAAGCCTTATCAAAGCCATCCATTCAACACTTATCATCCAATCACCTCTTCAGCTAAGTATATCACTTATTTTATAAATATTTAAGTAGTTACTTTATAATCACTTTATATCTATTATTTATTATTTTAAAAATTCTTGACCGAACCCCTGTGAAGGATTTATAAAGATTCCCCACTTATTTCTCCTTGTTTTAACATACCAAACCTCTGACCAAACCCATCTAAATAATACTCTCTCTCTTTCTCTCTCATAACTCTCCCCAACCTTCCAGACTTGACCAAAACTATTTCCTAGACCTAGAAAATCCTTCTACAAGTCCATGGGAAATTATTACCCCTACCAACATCAATAACCAAACTGATCTTAGTCAAAATTGCTCATTGACCTCAACATCATAACTGACATCAATGATTGTGGATTTTTAGTAACCTCTCTAATTCCTACCTAGACAACTTCCAAAATACAAATTGAATATACCACCTACACTTTGTTTTTTTTTATTGCACTCAAGTTACAAGCAATGGTAATATATCTCTCTTTTACTCTCTCTTTGTTATTTATTACTCTTTTGTTTCTCAAAAGTGGACTGTCATCCCAAAGGAAGTTTGACACTTCTTAGAACAATCATGTAGCTTGGAATCCCACTCATATATCTACTAATGGATATTTTTGTTGTAGTTATTTCTTACCTATAGGTAGTCTTCCCCAAACAAAGAGGAGTGCTCACAACATCTAGATATGATGCGAAAACAAATATGGGTTTATTCTAATCACTTATCCCTATCCTGCTTCTCTATTTTTCTTTAGACTTGAAATAGACACAATTTTAGTGAAACACAATCATATCAACATAATTTATTAATAATATGTGTGTGTGTGTGTGTGTGTGTGTGTGTGTGTGTGTGTGTGTGTGTGTGTGTGTGTGTGTGTGTGTGTGTGTAAAATAACACTCACTAGTAATAACTTAGTTATTCTAACAACTAATAACAACTAACTCCCCTAACACTAATTTATGATTGGTTGTTTTAAAAATAAATATTCCTTAATTACTTAAGTCTAATATAAGATATGTATGATTTTCATATCAAATAAATTATAATAATATATTGTATTATTACACACATATTTAAGCTCTCACTAAATCTATGTTCACACTATATTCTCTCAAAATTCCCTCTTTTAGTGTGAACTTAGGGATGAGAAACCTAAATGTCAGTTGCAACTGATAATGCATTTGATTAAAATGAAAATACTATTATATTAAAAATTGTATTTCAAGATTTATTTGATGACTTTTAACTCAATACAATAACACACACTTAAACAAGATGACAATAGGACTGGAATCTAGGCATAATGACTTGATGCTTTTAACAAGACTTTTTACAAATATTCATAGACTTATAAAAATAATTGACCACTTAATTTGATGATATAAAAACAATTTGACCAATCAAGTATAAATCATGGACACTAAAAGACTCATTATTAAATAAAATAAAATGATGAAAAAACTAAAACAATTTAAATATCAAAGAACACCATAAATAATACTTAAATTAATAAACCTAAATATAAACATTAAATAAAATATCAAATATAAAACAATTCTTAAATGAAATACAAAAGACCATTTAAACTATATCACATATTACCTTGACTTATAAATAAATCATAACAAATAAATTTTTTAATTTTAACCTAAAATATATCCAAACTTAATTGAAAAAACTAATACCTGTAAATTTTAAAACATTAGGCTTTAAATAAAAAAATTACAACTTAGAATTACACTTAAAAGATAAACATAAATACCTACAAACAAGACTCTTTTAATGTCATTTCCATCCAAGATGTAGGCTTTTAGAGAGGACATATGAGCAAAGAATTGCACTTGCCAAGCCAGGATGCAAGATGTAGTTTCAAATGATTTAATCCAATGATGAACCAAGCTAGATCTAAGTAAAAAATGAATGAAGTGTTCACTACAGGTCTAAAAGTTATATATACAGATCCAAATGAAAATCTAAGAGCATTCAATGCATAGTAAATAATTTGTAATTCACCATGAATAATTTTCAATGTCACGTAATGCTTGATGTGGTAGGACATAGGGATGAAGTGATCTTACTAGGTGGAGAAGTTGAAATTTTTGAGAGGAAGATGGTTAGGTCATTTGAAGCCATATCATTATATCTAATTAATATTTTTCAATATAGAACCAATTCAAAAAATATGCATGCAAACCTATTGGGTTTCTAATATTGGAGATTAAGGGGAAAGCTAGGAGACATCTATGAAGATAATGGTGTTAAGAAAGTATGAACCAACTGGTTGTAGGATTGGAATGTCAAAAAAATTTAATGTGAAAAAATATTTCAGTGTAATACAAAGAGATCCAATGTATTCAAACTTTATACACAAACCCTTGTACCAAAATATAAATGTAGAAACATCCAAAATATGAGTTGCATCTAGGTAGGCTAAGATTTCTCTCCAAAAAAATATGTTTTCTTCATTTTTTTTAAACACCTTTTATGCCCCTATAATAGATATAAAATTATATATAATATTTGTATAACCTTATAAAAATTCTAAGGTTATACACACACACACACACACAGATATATATATATATATATATATATATATATATATATATATATATATATATATATATATATATATATCCTAGATTTTTTAAATGTAAGCAGTGAATAGAATGTAGTGAACAAACAATGAATAGAGATGAACATGATGAAAAGTAAAGAAGACAATGAAAATAGATGGTGGATCCAAAAAATGTGCACATAGTCATCAATAAAATTTATTGATAGCATGTAAGTAGGGGTGAATAATATATAAACAACAATTTCATATGGTCAACATAATAATGCTACTCAATAAATCATTTTTATGTAAAACAATTTTTATACCTACTTTGATACAATTTTTAGTAATAAATCCATTTGAGTCAAAGAGCTAAAGGCTCAAATGTGTAAATCACATAGATTTAATTAATCATAACAAAATAATTTATTAATCAAATGTATTCTAACATATATAAATTATTCTAACAACACTCCATAACAATAGCCTAGTTGTTCTAACAACTAACATCAACCAACTTCCCTAACACTAATTTAGGATTGGTTATTTTTACAGCCAATATTCCTTCATTATTTAAGTCCAATAAAACATAGACCTTATTTTCATATAAAATCACTTATAATAATATATTGTATTATTAGACACATATTTATGATCACACTAAAGCTATGTTAACACTAGATTTTCTCAACATCTTTTTCTATGAACTCAACAATTTTATGGTCTATCCAAAATTCCACATATCTTTAGTTAGGAAACCATCACATCATTCTTGTAAATAGTGAGTTCCATGCTCACTACACCATTTTTAGTAGTTGTTATTGAGGAACCTTGGATAATGCTAATTATAGGAATAATTGCCAAAATCATAGAAAAGAGAGTGAGGAACTACTAGCATCAAGAAAACCACTATTCTAGAGAGTTTCAAAGAGATTCATATAGTTACAACTTACTCACCACAAGTATCTACAACAAACGCATTATTTCACTTCATATCATAATTAGGAACATAACTCATAATTAACCTTTAACTATTATATGGGATATCAATTAGAATTATATCAAAATGACATCAAACTAGCACACAGTCTCATTAAATTAAAATAAAGCATACATCTATAGTAGAACTATCTTTGATCCTATGCTCGATTACAACTTGTCATTCCATTTATAAATACATTATAGAACAATTTCTAATATTTATCCTACTAATAATAACATTAATAAATTAAAATATCAACATCAATAGCCTATTATAATACAAACAATGGTTAATTATACTATATTCACATACACCTTAATTTTATTCTTGAATTCAATCCCTTCATTCATCTCTAATAAAAATTTTATGTCGGTACTAGGTTGCAATCTTCTCACACTTAGAAAATCCTATATTCACTAGTCACCTAGGCCTCTTGTCATGCACAGTAATCTCTCTCTCTCTCTCTCTCTCTCTCTCTCTCTCTCTCTCTCTCTCTCTCTCTCTCTCTCTCTCTCTCTCTCTCTCTCTCTCTCTCTCTCTCTCTCTCTCTCTCTCTCTAATAGCCTATGTACTCTCCCTTTGCTAGTACAAACACCATGCTCTTCATATACTTATTTCATCACTCCAGTCTACTTTATTAGTCCAAACTTATCTATCTTTGATGTAGATTCATAGGCTTCAAAGCCTAAAACATGCTCTCATGATTATTGATTCCACAACTAAGTCTCATATGTCTAATCACCTACATATTATGACCCCCTTCCATATCTAAACAATTAACTCAAAATCTAATCAATCACTCCTCAATTAATCCATTTTTCATCTCCTTAAGGTCTAATCTTTATAGCCTTATTTCCATACAAACCTATTAGGTTTTCTAAAACTAAAAATATTATTATAAAAATATATACACATTTATGTACCCTTTAACCTCTTACAACTCCACACAAAATTTCATGGCCCAAGTCTCAATGTAACCATACTAACTCAACTCACCTTCTTCTCAATTAGGTTTCTTTAGGCCTATTCTAGAGACATACTACTAGAGAACATAATGTATGGATATGTATCAACTAAAAACCTCATTAATACTCTATATAACATCAAAACAGATTATATTAACAAGTTTCATGAAACTTGACTTGTTGAAACTCAATTTATTAAACTTGTAATATATAAACCCTAGTCTAGGTTTACATAAATCTGTGCAAGGCTAAGATCATAAAAAGGGTCAATTTAGATATTAAGATAATTAAAACCTTTAAAATACATGTTTTATGTCTAAAAAATATTACCATAACTTATTCATAAATAATCTCCAAAAAGTAATTTCACATAATTTTAGGTTCACAAACAAGACTGTGTAAGGGTCTATATAGTTTTTAAAACTTATACATGGATTTAAAGCCTATAAAATGATTAATATAATAATTAATACACTATAAACTAATTTTATGTTTTAAAAACATTTAATAACCCTCAAATAATAATCCACACTTCAACTTACTTGTCACTCTTTAACTATGTATTGATAGAATTTCTCTCAAATGGGACCGTGTTAGGTACTATAGAAGTCTGAGTGCAATATTGTACCATAAAATGGATTATTTTTATAATATAAAGTATAATTAACATTAAATATAATTTTTAAGACACTATCAAAACTTTACAACTCTTAAATCAATCTCAAAACCAACACTCTTCTATATATTTTCTTAACTATGTAACACAAAATTCTATGTGTTTGGAGTAAACTATAGCTTACATATTTTACCATAAAATATAAATTAAGATAACATAATTTTTTTATAATAAATAGTGTTTCAAACCTAATATAATTCATAAATATTCATAAGGATCAACAAGGACTTGATAATATCTAATTTCATTTAATTCTTGACAAAAATAATATATATAATTACCACTTACAATAAGACAAGGTTTTTTACTCTATTTATTGACATCTTATTGAGTATATACCCATATTTAATTAATATTTATCCTACCTACCTACTCAATCTCAGTATTCTTCATGTATTTCGTTATTAATATTATACTAAACTTGCAAATAAACTCCTTTGTGCCAACCTCACATTGAATGGTAGTTACACTTTCTTAATTATTTATTATATCACTCATGAACATTAATTTAAATTATATACACAATAAAAAACATATTATGAAATTAAATTACCTATTCAAAACATTCAAAAACATATACATCCTTCACAATATCCAAAATACCACTCTAGCCTAGTTCTCAAATTTATATTTTCAAATGTTGATTTTTTGCAAGAAAATAAAAAAGAACTAGAAAAACATAACCTCAAGGGCTCATAATTACATAAATAACACATAATGTTCCATATAATACATCTCATACCCAAACCAAATAAAAAATGGTCACATGACACATTTAAAAATGCTAACACTCTTTTTTTCTTAGCGATGTTGTGCATCATACTCCCTAAGTGAGAAAATTTGAGCTCCTGATTAAATAGATATTATTCACCTTATTATTTAATTTAAAATTATTCCTATAATTATCTCATAATCTCCTCTTATCTATTATACTCTTTTATTTATATTTTATTCTCAATTGGTTCTTGTTTCTTTGTCTTCTAGACTTTTTTTTGCTTCTTTACCAACTCATCTTCTATATTAATGAAGTACGCAAACTAATATAAATATTTGTTTTATTTATATTCTTTATCCTCCATAAATTAATTTTATTCAACATAATTTTACTGCAATGTTTGGTTCTCATTATTCACTACAACTCTTACTTCAAAGCTTCCTTCTACATTTGTCTTGGCTCATTCAAGCACTCCTTACTGGTCTATCCTCTTAACCATGCCTTTTTCTTGGTCCTCATGCTCTAATCGATGATTAAAAATATTTTATTCCTTAATTATTATCAAAATATCCTTAATATATTAATTATTTTCCTCCTCATGACACTTCACCTGATCATGGTGAGTCTTCTCATAGCCTTGCTCATCTTGTAGTAACACCTCCTTGACCAAACTATGCACATCATAACACCACACTTTTTGGAAAATTTTACTATTTATTTCATCACGAAAATATTCAATAAACTCACCTATATTATTTCCAATATATTGAATTGAGTTCTTACCTTTCTTTATATTCATTGGCTTGTTATCTTGTATATGGTTGCTCCTTGCCCTCATACTTTATCTTGTTTTAGATAGCATTGTTTCATACCATAAATCTATGTTTTATTTTATCACCTAATTAACTATAGTATTATATCATTTTTTAGGGTTCAAACCATATAATTATTATTCATATTTTATTGTTTCATTCAGTCTAAAATTCACCTACTTGTCCTCATACATCTATCCTTGTGTTTTCTCTATAATTTTTACTTAGCCTTTTAAATATTAGTGACTGCCCAATCATATTAATCTTAAACATAAGCATATTGATAATGATTTATTTCCTTCAGGATTTCAACTATTATGTCATCAATAAGGACTTATTCCTCCTTCACCTTTGTACCTTCATACACACATGACAAGAATTCATAAGATTTAAAAGCTTTAGACTTGCTTGAATCCATCTTCTCCTTATTAATTTGCTTTGTCTCCATGACTATATCCTTCTTAACAAGGTATTTATCACCTCCATCTTGTTCATCCATCATAAAATTATTCATATCATCCTTAAGTTACCTACATAGAAACATATTTTTTCTCTCATTGTCTCTCATGATAAGATTCTTCTTCTCTCCATGAGTAGCCTTATAGGCCACTTAACTCTCTTCTTATTCATAACCCAGCCATACCATTGGATTGATTATTATTGCATGATATTCACCAATATGTTAGTAATTGTGAAGAAACATTACAACCCAATATTCATAAGTGTTAACAAAAAAACATCACACAAGGAAGCTATAGATAAATGATTCCAGAAAAAGCAACTCAAGTGTTATTCATAAATTATAAGTTATTAAAAAGGAAATCCATTGCATAAATAGGCAAGGAATAACAAAAAAATATCCTAACTAACTAGTATGGTATAAATCCTCACATTATATAAACACATAAAAGGATGAAATAGCTATTTAATACAATATCAAACATGAGAAATACATAATCTAACACTCCCCCTCAAGTGAAGCTATGGGATAACAATAGCCAAAAAATAAAGTAGCATATCTATATTATGAGTCTAAATAACTAGGACTGATAAGGTACTCATGTATAATATTTATCCATGAAATGAAGAAGTAACATGTCCTCATAAACACCCCCTAAGGAAAATTTTTGAAACCCCAAGCATTTCATGTAACTCAAGGAAATGAGGTGATGAAAAAGGATTCATGAAGATGTTTATATCCTATTATTGAGTCAGACTGTACTCTAAGATAATAACTCCATCTTAAATGTGTTAATGAATGAAGTAAATAAGTACCTAAATTTACATGGTATTTTTATGCTCAGCTAGGTTATGATTTATGTGAATTGCATTCCTAGTTGTCACACCAAAGTATGGTGGGTGAATAATGCATGAAGGGAATCTCTATCAATAATTGATGAAGCCAAATAACCTACTAACTCACTGTAACTTCTACCCTATACTCATACCCTATAGATGAAACTATAATAACCTACCACTTCTTTCACAATCAAGAAATAAGTGAAGAACCAAAACAAAAGATATATCTAGAAGTGGAATGCATGTCATCAAGAGAACTTTCCCAGTCTGAATCATTATACTCAACCAAATGAATATAGCCCTTGGTGTAGTGTAATCCAAAATGAGTAATGCCTCACATATATATATAAAATACTCTTAGCATCCTACCAATGACTATCATGAGGGTCATATACAAACCTAAATACAAGCCCAACTATAAATGAAATGTTGGGGAGAGTATGGGTAAAATACATAAGACTCCCAACCATCTGGTGATACAATGTAGGATCATAAAGTGGAGTAGTAAAAGTGGCAGTGAGAGTCAATATAGAATAAAAATGAGTACTTGTCTAATAATCATCCATGCCAAAATAGTAAAGAAGATCAAGGGTGTACTTGGGTTGACTCAAATAAATCCCTATATCTGACTGTGAAATTTGTAAACCAAGGAAGAAATGCAAAGATTAATATATGTCATGTCTAACTATGTTGAAAGTGGATACTAAATAGTCTAAATCTGAGATGAGGAACTGCTTCTGAGAATCAAATCATCAACATACAAGATTAGTATAACAATGTCCTCCCCAATACACTAAATATACATTGTGGTATTGGAGTGGCATCAAACAAAGATATTGGAGAGAAGAAATGAATCCATATTCTCATATCAATCTCTAAGGTCTTGTTTGAGACCATAAAGAGACCTCCTAAGTTGAAAAATAAGATAATAATCATGACTAAACCTAAAAAACTACTGTATATAGATTTATTCATGCAATTCTTCATGTAATAAATCACTCTTAATGTCCATGTGATAAATTGTCTAACCCTATGATGTAACAAGATAAATTACAAGGTGAATAGATTCCATTTTTACACTAGGTGAAAAAGTATCAGAGTAGTCAATACCTTAAACCTGTGGGAACCCTTATGCAATAAGGCATGCCTTATACTTATCGAAGAACCCATCAACTACATACTTGGTGTGGTAAATCCACTTTTACCTAACCAAAATTATTTCTTTAGGAAGAGTGACTAAATACCAAGTTTGATTCTTCATCAATGAAGAATAGTCAGCTGTCATCACATCATCCCACTCCTATATCCCATGAGCCTATAAAAAATATTTTGGATCCCTAGAGAATGTTTGACACAAAAGTATAGTACCCACAAAATGTGAATGATGATGTTGAGTGGGTGTAAGATCCTATATGAAAGGTATTACCTCAAAAATTTTAGTATGATTCCACCTAGGCATAGTGGTAACATTAGTCTAAATAGAATCATCATCCTTTATAACCTCATTAGGAATCTCCTAAAATGGTTCCTTAAATAATTAATCCATGAGAGGATGTGAATCATTTAAATAAGAAGAATAAGGCATAGAAGAAGATGAAGAGGCATGAGATGCGAAGTGCTCATCAAAATATACATGAGTTTGAAAATGAACATCATGAGTATCAAAATTTAAAATATGATAATATCTCATGTTCTCATAATTACCTACAAAAATAAAAGGTTTTCTCTTCTTATCCAAGGCTTTCCTTTTCTTATTTTATACAAATTCCTAATCAAGGCTCCCAAAGGCATGGAAAAAAGAAACATCAGGATTGGTTCCCGACCAAACCTAATTTGAAGTCATATGCTCAAGTTCTCTATGTGGTATATAGTTCTATATGTATTTCAAATAATTAACTACCTCCACCCAATAAATAGGAGATAAATCCTATGAATGCATCATGTAATTAGACATATCCTTCAAAGTTTGATTATTTCATTGTGATAAGTGTTGGAGGTAAAATTATTGAGAGGGGGGGTGAATTAGTGATTCAAGTTATTTCTAACTTCAATTTCAATCCTTTTTACCTGTTAATCAATGACCACAATCATTCATAAATCATATAAGATGTTCATAACAATGAATAAGCAAGATGATGCATGGTCACACACATAACATAAGATCAACATGGGAAACCCTCTTGGGGAATAAAATACACTCTCATTCATATAAACACATGGACTACTTGTCTTATAAGATGATAAAAAACATGAGACATTTTAGTGAAACACCCACCCCTAGGTAAGAATAAGCACCCACTTTTTCTAGATGTTGAGCACTCATACAACACCTATGAAATCAATAGCTATAAAACTTTGATTGAAGATCAATCTATTTAGAGAAAAAATGTATAATATCTCTATATCATCCTCTCCACACATACTAAAAATTTATCATTAAAACAATGCATACAAAACACCCTTTTATATCTATCTAGTCTTCTTTTCTCATCATTCAATCTATTTTATACTTCAATCCATCTACTGATCACACTATCTTTGATCTTTCTCCTTCATCTCTATCTTCTACTCTCTCAATTCATGCATTCAATTCTAGAAACCATTACCTTCATCTCCATTATTTATAATGTCTTCTTGTATATTATCTTCTTGGTCAGCCATAAGACTTGCTTTAACCATTAAGACATATAACATGCTATTACATGGCTGAAACACATTATCACAGGTTGGCCATAGCATCTTTTGGTCACACTTAAGTAACTATGCCTTTAAATTAGGCTTTAGTATCCCTTATATGTCTCATAGAGACCTATTCACCCATTTATCACATCATCAAGAATATTAAGAATATAAGATAATTTTAAAATACATGGGTCTATTATATATGACCTCTAATACATAGTCAAGTGATTTATCCCACAAAAAAACCCTTATGCTAAAGCATAATTTATTTAAACATTATTCTATACATATGAACACCATTAATGAACAAATGGTTAGCTTTGAAGCTCCATAAATTTGATTATATAAACATTCAAACCTTTTAATTAGATTAACTAGTTGTTCCCTAAAGTCTTGTATTAGTTTAATTTTTACTGCATCAAGATATTTGTCTTGGATCAAAATTTACAGCACAAAACCTGAACACTAGTTTTCTTTACAAATTTAAATATTTAAATTCCAATGGTAACTATACAGACACTAAAAATTGATCACCTTAACCTCATCTCATGCTTCTTAGAAACTATGGACAAATACGCACCATCAATCTCCTCTGAGTAGCTCAATCTTTATCTTGAAATTATCACTATTGATCTTAGATTAGATTTCCCATGATTGTGCCACTTGGAGGCTGTACATGACTTCTACATGTTTAAATTTTGACTCAACCCACACCATCAATCTCTATGAATATGAATGCCCATAAACCATTGATCTTGTGTCAACTCAATGAGATAGTGACACTTATCATCAACACATGAAATATTATATTCCTTGATATTTTGACTAAATAGACATAATTGGATCAAGATCTAGATGATGAATGCTCACCATTATATCAAATGACTAGTGACCTCAGACTTTAATGAATTTAAACTTGATGGTCTCTAGCCTGACACAATCTAAAAAAATAACTTTGAAGGTTTATAAATTGAGCTAAAAACAATTCAAGAGTCCAAATTTTTAGGGGACCTTCTTATCACTATAGACAACATCTCCATGAAATCCTTTGACCTTGGTTAACTTTATAAGAACCATAAATAAATTCACAAACTTGCTGGTTCATCTATATTTGAATGATGTGTAGTGATGGTCTAGATTCTCTTAATCTAGAAGATGAATGTTTCTCATTCTAAATGATCAAATGACATACTAGAGATTCATCAAGACATCTATGGATGCATCACAACTTTTTATTTGTCCTTACATATACCAAATGCTCTCCAATCTATCAAACTTAACTCTTTCTCAATAATGCACTATGAATCATGCTCTCCTTGACATTAATGACCGCTTAACATTAATAACCATGCTCAATAATCTCCCCCTTTGTCATGATGGAAAAACATCCTTAGAATGACTATATTTGAAGAATGACATCATTATGATCTTTTTATCCCTTTGACATTAATGACAAAGGGTCTCTTCCTTAACATGTCAACAATTATTCCTTAATATGATGTATGCTTTCAAATACTATTTAAGATTTTTGTGGTACTTAATATTTTAAGCATATGAATTCACTGCTCCCACATAACATGCACCAATCTAAATTAGGAATTATCTTATCCTTGGACTTGATTAACTACTCACAATTCTTATAAATTTCCCCCTAACATCATGCTCCATCTCATGTCATCTATTTTTTGACAAACATCAATCTTAACTTGTGTTTCTCTAATCCTTGGACCTGTCTACCTATAATACTCACAATATTTCTTTTGATCAAACATGAAGATTCAGTACCTTGTCAAAATACATGACTTGGTTTGATCAAGTTATTATGTAAATATTCTTAAAATTACAACTATAGTAGACATCTTCATACTTCTTATCATGGTTGAAGCATCTTCATATATGCTCCCCGTTATATTATGTACATCTATTAAAGCCACATAAGATAACTAAGTTAGTTACCCCTTAGCCAAACACATCTTCAAATGATATTAGTATCCTAAAATTACTTATCCTTGTCTTTATTAATCAACCTCTTAAACTAGCATCCAAAATGATTTGACCTTCTCAAATCCTTAAAAATCTATATTGATTGACACTTTGATTATCACCTAGATCCCACACAATTTCACACAAAAGATGTCTCCTAAGAAGCATAGGTAGATACACCCTCTTATCATATAAGGACTAAATATCCCATAACCCAGGAGATTCCTATATCTCCATGCTATCACTTGACTTACAATCCTTCCTTATCTTCATATTGTCTTTCAATGAGTTTTCAACATTATTCTTTTATTCTATCTTAGGATCCTACTTGATTTCCCTATCCATTTGGACATATAAGGCTTGTTCCATGATACTTGAACTTGTTCCCTATTCTATCATGGAAAATAATCCATTTTGAGACTATTTCTCATTTACCTACTTAGGCCTCCATTCACTCTGACACCGTATCTTCATGTTAGGATTGATAATCTTTGAAGTATAATAATGATCATTCTTACAAAACCTTGTTATGTGACCTCTTTCATGAAATTTTAAAAAAATGAGATTTCTTAGATTGTACAAACCTTATGATTGAGATATGATTATTCCTTGAACTTTCATTAATTCATTTATGTACTTGATCATTTGGTCTCCTGATGAAGATATTACAAAACTTTTTAATATGATCAAATCCTTGACACTTGTAGTAAAAGTTGTCATTATATTCTTAAGAAATTGTTAGCTATATTGAGTGATGATGTTATTCATGATTACCATTGTCTTTTTCTTAATTCCATGTAAATTCATTCCTTGAGGATATTTTACATTTTTTTGACCTATGACCAATCTGATTGGAAGAGTAACAATGACCATTGAAATTTGCATACCTCATAGCATTTGGTTGTCTAATCTAATTTTTATTTATTATATCAACACCTTCATTCCTTGACTGATGATTGATATTCAAATTTTTATTATCCTTATTCAACTTAGCCTTTATCTTGTCTTTAGTTGCATGATTTTGTTTTTATTTATATGAAATACCAGTTCTATCACTTGCATGCTTTTGACTACTTAGAATATTGTCAATATCATTTGAGCTCTTTTCAAACTTCATAAATGACTTCAACTTACAAAATGTCTTATCTAAATCATATTTTAATGACTCATTATCAATAACATACATATAACCCTCATCTTATTTATCTTTCAATATTATAGATAGGATTTCTAATTGACAACTAAGATGCTTGACTATATCTTTGTGCTCTTTGGTATCTTCATTTAATATTGATTCAAACACACTAAATTATTATTCATAGTCCTTGATTTGTGACATCATCTATTTTTTCTTTTCCTTCTCAATATTTAGATCTTCAAGAGCATTCATCAATTCATCCTTATTATCTAAATCATCAATTGTATCTTTGATCAAAGATAGTGTTTCAAACTGTTTTCACTTTTCTACATTCAAAGGAAGTAAGAAACTAAGATAATGGTCAAGGTTTTATACATACCTGGATGAATTTTGCACACCATTATCCAGACATTGTAGGGACTCCTCTTTGGCCGTGGAAGATGACACCTGTAGAAGAAAGAGACTCAAACACAAAGATTGTTAGATAGAGGTAAGGTGGACTGCCAAGTAGAAGCTCGGTCCCAGAAGTGCAAATACTTCCTCAAGGGATGATAGTCTACTTTTGATAAAAGAGAATGTTTCTAGATAGAAATAATGAAAGACTAAACAAAAGAAATAAAGGTAATGCATACCTATATTGTGTTGTCTGCCTTCCATAGTCACTGATGCTGATTAGTCTGTCGACATCAGTTGGTCTAAGGTTGCCGATGCCAGTTAGTCTACCAACATCGGTAGGGGTAATGAGCCTAGAGTCTGGCGTCGGTTAGGGCAATGGCATTGGATGGGTTTTGGACAGGTCTCTGGTCGATGGAATGGTCTGTGGTAGTCTGGGAGTCTGATGGTTTGTGCAGGGTTTTGCATGGTAGAGAGTATGGTCTTAAGAGGGACAAGGGGTAGATGATAGGTTGTCAAAAGAGGGAAAGATATGGGAAATGCCTCTCAGCCTTTCCAGGAAGAGAGTCAGGTCTAGTCTGGTTGAAAGTCAGGTGTGGGTTGATAATATGGCTTAGAAGCAATAAATAGAAAACTAATTACAAATACATTTTAAGCTACTAAAATGACATAAAAGAAGAATACTTAACTCCTTAGCAGAAAACTAGAAGTGTAGAAGCCCTGTTGCTGATGCAGAAGACTCCCTACAAAGAGGTAGAGTAACTAATGCAGAGTCCCTGTGGCCTGTGATGCTTGATGTGCATCTGGGAGAGAGAGAGAGAGGTCGAATACCTACAAATGGAGAATTAGCATTTGGGTCTATGGTTGATTGATCCAACATCCCAAGAGGAAGAGAATTTGCCTTCAAGTTGCTTTAAGTGATTGATGTTGGCAATCCCACCGGCATCGGCTGACTTGTAACCGACGTCGGCAGCTAAAATAATGGAAAAAGGCTAAAATTAGTCATTTACCTGTTCCTCCATCTACCGAGTTTAGTGGTCATGGTAAAATGGTCAAAGGCAGGTTTAATAGGAATGGGAGGGTTGAAATAGGTCATAAATTGGTCATAGGGTGATGAGAGGCATCCAAGGAGAGGTATCCAAGGCAGGGTGAGGTGTCATGGGTGATGTGTCAAAGGGGGGTGGTATTAATTTAAAATAAGTTATTATTTTAAATTAATAAGTGTGTGGGTTAGGAATGTGTTAGAAGTGGACCAAGGGGACCAAGGGGGGGAGTCGACCAAGGAGTAGACACAATTTTAGTGTCAACATTTGCCCATTTTTGTCTTGTTGGTTGTTCTTGATGAACTGCAAGACAAAAATAGGAGTTGATTGCCCTAGGTATGGGATAAGGTCTTTTTTTGTCCTTTTGGTTGTTCTGGTGAATTGCAAGACAAAAATAAGAGTTGGTTACCCCGATTATGATGATGAGGTATCCCCTCACAAAGCAGGAGTCGAGGGAAGGGAACCTGGAATTGGGTGCTAATTTGATAGATGGTGGATGAGGATGGTGAAGTTTGAGTGTGAATGCTATAATAATTGAGATTGCATGCATACCACTTCATGAGATGGTCAAGTCAAATTATCGCAGGTCAAAGGTCAAGGAGTGCCAAAATCAAAATAACCAAGCCCCAACATTTAGTCATAGCTGATTGGGTTATTCGATCCAAGCTGTAGCTCCAATGGTCATCGTGTTCCAAGTATCCCAGGCTCAGGAAGTGCTCTTAGAAACATGAAAATGTCACAAGTAGTGGGGATCAACTTGCTCGTGATCCAGTACTTGTGAGGGTCATAATGTGGGTTATGAACAATTTTTCTAACCATTCGTGAGGTAGCATACATGCAACCAAAATAACTAAGGCAAAGTTGTCTTAGAAGTGGTCATGGTCTGAGGAGATAGGCATGATCTCCATGGTTGTTGGTCGAGTCGAGATAGATAGATAGTTGGTCCATTAGATAGACGGATGAAGGAATGGTTGAGCTAACCTCAGAAAACCCCATGTCAATTAAGTGCTACCTACATAGCCCTTGTTAGAAGGGCCTCAGGCCAATGTAGTTTTCCCTAAAATGGAGGAAGAGGGTCGGTTATGGATGGGTTGGATTAGGTTAAGTCGTGGTTAAAAGGTAAATGGTTTGTCCATCAGGTAGATGAACAAACAGATGTGGCCGAGCTAACCCCAGAAGATGTCATGTCATCTGAGTGCTACCTACATAGCCCATGTTTGAAGGGCCTTAGACCAATGTAGTTCAGATGAAGAGTCAAAATAGTTGATTGGTTTTGGTCATGATGATGTTACAGCCTTTTCCATATTGTGTGATGGTGTATTCTGTAACATTGGTTGAGTGGTCTTTCATCCCTAGCAATTTTCCATATTAGTAATGGTGTATGCTAAAAATGAATTGAGATTATTTATGCTTCAGCAAGTAATGGTTTATGCCTAACATAAATCGTGTCATCGATAGTTTCCATGTGTACTATTTTCCATAGAAACTATGTGAAATGGACTATGTCATGTCAGTGGTCTAAAAATGTTTGGTTTGGTTTGGTTGGATTCGATAGATAATGATTTGATTTAGTTGGATTGTATGTGACCAAGATGTAAGAAGTGAAAGGCACGTTGATCTTGCATTGATAAGGACCATAATGATAGCATAGGTAGGGGGTTGTTTAGAAACAAAAGCCCCATTCATGCATGGCGTCGTTGACCAGTGGTTGTGTTAGAGAAGTACTCGAATCACTTGACGTTAAGTGAGCTCAAAATCCCTTGAGTATGTTGGGGTGATAGATGTGATTATGTGAGATGGATGGATAGGGTAACCCTTTTTAGCAAGGATAACTTTTCCCCTTTTATAGGTGACCTTGAGAATGACTATAGACAAGTCCATGACTTTATAGTTTGTCAGTCAATTTCTTTTTGTTGGCAAACTGATCGATGCAGGAAGTCTATGAGGGGATGTTGTCTTGTTTTGTGGTCATGTTGTGAAGCTGATCGATGCGGGAAGCTTCTGAGATAATTCTATTATATGCAAGAGTTTAGGCATAGCCATCCTTCGAGGGAGTGGTCTATATTTTGCTTTATATATTTAAATGTTTTTGAATAGCTATCCTTTAAGGGAGCAGTCTATCAATTACAACAATTATGATACAGCTATCCTTCGAGGGAGCAGTCTGCATTTAGAGTTTTATGAACTTTTGAGATAGGCATCCCAATTTTATATATTTTTCTTGACTAAAATTTTGGTCATGGACTTGACTATAGAGGTTTAGAGGGTTTCCCTTTTATTAAGACAAAGCATTCATGATTGACAAAAGGGTTGACTAATGTTTGGAGGGTTGAGGGTTGAGAAGGAATAGGAATGACAATGATGGGAGGTTGCTCAAGGGATCGAGCTCAAGTTAAATGTCAAGTGAATAATTACTTGACTAATAATAGACCGGTCAAAGATGCAAGGCATAAAGGGGCTCAGGTTCTGATAAGTTCCTGACCCATGCTTGTGCACCATGATGCAAGGTCTAAGTCAATTAGGAACAAACTTGCCCCATTTTCTTCATTCTAAATTGGTCACATGTTGGTCATTGTTTGGTTGGTTGATGTTTGGTCGATGCTTGGTCGAGGCTTGGTTGATATTTGGTCGAAGCTTGGTCGATATTTGGTCGATGTTTGGTTGAGGTTTGGTTGATGCTTGGTTGAAGCTTGGTTGAGGTTGATGTTTGGTCGAGGTTTGGTTGAGGTTGATGTTTGGTCAAGGCTTGGTCGATATCGATGTTTGGTCGAGGCTTGGTCGGTACTTGGTCGAGGCTTGGTCGATTGATGTCTGGTTGGTTGATGTCTTGTTGGCATGTTTTGGTTGATGTTGGATGTGAAGTTGGTCAGGATGTTATTGGCATTGGATAAGGAGGCCATCAAGACCTTGCTTGTAAAGAAGTCCCCGTAACATGGTGTAGCAAGTAGTGTTCTTGATAAAAGCTCACTGTTTATTGCTAGAGAGTTTGGGAGGGATGATATAATATGTCAATTAGTCCACGAGTCACTTATACCAAGTGTCATGTGGACTAGTGAGGTTAGGAGGAATTTCCCCCAGTGATGATGGTCGAGACATGTCCAAGATAGAAATCTTGGGTTGTGTTGATTGAGAGGTCTTGACAAATAATGGATATGTCAAAGGTGTAGAAGTCTGGTCTGTTCCTTTATCCTTCACAATTTGGGGCCTGGTGGCCACATTGATTATGTTGATTTTGAATAAAGGTTGAGGAGGTGGTTGAGGGGCCATAGTCTTGTATGGGGATCCTGGTTTAGGTGAGGATGTTTGTGAGGCATGAGATGGTGTTGGTAGTTGGTAAAAAATGTGGTCAAAAGAAGCCTCAATGTGAGGGGTGTCCTTTGCCAGATGTTGATGGATGACAGCCTTAAGAGTGCAACAACACTCAGTGTCATGCCCCTGTGTGTGATGATACCAGCAAATTTTAGTGTCATCAAACCAAGG
The DNA here is from genome assembly GCA_037957365.1 of Torreya grandis. Classification (NCBI taxonomy): domain Eukaryota; kingdom Viridiplantae; phylum Streptophyta; class Pinopsida; order Cupressales; family Taxaceae; genus Torreya; species Torreya grandis. The sequence goes on along the minus strand of JARHVA010001364.1, from coordinate 334,862 downwards.
TGGTTTTGGTCTAAGAGGTTGGTAGGGCTTGATAGGTGGGAGGATGATGCTAGATAAATACAACAATTGACATAACATCGAAGCATAATAACCCTTTAATGGGTCTTCACCCTTTATTGCAGTAGAGGTTGACAATTTCTATTTATGAGTTATCTGGAGGGTTTGTTGTGTCACCTTTTTAGTTGGAAATATGGCCATATGTGGAGATGGCACGTTCTTGTTAAGAGGTGTTGGATGTGGGAGAAATATTGCTAAAGTAGATGGATGTGGACCCAAAATAGATGGTAATGGTGAAGGTGGGGGAGGAGTTATCCGATGGGGTTTAGTAGCCTTCTTTGGTTTAGTGTGAGGACTACTATCGTGTGGGGTGAGGTTCAAGTCTACCATCACTTGTGGGTGAGTGAGGTTGGATGTAGGGTGTACACCGAGGGATTCAACCTGTTTCGGCATGGTAGATGACTGCAAGGGTTTGGATGAGGTTGCATGAGGTTTTATAGTCAGTCATTTAAAATATTTAGGTGATTGTGAGAGAATCGTCACCAGATCTTCTTTGGTCGAAGTTGGTGAAGTGATAAGTTCCTCTCTCAGTGGAAAAGGAATTGGATAAAGTGGCTCTTCAGGTGGAGAGAGCATTGGGATGATAATGGCTTCCTCATGTGGTTGAGGTGCAGGAAAAGTATGATCCCCCATTGTTGATAAGAAGGATGAGGGTGACGTAGTCAGCATTGGTATCGTCAAGGCATCCTTCAATATGTGAGAGGTCAAGGTAGATTATCCCACATGTGAAAGAGGTGTGGATGGAGGATCATCCTCCATTGGTGGAGGAAAAATAGGAGAGGAAGGCTCCTATACTTGTGGTGGGCAAGTAGGTTGACTAACCTCTTCAAACTGTGGGGGAGGTTGGTTAGGAATGGAAGGCAAAACCGTGTTGATTGTGCATATGTTACACTCTTGGGGGTCATCGTCCATGTTCTGAATGTTTTTTTGATAAGGGGGATGGTTAGGGAAAGGTTGTCTGAAGATTTCTAAGTTTTGATTGGGTGGCACGTTTGGGTTATCCAAGACAAGATCACCTTTATCTATCATGTCTTGGACAATGTTCTTAAAGGTTTTGCAGTTGTTTATGTCATGGCCTCAGACATGGTGATAATGACAGAAGTCATTTTCCCTATACCATGTAGGGATAGGTGTTGAGGGGTTGAATTGAGTTGGTTGAATTTGAGGGAGATTGAAGACCCCCTGTTTGACAAGTTTATCCAAAACGGAAGTGTATGATTCTCCTATAGGAGTATACTGATGCTGTATATACCATTATTGGAATTGTTTGGTGATGATTTGTGATGTGGAAGGTTGAGATTGATTGGTTATTGTTGAAGATGGTGATATAAAGACCATAGCGTTGGCCACTCCCTTGGGTTTGGAGTGGGAAGAAGCAGGTTTAGACGAAGAAGGGCCATTGGATTTTGCATTGTTATTTTGCAATTTGACATTATCCTCTTTGACAGTGCAGAGTTCAAGCTTTCAGGCCATGGTGAAAGCTTTGTCAAATGTGTGGAAGGTGGAAAGTGATATGGGAAATGTGTGTAGAAACAATGCATCATCATGTGCTATGAGATAACAAGCATTTTTGAATGCTCTTAGATGTTGTTGTGGGTCTTCCTTACTCTGGAAATGAGTAAACTTGGGAAGTTCCCACTGACTGGGATAGGGTCAGATTGGGACTGAGGGATGAATGGGTTCGTTACAAATTTGGTCATATGAAAGGACATTCCTTGAACCTGAAAATGAGGTCTCAAGATTAGACATGTTGTCCATCAACATTTTGATTAGATCAGTTGATAGATTTGTAGATGGGGCGCCCCCTAGGTTGTAAGGTGCTTGGAAGGGATTAGAAGGGGCGTATGACATAGTTGGTTACACTTGTATAGGTGAAACATATTGATAACTAGTCATTGGGATAGATGTGGAGACCAAGGGGGCTTGCACCATGAACTTGGAAGGCACAGGTTGACTAGATACCGCCAAAGGTGGTTGAATGGTGGCATTGGTAAAAGGATAGGTAGTTACTCTCACATTTATAGGTGCAAGAGTGTGTGGAGTCAAGACAATCAAGTTCTGCAAATGTGATGAACTTGGTTGAATTGAAGAGTCTCATGTTTGGCTCTTAGTGAGATAGTGTTGGAGAGCCTTGACGTTATGGTCAAGGAGTCTCTTAAAGTTTTAGTCCCCTTCAGGGACAATTGAGGGTTGATTGGGGGTTTATTGGATAGGAGAATATTTAGTGTCTGAAGTAAACTCCATTAGGGGACTTGATATGAAAGACGAAGGTATAAGTAGTTGTTACCTTGCATGGTCAACGAGTGTTTTGGTTTGACTACGTGTCAAAACCATTCAAGGCAAAAAGGGTCAGGTTCTAAAAACTATGTTTTTTCAGTCTCAGAAGATCAGAATGTGTTTTTGATAGAAAAAGGGTTGGGTTTTAAGGTTTTTATTTTGGAAAAAAGTTGTTAACAGTGACCAACGTCGGTAGAAAAATTGATGCCAGTGAAAAATAGTGGCTGACGTCAGTCAGATAACTGATGTCAGTGAAAATAGGTTGACGGCATCGATTGGAAAATTGATGTCGATTACTGTGTTTCTAGAAATTGAAAGTTTTTGGAAGAAAGAAGAAAGTCTGAGCTATCTTTAGATCTCAAAATGTGACCTCACCAGCTTAAAAAACTAGATAGAGACAAAAAAATAGATGAAGACAAACAGACCCTAAATGTTAAATCCTAAGAATAAACTTTTAGAATCATGTTGGCTTATGCCTTAGAGGAGTGTGTTTGGGAAGTTGGCTTTTAAAATAGGTCCTAGAAGAAGCAGTCTAAGGTTGGTTTTAGGTTAGTTTTAGTGCTCAAAGTCTGTATTAGGTTTCGTACATGGCCTGGTGCTAAGGAGCAAGGTCCCCTCACTTCATGAGCCCAGAGATAAGATGGGTCACTTAGCCAATATATACTTCCCCTAGAGTTTATACTCTACCAGAGAATAGAGTGGGCTTTCCCCTTGGTATTGAAGTCCAAGTAGGATTGCCAGGAAGGGTAAGGTATCCGCTAGGTGATGAAATCCTAGTCAGACCTTGTCTCAGGTATGTTTAGATGTTTAGTTTGTGATAGTGGTTAGGTTGTGTAACATAAGTGTAATACGCTTTATTCATAATGTGGTTCTAATTACTAGATGTGTGGACTAAATATGCATTCAATTAGAAATGAGATGCAATATATTTTAAGCCCAAATTGAAATGTGTGTTCAGATGCAGACAAGTGGAGAAAAGGTTGAAGAGTATGAATTTCGCTACTCTAAAATGCAAGAAGGAAAGAAAAAGAAGGATTCTTTTTAACTTTGCTGATAGTGTCTTTTGGAAGAGATAGAGGAAAAGGATGCAAGAAGAGACCTAATGCACCTATATGAAAAGTTTTTTTTTAGATGAAATAAGTATGAACCCAAGGAAAACTCCTAGGGTCCCACCGGGCATGCAAGAATGTTTCAAACTATTTTTTCTTTTCTACATTCAAAGGAAGTAAGAAACTAAGATAATGGTCAGGGGTTTGTACATACCTAGATGATGTTTGTGCACCATTATCCAGACATTGTAGGGACTCCTCTCTGGCTATGAAGGATGACACCTGTAGAAAAAAGAGACTCAAACATAGAGATTGTTAGATAGAGGTAAGGTGGACTGCGAAACAGAATCTCGGTCCCAGAAGTGCAAAGACTTCCTCAAGGGATGACAATCCACTTTTGATAAAAGAGAATGTTGCTAGACAAAAATAATGAAAGACTAAACAAAAGAAATAAAGGTAATGCATACCTGTATTGTGTTGTCTACTTTCCACAGTCACTGACACCAGTTAGTCTGCCGACATCAATTAGTCTAAGGTTGTCGATGCTGGTTAGTCTACCCACGTCAGTAGGGGAAATGAGCCTGGAGGCTAGCATCGATCAGGGCAATGGCCTTGGATGGGTTTTAGATGGGTCTTTGGTCGATGGAATGGTTTGTGGTAGTCTGGGAGTCCGATGGTTTGTGAAGGGTTTTGCAGGGTAGAGAGTATGGTCTTAAGAGGGACAAGGGGTAGATGATAGGTTGTCAAAAGAGGGAAAGATATAGGAAAGGCCTCTCAGCCTTTCCAAGAAGAGAGTCAGGTCTGGTTTGGTTGAAAGTCAGGTTTGGGTTGATAATATGGCTTAGAAGCAATAAACAGAAAACTAATTACAAATACATTCTAAGCTACTAAAATGACATAAAAGAAGAATACTTAACTCCTTAGCAGAGAACCAAAAGTGTATAATCCCTATTGCTAATGCAAAAGACTCCCTACAAAGAGGTAGAGTAATTGATGTAGAGTCCCTATGGCCTGTGATGATTGATGTGCATCTGGGAGAGAGAGAGAGGTCGAATACCTATAGATGGATAATTATCATTTGGGTATGTGGTTGATTAATCCAGTGTCCCAGGAGGAAGGGAATTCACCTTTGGGTTGATTTAAGCAACCGACATCAGTGATCCCACTGGCATCAGCCGACTTGTAATCGACGTTGGCAGCTAGAAGAATGGAAAAAGGCTAAAATTAGCCTTTTACCCATTCATCCATCTGCCGAGTTCAGTGGTCATGGTAAAATGGTCAAAGGCAGGTTTAATAGGTGTGGGAGGGTTGAAATAGGTCATAAATTGGTCATAGGGTGATGGGAGGCATCCAAGGAGAGGTATCCAAGGTGGGGTGAGGTGTCATGGGTGATGTGTCAAAGGGGGGTGGTATTAATTTAAAATAAGTTATTATTTTAAATTAATAAGTGTGTGGGTTAGGAATGTGTTAGAAGTGGACCAAGGGGACCAAGGGGGGAGTCGACCAAGGATTAGACATGATTTTGGTGTTTACAGATAGATTTAGTTTCATCTGCAAAGAATTTATCTCTGATCGATACACGATACACTCTTCATCCTTATTATTTACTTTTTCATTAAGATTACAAACTTGAGTATAAATTTGTGTGATATCATCATGCTCCTTGACTTCATTAGTCAACCTTCCCTCAAAAATTTCAAGTTTTTCCTCATAGGGTTTGATCAAGGAATCTTATTTTATATTCTTTCTTTTTAGTAACTTCATTTCTTCCATAGCATGTAGAGATTTATCTTCAAGAGTGAGTTTCTCATCTTTTTCCTCTAAGATATCTCTAAAAAATAAATATATGATTAAATAAAATTCACCTTCATCATCACTAAGAGCCATGAATAATGTCTCCATTTCCTCATTATGAAAATAATCATCACTGTTAGATGTGTTTAGTTCTTCTACAAATGAGTTACTATCTTTCTCATGGTAAAGTCTCTTACTACCTTTGTCTAATTCCTTATTACTATTTATATTACTAAATAACTTTTTATACTTTCTATGACCCTCATATTTCTTGTGATCATCCTCAGAAGATTCTTTATGAGCTTAATTGTGTTTAGACTTTTTTATACATGGACATCTAGCTACAAAATGACCAACTTTACCACATGAAAAAAAATTGCAAGGAAGTTTTCCTTCATACTTACCTAATCTTACATTCAATTTTATTATAATCATGGCTTCAAGTTGATCTTGATTAAGATTAAAATATTTAATACATAACTTGTTCTTCTTGGCTTTTATTTCCTTGATTACCTTGAAGGATCCTTCCTTCTTAGGAGGTTTATCTTCTTCAAGTCTCATTTCATATGAATTAAGGATGCTATGTAGTTTATCCATCTTCAACTGAGTGAGATTATGACTTTATTCTACAAAAGAAACCTTTGAATCAAACTTGAGTGTAAAATTACTCAATACCTTCTGTACTATATTAGATTCATCAACTATCCTTCATTTTGAGACCTTAAAATTTACTTTGGTAGGCATACAACTTGGTAATTTTTACCTTAGAGTCTCCTTCATAGATAGTCTATAATTTGACACAAATTTCCTTGCCAAACTTATAATGGATCACTTTGGTGAACTCAACCTCAGATAGACCACAAATGATAACATTCATAGCTTTTGAATTATTCTCACTCAACTTCTTATCACCAACAATAGTTGGAGGAGTAGTTTGTGTAGTATAACCATCCATGATAGATTACCAAATATCAAAACCTAAATACATGATGTATGTCCTCATACTTATATTCTCTAAAATATTATTTAACCCATTAAATAATGGTGCTTTATTTGTAGAGAAAACCTATATTTGTTGACTTGCCATAAGGTACCTTATATCACCTAAAAGTGGTTAAACTTGCATATAAGGTCCTATTTTGCTACCAAATTTTAGAGGTAGAATCACTAAGATGGGGAGGTGTATCAATGATTCAAGATATTTCAAACTTCAATTGCAATATTCTCAAACTCTTAATCAATGACCACAAGCATTCATAAGCCATGCAATATGTTCATAAAAGTGAATAAGAAAGATGATGCAAGATCAAACACATAACACAATATTTACATGGGAAACCATCTTGGGGAATAAAACCCACTCTCAAGCCTAAAAACACATGGACTAATTATCCTATAATATTATCACAAACATGATACCTTTTAGTGAAGCACCTCCTTCATAAGGAACACCCACCCTTAAGTATGAATAAGTAGCCACTTATTTTATAGATGTTGAGTACCCACATAACATCTATGAAATCAATAGCTCTAAAACTTTATTTCAAATCAATCTGGTTAGAGAAACAATGTATAGTAGATCTAGATCACCCTCTTCACACACACTCAATCTAGCTCATACAAGAAATGTGTCCAAAACACCCTTTTGGATATATCTAGTCCTCTTCACTCATCATTCAATATGTTTTATAATTCATTGCATCCATTGAGCATAATATATCTGATATATCTCCTTTGTGTCTATCCTCTACTCTCTCAATTCATGCATTCAAGTCTAGAAACCATTTCCTTGGTCTCCACTATTTATAGAGTATCCATGAATATTATCTTCTTGGTCGACCATAAGACTTGCCTTAACCATTAATACATCTAACATGCTAATACATAGCTCAAATACATTATCATAGGTTGACCATAGTATCTATGGGTCAAACTTAAGTATTTACACTTTTCAATTAGACCTTATTATCCCTTATAATTCTCATGGAGACCTATTCACCCATTTATCACTTCATTAAGAAAATTAAGAACACAAGATCATTTTTAAATACATGGGTCCATTATATATTACCTCTAAGACATATTCAAGTTATTTATCTCACTAAAAAACCCTTATACTAAAGAATAATTTTTTCAAACATTATTAGGTACATAGGGACACCATGAATAAATAAATAGTCAACTATGAATATCCATATATTTATCTATACAAACATTCAAAACTTTTAACTAGATTCACTAGATGCACCTTGAAGTTATTTACAATTTTTATTTTTAACTCATTAATAAATTCATCAAAGATTAAAATTTATAGCCCAAAAATTAGTCACTAGTTTTCTTCACAAATTTGAATATTTAAATTCCAACAATCACTATACATACACTAAACACTAGGCACCTTAACCTCATCTTATTCTTTCTGGTAGCTATGGACAAGTATGCATCATCAATCTCCTCTAAATAAATTAATATTTATCTTGAAATTCTCACCATTGATCTTATATTAGAGCTCCTAAGATTGTACCACTTGGCATCTCTACATACCTTCTACACATTTGACTTTTGACTCGACCTACACCATCGATCTTTGTTAGTAAAAATGCCCACAAAACGTTGATATTATGTCAACTTAATGATATAGTGACAATTGTCACCAGCATGAAAAATCTTAGATTCTTTAACATTTTTATTAAATACACAACATTGGATCAAGATCTGGATGATTAACACTCAATGTTAGATCAATTGACTAGTGACCTCAGACTTCAACAAAGTTAAACTTGATGGTTTTTGACCTAATATAGTCTGTAAGAACAACTTTAAAGTTTTATAATTTGAGCTATAAAACACTTCAAGAGTCCAAATTTTTAGGGGACCTTATTATCACTATATAAAACATCTCCATGAAATACTTTGACCTTGGTTGAATTATTTAGTACTGTATACAAATACATAAACTTACTAGTTCATCCATATCTAAATGATGTGTAGTGATTGTTTGGATTTTATTAAGATAGATATGCTTATTTCTCATTAAAAATGATCAAATCACATACTATATCTTTACCAAGACATTTATGGATGCCTCACAACTTATTATTTGTCCTTACATATGCCATATGCTCTCCAAGCTATTAAACTTAACACTTCATCAATAATGCACTATGAATCATGATCTCTTTGACATCAATGATAACCTAACATCAATGACCATGATAAAAACTAAATTATTATGTTTTTGAGTATTTTAAATATAATTTTGGTGAACAATACCATGGGATGATAAAAAATTAGAGAAATCTCGACTAAAGTACTCCTCCCATCATCTATACGAAGCTTCTTGATGCAACTAGTAGACTGTTTCTTGACCAAAAAATTAAAGTATTTAAACTAATCAAAGACATAAATATTATAATTTAAAAAATAAACCCAAGTAAACCTCAATATATTATCAATGAATATAAGTGTATACTTATCTTTGTTGAAATAAGGAGTAGGAAAGACCATCAAATCACTGTGCACAAGCTCAAGTGGTGAAGATACATTCATAGACATACCCTTATGAAATAGATCTTGGTTTTATTTCCATAATGCACACCCAAGTAAAAATCCATCAAGACATGAAAATATGAGAAGACCCTCTACCATAATGTGAGTGCTCAAATTCTTCATATGTCTATAGTTTAGGTGTCTAAATCTTTCATGTCAAAGCTATCTCTCTAAATCTACATGAGAAATAAACACATCCCTAAAGGATAAATATCATCAAAACTAAAAAAATAATAGAGTCAATAACTATGATCAACAACACCTTATACAATAAGTGTATATGGATCTAACAAATATCACCATGTGGTATGAAAGTCACTATCTTACCTTGACTAGAATGAGAAATATGATAAACTAAAAGTAGATTGGTGGTGATGTCTAGAACATATAATGAACAATTGATGTGGCCACCATATAGATGTATGTAACCCTTCCCTTAACATAAATAAAGGAATAATATCCAACCTCAATGTTAGAATTATAACTTAAACCAAGAGATATAAAGGACTCCTTAGAAGAAGTCATATGGTGTAAAGCATCAGAATCTATAACCCAACTGTCTAAAATAGGTAACTATGATCTCCTAACAACATCAAGTGATTTCTCATGCTCATGAGATGGAGTGGAGATAAAAATATTATGTTTCCTAATATTATCCTCCAAGGCTTACATTATCTTGAAACACCTATACTCTTTGTGATCAATCCCCCCATAATATGAGCAAGATAGGTTAGACTTTTTCTTGGATTTGGAATATTGTTTGGGTTAAGATGTGTTGGTGTTGGTATTATGTGAATTTTGAGATGGAGTGTTCTTATTCTTACTCTTAGTTTTTCCCTTATTATTAGGATGTCATGTTACTAATTATTTTTGAGAGGTGGAAGACTCAAGGTGAGATAATTTGGATTACTCCCTTGTAAGTCTCTCATAAAACAACTCTAGATCTGGCATTTTTAATATGATACCTAAGGCATACATACTAGAGAAAAATGTGAAAACAAATATTTGGAATTGACCACTCAACTTAGATAAAATCAATTACACACACTCTTCATCTTTCTTATCTCATCCACTCCCATTCCACTGTGTCAACAAATACTTAAATTGAGTGAGGTAGTCTATAGTAGAGGCAAAGACATTTGCATTGAGTAAAGTAAGCTCCACTTCATGCTACATGTCTCTCAAGTGATCTACTTTTGCAAATAAACTATTTATCTTATCCCATATTTTGAATGGATAATCACACCCATATAAATGAAAAAAAATATTATCACTCACATAACCCCCAATCAAACCCATACACTCTACAAACATACACTGGTACTAAATTTTTTCAAATTTATGTGTAAACTATGGTTGAGTTTCATTCATTAAGGACCATAATCCTTTGCATTTTATGATTGTTTCCATTATAGGTCTCCATGTATGGTAATTTTATGTAGTCAAAGGCTCATAATAGTCAATAATAAAATTATAAGTCATGATAATGAATCACCAAAGATAAAAAAGAATGCAAAAGGGTGCACAAAATCAACATCGAGATAACCCCGAAAATATTGTATTAAGCCCCCCCCTCCAACAATTTGTCACTTTATAAAATTAGTTTGATTTTAAAAATTAATGACACAAATGAATAGATAATAAAAAACTAGACTTTTGAAAAATATAACTCAAGTCTCAATTACAGTTCAAAAGTTAGAGGCTTTACAAATCCCCATAAAATGGGCCAAAACAAAAAAATGTTACAAACATATTTTAGTCACCAAATCATAACTTAATTTAGGTGTTCAAATAGTCTTTAGAACCATAATAAAACCATGGACATATAAAAGTAAACCAAAGTGAAAAAATATCCATTTGATTACCTTTGTATATGTGCAAGTGATTTTGTCTTCCTCTTGAAGCAAAAAATTATAGTTGATAAATAAAATAATGAATAAAAATATCTATTTGTGAAAATAAAATAAGGAATATTGTTGTCTTTTATCTAGCAATAGAATTCACTAAGCTTCCAAATATCCATGAAGACCTCTCCACTTTTAATGCAATACCAAAATTGGATGATGCCATTAACAAAGGTAAACAAACAACTTGTTCTATTGCATATTTTTATACAATATAAGACAAAAGGGGGAAAGAAAGGCATACCAATACAAAAATGGAAAAAATATGGGATGCCAAAGAGGAATACTTCAATGTACTAGCTCCTTCAACTGCTATAAGCCCTTCAACATAATCTCTAACCCAATGTAGTCCAGAAATCAAGTTTCCAACACTCCACCCTTCAATGCCTCTCCACACAATAGATATATTTTCTCTTTACATGTAGGATATAGTCTAAATTTAAGTTTTATTAGATTTGAACATATAAAAATAAAGATAAAAGAAGCACCATGCTCAATGGATATATTGTAGTCTATTGGATAGATATTTTGTAAATCACTTTAAACGCATCTAGGTAGTTATGGGATTAAATCCCCTTCATTTAATAGTGAATATCCTTTATATTTATGATTATCTTATTTATAATTACTTACAACTTATAGTTATTCATAGAGTTAACAAGTTATGTGCAAGTTAGTTTTGATTGGGGGCATTACTTTAATCACTGTGTTCATGAGCCATAACAAATGGATTTTGCATCAAGTAAGTAGTTGGTTTTGTAAATGTGGAAAGAATTTATGATTGACAGGGGAATAAAATATTATAATGCTTTAAAAATAATAAAATTTCACTTCACAATAAATGATTTAGTAGACTATATTATATATGTGTAAGTAGATAAACATATAAAATGTGATAACCCTTCCAACAAATGATTAATAAAAATATGAATTCAACTTAGATTAAAATATAACATAATGTTTACCATTTTATATCCATAAAACAAACAAAATGATTCCCTCAGATGCAAAGTTCTTCAAAAAAACAAATTTTCTTCTTATTCACTTTCAACACAATTATACAAAATAATATGATTATCTTAAACACAAAGTTTTAGATTTATTAAACTTCTTATTCCATTGATAAAATTCCTTCCTTAAAAAAATTATAATCCTTTGGCATGTAGGCATGCACTCATATTTATACAATTTTAGATGCAAAATCCAAAAAGGAGTCAACTTCCTCAATTCTGATGTGTTTTTCTAAAACTAAAAACCATTAAGTAACATCTTCCTTCTAATTATCCTTCATGGAATGAAAAAGCTAGTGACATGTAGTGATTCTTTGATCTCCTTGTTTGGATTGAATATAACCACTTTGCATGCAACACAAAGTTTGTTTAAGTAATTCACTTTCACCAGATGACTATAAGTAATGGTGTTTCAGCCAAATTACTCAAGTATTTTAAATTTTATAAATTAATTCTACTTTACAAGTATATCATTCAATGACATCATTATAAAATGTAATTACTTAAAACAAACTTTATTTTATAGTACATTTGTGAATAAGGAAAGAAAGAAACTTAAGAAAAAGAAAAGTAAGCTTTCCTTTGAAACTCATCACATGAAATATAATCTACTTCATGAACTTGGGTCTTGCATTTTTTCTTTTATTTGGTATGTTGAGACATTATTAATTGGATTGTTACATCATTTGATTTAGCAATTGAATTCCTTTTTATTTCCAATCTCAACATCTCTCTTTCAATTCTTCTATAATGAGCTTTAATTTTCTCAAGCCTTGGCTCAATTATTTTTAGTTCTTATTGGCACTTGATCAAATATTTGATAGATTCGGTTTTGAAAGAATTTATGGGCTTATCCATCCACTACTTGAATTGTTCACTTCACTATTCAAATATTCTTGGAGTATCACTATAACAAATACTAATAAGACCAAAATGGGAGTCTTCAAGATTTACCTTTGCACCACGTGCATCTTCTTCTAATTTCTTCATCTCCTCTTCTATGTCTAGTAAAATAGTCAAATGTAAAGATAGGAGATATTCTTATTATTTTATCTTCTTCATAGATCCCTCAAGAGCAATCTATTCTACAATCAAAATCTTCTCATATAGATTAACCACTACTTTTAAACTTTCTTATTGAAGCTTGGAGTTGCCATTTTAATTTTCTATATCCTTCCTTATTTCCCTTACTTCTACTATCTTATTCACAATATTAGCATGAGCATCTAGAATATTTGGGAAGAGTGGGATTTTTTCTTCATTTTATCAATCCACTTATCTATAGTTTTTGCCTTATCCCCAATCTCTTCCATTTTAGTAATCACTTGCTGAGAAATCACAACTTTTGAAATTAATGTCTATTGAGGAGTAGAATTTACTACTTTAGCAATTATCCCACACAATTTATCATTTTGATCTTTCAATTTGGCCTTGGTAGTTTTCTCCTCATTGGGTTTCTTGAAGAGAGTATTTATTAGGGTTTGTGTATCTTTCTTAAGGACTTTTATGGTAAATTCCTTGAGAGATACCTTGGTTATTACCAAATTTTACTTAGTAACTTTGGTCTTATTTACTCTTTGCGGAGGAACTGCTATCTCAACAAACTTTTACTCTAAAGGTTTAATTATTAATTTTGAAGTTACTTTTGCATTCTTTGGATTCTTCCCTTTTTTGTCTAGACTTTTTAACAATCGTAAGTCTCTCTCTTATAGATTAATCACTTCCTTTGATTTTGGAGTTGTTTACAATGCTAACCAAGATGAAAATTCTATGCTCATGGAAGTGCTTTAATGAATAACCATTTGTTTTTGGTCATTTATAACTAGCAGTTTGTGAGAAGGTACTTCTTGTGCCAATGTATCTTCCTAAATTTATTTTGATGATTCTTTCTATCCTTGCTCATTAATTCCTTTTATTTCATTTTTTACAACTACCACTACCTCCTTTTCTTTCTCAAATTATTTTCCTTCTATCAGCTTCATCTTTTCCTTGGGGTCATCAAAAATATTCTTTATTACTATATTTGGTTCTTTTCTAGCTGCTTCAACTTCCTTATTTTTTTAAAACATTAGCTCTTTCAAGGCTTCATTATTAGGATATTTTTCAATAATTGGTTGTTCATATGTAGGAGGTGATGGTGGTGAAATAGGTGGGGGAAATGGAGGAGGAGGAGGAGGATCTTCCTTTGGAATATATTTCTTAGAAGATTTAGAGATATAAAACTTAGGAGGAGGCATTAAATTTGATGGATCTATGGCGGGTGTAGTGGGAGTAGGAATGATGGAAATATTAGGAATAGATGTAGTATAATAAGAGTGCAATGGTAGAGTGGGAATAGTTGACTGGGTTGGCTCTTTATATTTTACTACTAAAAATATATCACCAACATTTTTCTTCAACATCAACTTCTTTATTGGACCTTGGTTACTTTCCCCTTATACTATTTCTTTCCTTTTTTGAATTGTATGAGTATTATCTTTCATTAATTCCTTCATATAATAATATTTATTAAAAATCCATGTGGAATTCATAGCTAAAATATGTGAAGTTCTCTCCATGATATTTGTGACTTGGTCCGTACCAGAAACAATTTTTCCTCTAGTAGCATGAAAATTGTCACTAGTGACAACCCCATAAACATTCATATCCTTAGAGATAGTGGCTAAATAAAATACATGAATATATTCCATACTCAATATATTATTTTCCTTTCTCCTTAAATCAAACTCATCTCTACAATCAGTCCAATAATGTTTAAGTGTTGGAATGTGTATGTACTCAAGGGAAAATGTATTTTGAGCCACACATCTACAATTAGAATTGGCTTTATCATCAAAGTGTGTTTGAGTGTAATGATGATATATCCTTCTATACATTCTTATCCTTATAAATTTTTAGGCAATGATAGTGACCAATGATAATGGTAAAATTGATGGTTGTTGTGTGAGCCTTTGACTGTAAATCATGTAATTCAACAAGTTGTCTGCACATTTCTATAAGAACCCACTTGTCACTTGGATACCTAGGTAACATGATAGGTGTACCTAACAAACCTCCTACTCTAAGGTATGTGAAGTCAATAAATTAGATGAAAATGTAACCATATAGTGAAACTACATCCCATGCTTCATCTGACACAAATCTATGTTTTAGGGATGTATTCAACTTAAAAATGAGTTCATAAAAGAATCCATCATTTACTATAATATAATGTTTATATTACTATACAAGGACTAGTTAAGGGTAATACTCATAAATTGGCTAACTTTATAGTGTTCTTTTTGTTCTGAACCTTGAAAAGACTCCACTTGATATTACTACATACACAAGGTATGAAGTCATCTTGAAATCAAAAGTTTGAAACACATTTCTTAATTTCTAATCCACATTATCACTTATCATTCTTGGCCATTCAATTTTGGTTGGACTTCTAGTGACATCAATAATCCTGATATAATATACATCTATTACCTTAACTACTATTTGAAAATATTAACATCATCAAAAGTTATTGAGATGACTATGGAGAAACCCAACCCTAAGTCATAAGAATGCATTAAGATAATGAATACTTAGTACTTAAAGAAATTGAAATAGGTTTATAGGTTCCCTAGCAATATTGTGAAGTTAGACTTCATTCAAGAAGTGGATGATATCATCCAATTACTATGCAAAATTAATTACTTTGCTCTTATTTACTCTTTATGGAGGAACTGCTCTCTCAACAAACTTTTGTCTTTAAGGTTTAATTATTAATTTTGAAGTTACTTTTACATTCTTTGGATTCTTCCCTTATTGATCTAGACTTTTTAACAAATGTAAGTCTCTCTCTTATAGATAAATTAATTATTTTGATTTTGGATTTGTTTGTAATGCTAATTAAGATGATAAGTCTATGATCATGGAAGTGCTTGAATGAATAACCATTTGTTGTTGGTCATTTCTAACTAGTATTTTGTGAGAAGGTACTTCTTATGCCAATGTATCTTCCTAATTTTTTTGTATGATTCTTTCTATCCTTTCTCATAAATTCTTTTTGTTTCCTTTTCTACCACTACCACTACCTCCCTTTCTTTCTCAAATTATTTTCCTTCTATCACCTTCATCTTCTCCTTGGGGTCTTCAACAATATTCTTTGTTACTATATTTGCTTCTATTCTAGCTTCTTCTCTTACTTTAGCTTCCTTCATTATTTTAAACATTAGCTCTTTCAAGGCATCATTCTCAAGATCTTTTTTAATAATGGGTTGATCTTCTAAAGGAGGTGGTGGTGGTGGTGAAATAAGTGGGGAACATGGAGGAGGAGGAGGAACTTCCTTTGGAATAGATTTCTTAGAAGATTTGGAGATATAAAACTTAGGAGGAGGTACCAAATTTGATGGATCTATGATGGGTGTAGTGGGAGTAGGAATGATGGAAATAGTAGGAATAGAAGTAGTAGAAGAAAAGTGTAATGGT
Source organism: Torreya grandis (assembly GCA_037957365.1). Classification (NCBI taxonomy): domain Eukaryota; kingdom Viridiplantae; phylum Streptophyta; class Pinopsida; order Cupressales; family Taxaceae; genus Torreya; species Torreya grandis. The sequence goes on along the minus strand of JARHVA010001364.1, from coordinate 318,764 downwards.
AGGGTGAGAATAGTTGACTAGGTTGGATATTTATATTTTACTACTAAAAATATACCATCAACATTTTTCTTCAACATCAACTTCTTTATGGGACCTTGGTTGCTTTCCCCTTGTACTAGTTCTTTCCTTTTTTGAATTGTATGCATAGTCTCATTAGTTCCTTCATACAATAATATTTATTCAAAATCCATGTGGAATTCATAGCTAAAATGTGTGAAGTTCTCTCCATGATAGTTATGGCTTGGTTCTTACCAGAAACAATTTTAGGAATTAGAACACTTTCTCCTCTAGTAGCATGAAAAGTGTCACTAGTGATAACCCTATTATCATTCATATCCTTAGGGATAGTGGATAAATCAAATACATGAATCTATTTCATACTTAATATATTGTTGTCCTTTCTCCTTAAATCAAACTCATCTTTACAATCAGTCCAATAGTGTTTAAGTGCTGGAATGTGCATGTACTTAAGGGAAAATGTATTTTGAGCCACACCTCTACAATTATAATTGGATTTAGCATCAAAGTGTGTTTGAGTGTAATGATGATACATTTCCTTCTATACATTCTTGGCCTTATAAATGGTTAGGCAGTGATAGTGACCAATGACAATGGGAAAATTGATGGTTGTTTTGTGAGCCTTTGACTATAAATCATGTAATTAAACAATTTGTCTACACATTTAAATAAAAAACCACTCGTCACTTGAATACCTAGGTAACTTGATAGGTGTACATGACAAACCTCCTACTCTGAGGTATGTGAAGTCAAGAAATTAGATGAAAATGTAACCACATAGTGAAACTACATCCCATACTTCATCTGACACTCTTTTATGTTTTAGGGATGTATTCAACTTTTTAAAAAGTTCATAAAATAATCCATCATTTACTACAATATAATTTTTATAGTACTCTACAAGGACTAGTTGATGGTAAAACTCATAAATTGGTTAACTTGATAGTGTTCTTTTTGTTCTTAACTTTGAAAAGAGTCCACTTGATACTAATGCATACACAAGGTATGAAGTCATCTTGAAATCAAAACTTTTAAACACATTTCTTAACTTCTAATCCACATTATCACTTATCATTCTTGCCCATTCAATTTTTGGTTGAGCTTCTGGTGATATCAATAGTCCTGATATAGGTATACATCCATTACCTCAATTATTATTTGAAAATATTGACATCATCAATAGTTATTTAGATTACTATGGAGAAAACCAAAATGTAATGGGAGACTAAGTCATTATAATGCATTAAGATAATGAATACTTAGTACTTATAGAAATTGAAATAGGCTTCTAGGTTCCCTAGCAAGATTGTGAGGTCAAATTTCATTCAAGAAGTGGATGATATCATCCATGGAGAGAAAAATTTGTCATTATTTTCACCATTGATTATGCATAGTAATTGGATGATATCATCCACTTCTTCAATGAAATCTGACCTCACAATCTTGCAAGGGAACTTTGAAGCCTATTTCAATTTCTTTAAGTACTAAGTATTCATTATCTTAATGCATTATGATGACTTAGTCTCCCATTGGATTTTGGGTTTCTCCATAGTAATCTCAATAAATTTTAATGATGTCAGGATTTTCAAATAATAATTAAGCTACAAAACATCCAATCTTACAACCACATTCCTATCAGTATCTATGATAGTCTTGGTCAGTAAGTCATAGTATTTATCACATGTCAGAACAAATTTAGGAAGTTGAGCTGAGCTTAGGAAGGTGGTAGTTTGCATAATGACATTAGTAGTTATAGCATGTAGGAGTGGAGGTTTTGTTATAGCCTTAAATCTCTCCAATAATTTAGTTATAGATGCATGCCCCATGTCTATATCACTTATCTCAATTAACTTCGATGCTATGTTTGATTCAATTAGGTAAGCCTTATACTCATATTTTATTTTGGGTTCTTGTGGCTTGGCTTTCTTAGCTTTTGCTTTTACCTTTTTGCTTGGTTTTGGAAAATCCTCTAATGATAACTATAGGACCTATTTCATTATCTCTTCATGCACTTGTAGCTTAGTTACTTCTTCTGATCTCCCTAATCCTTCTAACCCAGACATTGGCTCTTGATAATTTTTAAGAAATTGATAAGTGATTTTAAATAATTTTTTACTACTCTAACTAGTTTAGAAATTTTGAGAAAAGAGTTAACTCATTACTCTTGAAGTATCTCTAAGTAAGTTTTAGGTTTTGAGTAATTGAAAGTCTTGAAAAAGATAACAATCTTTATTTTAAGTAATAGGACATCAAAACCCCAAGTAGATCACTAAGATTATACAAGAAAATTTGGGTTTTTTATGCACAACAACTTCAATTTTTCCTAATCAATCTACTTGGAATTGAATACCCAAAGTAAGAAAGCATGAGAAAAAATTCCAAAGTGGTCTTGAGTACTATGGTGTGGGTTTCTTTAAGATCAATACTTCAGGTTCTTGGGAGATAACAACTACATACAAAAAACCCAAAGTAAGTAAAGAGGAAAGGAAAACCTAAGTAAATCTTATGTATTATTCCTTGGGTTTACATAATATCAAAACTTTGGGTTTTTGATATCAAGTTACTTGTGGTCAAAACCCCAAAGAAAGTTGGAGGAGGAGGAAAACCTAGATGCATTATATTCTTTGAAGATTGAGGTTTCTCAAGTTAGTTACTTAGGATTAAAAACCTAAAGTAATCAAGGTTTGAAATTCTAGATGACTAGGGCTTTTGGGAGTCAGGTTTCTCAAGAATGGTAACTTGATCTCAAAAACTTGAGGAAGTAATTAGGGTTGGGGAACCTGAGTGGTAGGGAATCTTAACTTCTAGGGTTTTCACAACTGACTCAATATATTAGAGGTTTTTGAGAAAATTCTATAACATGATAAATGATTAAAATTATGGGTGTATGATTCAAAACACCTAAACATGCTAAGAAAGTAAAGGAAAACTACTAAAAATCAAACTTAATAGAGAAATAAACATGGTAGTGCAATATAAAAATTTGTAGAGAAAAACACTAAGAAAGAGGTTTAAAAAAGACACAAAAACCACAAGGATATGATTTACTTACCTGAAGTGCAAATGGGTCAAAAATGGAATTGCTCAAAAGTTCTCTAGAGGCTCAAATGACATGACTCAAGGTTTGCAAGCATGATTACTTAGTTTAAATAACTTGGATGCCAAGTGGAAATGATGTGGATTTTTTTTGAATATATATAAAAATCTAATGCATTAATGAAAATAATGGTAAAGCCACATAAGAATTAAAATCTTTTATTAGGTTTTACAAGTTAATTTACTTGATTTTGGATTTTTTGAAGTAAAATGCTCTCATAAACTTGAGTAAGTCTTGGTCAATCAGTAGTTTGGGTTCAGGAACTCACATTACTTTTACCTGAGATTTTGTGTGAGTAAAGTAACATCAAAAACTTGATTTGCTTTAGATAATGCTTGGTAGGTTTGTGGAATGACTTTGCTTAGTCTTGGTAATGCAATAAAGTAGTTTGATAACCCTAGATTAAACTAAGAGGAATAGTTCATGTTTTTGAGACAAATTTAATTCTTCTCAAATAAGTAAAGTAGTTTAGAGAACCCAATTAGCCTTGTAAATAAGCTAAAGCACTTTAGTTTTCTTGATATAATGAAGGGAATGAGTAAATTAATTTTAGTTTTGGCTTCAAGTAATTATTTTGAATCCTCTAGAGTGACTAAGAGCAACTAGGGAAAGTAATAAATCAAATACTAAATCTAATGAAACCCAAGTTATTTATTCAGGGGATTGACTTAATAAGTACAACTAACTCAAATGAGATGAGAATGAAAAATATCAATTGGGGTACCCAAAAATTTGAAGTGTGAAACTTTAGGGACACCAATTGGCTCTGATTGGGCATATCTTTGTTTTTATCATAAAGAGAGGAACAAGGTTGAGATCCTACAATCTCTAGTTTTTCATCTTATCTCTTGGTTATGGAGTCGTTGCAAAAACTCAGTCACAAAATAAATAAATAAACAAATAACCAACACAAAACCAAAGCAAAAGAAAAGTACAAATCTTTATGTACATACATAAAAGTATTACATTGTTACTTAATTCTTGTCTAGCTTCAAGTATTTCCCATTGCAAGGTAGTGGTAGTGTAATTATATCCTAATAATCTAGGATGAAGCTATCTTTTCCAATAATGATTTGTATAATAAAGGGCCCTTTCCACAAGGAGTCAAATTTTCCATGCTTCCCCTTTTGTTCATTATATTTATCCCACAAATAACTAAACCACCAACTTTAAACTACCTATCCTGAGAATTTTTATCAAAGATATTCTTTATTCTCATTTGATGATTGATTATGTAGTCAACATCCTGGACACATGTTCCTTGCAATTCAATGAGAAATATGATTCTCTTATCTAGTGAATCTTGATATGTATTGTCCTCAATGGCTTTGGACAATTGTAAATTAGGAAGCTCAATATTTATTGGTATATTAACATATTTTCCATAGAATAAATATAAATAAGATATACCTATATCTTTCTTTGGTGTGATTCTATCATACCATAGTGCATCAAACAACTTCTTATGATGAGTTCTTTGATTGTTGTCTACTAGCTTACAGATGTTATTCATCAAATTTTTACTACTTGACTCAGCTTAAACATTACCCTGAGAATAATGATTTGAAGCATGAACCAATTCTATCCCATATGAGTAACAAAACTCAGTCAATTCTACTAAAGAAAAGTTGGTTGCATTATTAGTTACAATTTTATGAGGGATGCCAAACCTTACAACAATATTCTCTTTAATGATGTCACATATGAATTTAGATTTGGCATGTTTCACAAGAATAGATTCAAACCACTTACTAAATTAGTCAGTAATGGTTAAGACATATAAATGTCTAGCACTTGAGGAGGGATTAAACATACCAAAGAAATCCATGCCCCATTGATGGAAAGGTTTATCATTAATTACTAGTTTCAAAGGTAAGGCTGAAAACTTGATTCATCCTATAAAATAATGCCATGTCTTACATTTAAAAACCCATTATGAAGCATCCTAAAATAAATTAGGCCATAAATACCTTGTGCATAAGATCTTGTGTGATGTGACTCTTGTTAAGAAATGACCTCCATAGGCTGTATCATGAAATTGCTCTAGTAATCTTGCTTATTGCTCTTTGTCTACACAACAAAGGATAATGAAATAAATTCCTTTATTATACAACCCATTATCCCAAAGGACATAATTATTTGATTTTAGCTTGATGATACATTTTTCCTTCTACATCAAATCAACTGGACACTCTCCATAAGTCAAAAAGTAAGAAATCTTGCTATACCATTCATCTATAAGATTAATAAAAAGTATCATGGGAAACTCTACATCTACTTCATCTTATTATGAAGGTGTCACCATGTCTATGTCTTCAATTTTTATCTCAGTTATTAATTGACATAGGCCTCTTCCTCTTAATAGTTTTTTAGGTTTGATATCTAGATCAAACTCTTGTACCTTAGGTACCCAAGTGCCTCTCAGTAATCCTAACTCTTGTTGAGTTAGAATTGACTTGACTAAAGTATCTGGGACATATACTATGGTATGGGGTGACAAGATGTAATGCCTAAAAACCTTACACACTTTGACCACTATAAAGGCATGCTTCTCCATCTTTGAATACTTTAATTTTGAGGTCTTCAGAGGCTAACTCATGAAAGCTATCAGGGATTCAACTCCTTCATCATTCTTATGCATAAGTATATATGACATGGTATGTTCAAAAGAGTAACAATAAAGGATGAATTCTTTGTTAAAGTCAGGAGAAGCTAACATTGGGGATTAAACTATTGCTTCCTTGATTCTTTTAAATGATAATTTTCCTTCAACATTCCATTTGAAATCTCATTTCTTTTTCATCATATCTGATATGTGATGATTCAATTCTATGAAATTAGGAATAAATCTTCCAAAGAAATTTACCTTACCAAATAATGATTCATAAGCCCAAAAATCATATTTTGATAAATAAATGTTCCCCATGGTGTTGTAAAAGTAGTTTTGTATTGATCTTCCTCAACAACTTTTATTTAATTATATCAAGAAAATCCATCTAGTATGGATAACATTTCTATTCCTATAACTATTTTCAAAATATGATCCATAATAGGCAATGGATAATTTTACTTCAAAGAATATTGATTTAGATTGTAAAAATTGACACATAAGCATATCTCCCCATTTTTATTTCTTACTATAATAATATTTGCTAGGCCTTCTGAATGATGGATTGGATAGATGATCTTTGCATCAATGAGCTTTTGAATCTCAGAATAAATAATACATGATATAGTTGGATTATGGTGATGTAACTTCTACTTGAAAGGATTCACCTCTAATTGAAGTGGAATATAGTGTTATACCTCCTCTGGTTGGAAGGATTTGAGGTCTTTGTAGGACTAGGTAAACACATCAATTTACTCTAAGAGAATCTTAATGAAATCTTCCTTTTCTTCTTATGAGTTGTACTTGCCAATGTTGACCATCTTAGACTCTTCTACATTACCTAGATTAATATATTCTACTTCTGTGGAAGAAGTATCACCATACTCTTTCTTTTTATTCAAAAATTGATCTTGTTTATCAAATATTTCCTCTATGGAAACTAACCCTTTATGAATTTTATTTATTTTCAACTAAATTATGTCTTGACTATGGGTAAGTTTAGATTTAGTAATACCTATTATTGTTTCACATGCATTTGAGTTTCTTCCTTCAAATTATAATCCTTCAAAATTGTCTTACTACTCTATAAATGTAGGCATTTGCTTATCATTGTTAAAAACTTGCGACTGCTCAAAATTTTTTGGGACCTTTAGATGGTAGACCATTTCTACTTTGTAGTTACCTTCTTTAAGTATTGTTGTGATTGTTATTTTAGCATAAGAAAAGATGTAGTAAAAGTGAGTGATTCAGCTCTAGAGTTATGATCTCAGAGAATTGAGTTAAATGAGAAAGTAGAGAAATCAAGTTTGGCACTTAGAACTCTATCATGGTAGTGTTTCAACTTATCTTTATTCACCTGCTATTGCCCTCTAATCTATCTCACTTTTAATTCAACATCTTTTTGTAATCTAAGGAGTCTTACTCCTTTCTAATTTGATTACTCAAGTCCTACCGAGATTGCTTTGTATTCAATCATGTTATTGGTATTTTCAAACATAAACTTGTATGAATAGGGAAAAACTTCACTAGCAGGGGAGGTTAATATTATTCCTACACCCAAACTGATAAAGCTATAAATGCCATCAAATTATAGTTTCCATATATTGTCTTCTTTTTCTTCTTCCTTTTCCTCTTGGTTTTCTTTGCCTACTTCAAGGAAGTAAACTCTATGGTTTGATTCTTCAAAAAGAATCTGTGACCTTAGATCTTTAAATTTAGAGACTATGTACTTTGACTTCTTCTCGAGTTCTAGCTTATGATTTACCCCTTTGATTGGGATGTGTTCACATGACCAGTCCATATTCACCTCTCCTCCCATCTCATTAAATTTGTTTTTTCTTAGCAACATTCTATATGAAACAAGAATGTTTGCCACTACGATTATCATTTTAAGTCTTTTATCTAGGAAAGCTACTAGGATAGCTTAAGCATCTTTAATTTTTATAATCAGAGGGACTTCTATCTATATTGAGTAGCATATTCTTATGTACTTATTTAAGTTAAGGCCAAGGGCATCAACTACTTTAGCTAGCATAACATTGTCAGAGGCTCTCAAATCTATAATACAATTACTCAACTTATACCCATTGATTAGGAGGGACACATAAAAGGGCTATATCCTTTTAGATGTGGAATTGGATGCAAATGAAGCAGTTATAGAATTATTTTAGAAAGAGGTTGATCTAGGAATAGGTAAAATACCTTTTGAATCATTTGGTGCATTTATCAATCCATTGCTTTGAACATACTTTAATAGATTATTCAGTTGATCTAGATAGGACCTTAAGTATTCAGCTTCTAACATTTAAATTTAAATTTTCTTTATATGATCAATTATGTTAAAGGAATTGGTGTAGGTAAGATGGTATTAACCTCAGTTATATGAGCAATTGGATTATGATTTTGAGAAGTAGAAGGAGCATATTTTTCTTTAGAAGCAAGAGAAAAAGGTAGAGTACATCTTTTGAGAATACTCATATTAAAACTAGGGTGTTTCTTTGCTCTCTCTTGCTCTTTTGATAACTTCTCACTAGCCTGTTGAGTCTAAGATCTTGTAAATACTACATAGGATTGACTATGATCTTCATGGATTATTTATTCATAGTCACTTTTCGATTTATATTATAGGTAATAGTTGGATTCACTAGCATGATCTATAAAATCATATTCCTAATTAATGCTTTGGTTAATACCATTAGCTATTGAGTCTTATTCACTTATCTCAACAAGATTTCTAGGAGTATATTTAATTTCTAATATGTGTTGAGGACTATCAATAAAATTCCTATTTTGATTATTAAAACTCCATGTGGGATCATTCCTAATGTGAACAACATGAGTGCCTTAAGAAATTTATCTTTTACCTTGAAACAAGTCATTAGCCAATTTTTGCAATAAGGGATCTATAGTTTGGGATGTGGTTAAAGTAAAATATTCTCCCTTAGATACTATTTCCTTGATCTTACCAACCATTATCAAATCATTTTCAACCTTCATAGCAATATTTTAGGCTAACACTAAATTAGTTGGTCATGCTCTTCAAAGATGGTAACTAACTTTTGGAAGTTGGGAATTAATGAAGAAACACTTTTGATTATTTATGATAGGCAATGTAGCTTGAGGAATAATGTAAAGTAATATGTTGAATCTAGCAATAAAATCATGCATGTGTTCATGTAATTCCTTCTTAAGCTAAGTCAATTGTGTGAGTAATATATGAGCATCTTTTATAACTTTGAATCTTTTCTCAAACTATTCATGCATAGCATCCTAATTGGTTATAGTACCTAGAGCTAGATGGTAAAACCATTCTATAGCTAAGTCATGTAGGGGTCTCCATAAAGAGTGTAACAAAGATATCTTTATGTTCAACTATGATTAGTCTATAGGCTATGAAGAAGGCAACCAACTACTCATCTATATTTTGCTTCTCATCACTAGTAAATTTAAGAAAATTCTTTCTTGATGCTTTAATTAAGTCATGAAGATGAGGATTTACATTCATATGAACAATAGCTAGTCCCCATGGGAAAATATGTGGTAATTCCATTCTTTTGGGAGTGAGAAACTATGGATTAACTAGTTGGATTATGCTAAAGTTGGTGTGTAGGAGATGTCACTTGCTTAATAGGAGAAAGGCTAGCTCTTATATTCCTATCTTTAATAGGAAAATTGAAGTTGAAGTGATCTTGTAGCTCAAAAAACTTGGTTTTTTGCCCTTATGCTCTCCTTGCTCTAGTGAAAGGTTGATTTGCCAATTTTAGAAAGTAAGAGATTCTCTTAGGTATTACATTTAATAATTATATTGGTGTATAAAGACTTAGATGGAAATTTACTTGACATGCAATAGTCTTGGTAAGTGAACAAAAAGTAAATTGGGCATAAAATTAAGGATTTTAGAATATGTAGTTAATTGATCAAAGGGGTGTGTCTATTTGAAACAAGTGAAGTTATTCTTAACTACATGATAAAAATATACCAATCCATCATCCATAGCATGAAACACTTTTAATAATAATTTAGAATTTTTTAAATTGGGAAAACGTAGTGTAATGTTGGACTCATCTTAACTAGTCTAAGAAAACAAAAATTTATTGTGGGAGTTAAACTTATAGCTCCCCAACAGAGTCACCAGAAACTATTGGCTAGATATTTTGTAAATATCTTTAAATATATCTAGGTGGTGATGGGATTAAATCCACTTAATTTAATGATGAAGCTCTTATATATTTATGCTTATCTTATTTATAATTATTTAAAACTTACAATTATTCATAGAATTAACAAGTTATGTGCAAGTTAGTTTTGATTGGGGGTATTACTTTAATCACTATGTTTATGAGCCATAACAAAGGGATTTTGCATCAAGTAAGCAGTTGGTTTTGGGAATGTGGAAATAATTTATGAGTGATTGGGGAATAAGGAAAATATTATAATGCTTGAGAAAGAAGAAAATTGCACTTCACAATAAATGGTTTAGTAGAGTCTATTATATCCATGCAAGTAGATAAACAAATAAAATGTGACAACCTTTCTAACAAATGATTAATAAAAATATGAATTCAACTTAGATTAAAATATAATGAAAATTTTACCTTTTTATCTCCATAAAATAGACAAAATTATTCCCTTAGATGCAAATTTCTACATAAAATCAAATATTCTTCTTATTCACTTTCAACACAATTCATATAAAATAATCTGATTATCTTGAACATAAAGTTTTAGATTTATTAAACTTATTGTACCATTACTACAATTTCTTCCTTTCAAAAAATTATCATCTTTTGGAATGTATTCCTACACTCATATTTATATAATTTTATATTCAAAATAAAAGAAGGAGTCAATTATTCAATTCCCATATTCTATGCTAAAACTAGAAACTATTGGGTAACATCTTCCTTCTAATTCTCCTCATGGCATGCAAAATATAGTCACATGTAGTGCTTCTTCGATCTCCTTTTTTGGATTAAATAAAACCACTTTCCATGTATCATAAAGTTTGTTTAAGTAATTAACTTTCACTAGATTACTATAAGTAATTGTGTTTCAACCAAATTACTCAAGTCTTTTAAATTTTACAAAGTAATTCTGATTTAAAAGTATATCATTCAATGGCATCATTATACAAAGTAATTACTCAAAAAAAACTTTATTTTATAGTACATCTATGAAAAAGGAAAGAAAGAAACTTAAGAAAAAGAAAGGAAAGATTTCCCTTGAAACTCATCGTATGAAATTTAATCTACTTAATGAACTTGGGTCTTACATTTTTCCAAGTAATTGGTATGTTGAGACACTATTAATCGAATTGATACATCATATGATTTATTAATTGATTGACTTTATATTTCCAATCTCAACATCTCTCTTTCAATTCTTCTATTATGAGCTTTAATTTACTCAAGCCTTGGCTCAATTATTAGTTCTTCTCATCACTAGATAAAATCTTTGATAGATTTGGTTATGAAAAGAGTTATGGGCTTATCCATCCACTTCTTGAATTGTTTACTTAACTATTTAGCTATTCTTAGAGCATCACTAGACTAGATACCAATAAGACCAAAAAGGGAGTCTTCAAGATTTACCTTTACAAAGCATGCATCTTCTTCTAATTTATTTATCTCCTCTTCTATATCTGGTAAAATACTCGAATGGAAAGATAATAGATATTCTTCTTATTTTATCTTCTTCATAGATCCCTTGAGAGCAATCTATTCTTTAATACAAATCTTCTCGTCTCAATTAACCACAACTTCTAGACTTTCTTATTGAAACTTGGAGATGCCATTTTCATTTTCTATCTCCTTTCTTATTGCCCTTATTTCTACTATTTTATTCACAATATCAACATCAGCATCTAGAATATTTGGGAAGATTTTATAAGCTTTTTACTTCATTTTATCAATCCACTTATCTATAGCTTTCACCTTATCACCAGTCTCTTCCACTTCAGTAATCACTTGTTGAGAAATCACAACTTCTAAAAGTAATGCACGCTAATGAGCAAACTTTGTTACTTTGGAAATTATCTCACATAATTCATCATTTTTCTCTTTCAATTATCCTTGGCAGATTTCTCCTCATCAAGTTTCTTGAAGATAGTATCTATTAGGGTTTGTGCATCTTGCTTAAGGTATTTTATGGTTACTTCCCTAAGAGATACCTTGGTGATTGCCAAATTTTACTTAGTAACTTCTCTCTTATTTACTCCTTATGGAGGAAATTCTATCTCAACAAAATTTTGCCTTGAAATTTCAATTATTAATTTTGAAGTTACTTTTGCATGCTTCAGATTCTTCCCTTTTTTGTCTAGAATTTTTAACAAATATAAGTATATCCTTTCAAGATTAATCACTTATTTTGATTATAGAGTTTTGTACAATGATAACCAGGATGAGAAGTCTATTCTCATGAAAGTGCTTGAATGAATAACCATTTGCTATTGGTCATTTCTAACTGCCAGTTCGTGACAAGGGACTTCTTGAGCCAATGTATATTCTTAAATTTATTTTGATGATTATTTCTAGTTCCTCAATTCATTTTGTTTCCTTTTTTACCACTACTACTACCTCCTTTTATTTCTCATATTATTTTTCTTCTATCACCTCCATCTTCTCCTTGGGGTCTTCAACAATATTCTCAGTTACTTTATTTGCTTATTTTTTAGCTTCCTCTTTTACTTCAACTTCCTTCTCTTTTTTAGACATTAACTCTTTTAGGGATTATTTCTCAATATCTTTTCCAATAATGGGTTGATATTTTAGAGGAGGTGGTGGTGGTGAATTAGGTAGGAAAGATGGAGGAGGAGGAGCTTTCTTTGGAATAGATTTTTTAGAAGATTTGGTAATATAAAACTTAGGAGGAGGCATCAAAGTTGATGGATCTATGATGAGTGTAGTGGGAGTGGGAATGGTTGAAATAATAGGAATAACAGTAGTAGTAGAAGAGTGCAATGGTAAGGTGGGAATAATTGACTGGATTGGCTCTTTATCTTTTACTATTGAAAATGTATCAACATTTTTCTTCAACTTTAACTTCTTTATGGGACCTTGGTTGTTTTCCCCTTGTACTATTTTTTTCCTTTTCTAACTTATATGAGTAGTCTCTTTCATTAATTACTTCACAAAATAACCTTTATTTAGAATCCATGTGGAAGTCATAGCTAAATTTTTTGAAGTTCTCTCAATGATAGTTGTGACTTAGTTCTTACCAAAAACAATTTTAGGAATCAGAACATTGTCTCCTCCAATAACATTAAAAGTGTCACTAGTGATAACCCCATCATCATATATATCCTTTGGGATAGTGGCTAGATCAAATTCATGAACTTTTTCCATAGTCAATCTACTATTTTCCTTTATACTTACATCAAAATCATATCTAGAATCAGTCCAATAATCTTCAAGTGCTATAATATACATGTACTCAAGGGAAACTATATTCTAAGCCACATCTCTATAACCAAAATTGGCTATGGAATCAAAGTGTTTTTGAGTGTAATGGTGATACATCTCCTTTTATATATTCATATCCTTATAAATGGTTTGGAAATGATAGTGACTAATGATAATGGGAAAATTGATGGCTACTCTGTAAGCCTTTGACTGCAAATCATGTAATTTAACAAGTTGTTTACACATTTCCATAAGAACCCACTTATCACTTGGATACCTAGGTAAATTGATAGGTGCACCTAAAATACCTCCTACTCTGAGGTATGTGAAGTCAATAAATTGGATGAAAATACAACCATATAGTGAAACTACATCCCATGCTTCATCTGATACTCTTCTATATTTTAGGGATGTAGTCAACTTACAAATGAGTTCATAAAAAAATCCATCATTTAATACAATATAATGTTTATAGTAATTAGAAAGGACCAATTGAGGGTAATACTCATAAATTGGTTCACTTACTAGTGTTCCTTTTTTCTTAACCTTGAAAATATTCCACTTGAGGTTGCTACATACACAAGGTATGAATTCATCTTAAAATAAAAAGTTTGAAACATGTCTTAACTATTAATCTATATTATCACTTATCATTCTTGCCCATTCAATTTTGACTGAGCTTCTGGTGACATCAATAGTCTTGATATAAGTATACATCCATGGAGAGAAACACTTTGCATTCTTTTCACCATTTATTATACATAGTAATTAGATGATATCATCCACTTCCTAAATGAAATCTTACCTTACTATCTTGTTGGGGAACCTAGAATCCTATTTCAATTTCTTTAATTAGAAATTATTAATTATCTTAATGCATTCTAATGACTTAGTCTCCCATTGTATTTTAGTTTTATCTATAGTTATCTCAATCAATTTTGATCATGTTGGGATTTTTAGATAGTAATTGAGGTACTGAACATCCAATATTACAACTACATTCCTATTAGGTTCATTGATAGCCCTGGTTAGTGAGTCATAGTATTTGGCACATGTTAGAACAAACTCAAGAAGTTGAGTTGAGCTTGGGAAAGTAGTAGCTTGTTGAATTCTACTAGTAGTTATAACATCTAGGAGTGGAGTTTTTTCTATGGCCTTAGATCTCTCCAATAATTTAGTTACAAACACATGCCCCATGTTTATATCAATTATCTTATTTAGCTTGGAGGCTATGTTTGATTTAATTGGGTAATTCTTATACTCATATTTCATTTTGGGTTATTGTGGCTTGGCTTTCTCAGCTTTTGCTTTTCCCTTCTTTCTTGGTTCTGGAAACCCCTCTAATGCTAACTCTAGGACCTCTTTTATTATCATTACCTACACTTTTACCTTAGTTACTTCTTCCTTTTATCTCCCTTATCCTTTTGACCTAGACATTGGCTCTTGATAACTCTGAAGAACTTGATAAGTGATTTAAAACACTTACTAGGTGATCCAACTAGTTTAGAAAGTTTGAAAAAAGAGTTAACTCATTTCTCTTGAAGTACTTATAAGCAAGTTTTAGGTTTTGAGTAATGGAAAGTTTTAAAAACGTTAAGAATATTTATTTTCAGTAATAAAATATAAGATCCCTAGTTAGATCACTAACATTATACAAGTAAATTAGAGTTTTTGATGGTTGAAAACTTTGGGTTTTCTTAATCAAGCTACTTGGACTCAAAAACCTGAATTAAGAAAGCATGAAAAAGAAGTTTGAGTTAGTTCTTAGTAGTATGGTGTAGGTTTCTTTGGGATCAATACTTTAGGTTCTTGGGAGATAGTAATTTCATATGACAAACTCAATGTAAGTAATGAGGAAAGGAAAGCTTGAGTAAATATTAGGTGGTGTTCTATAGGTTTGTCTAGGATCAAGACTTTGATTTTTTGATATCAAGTTACTTGTGGTCAAATCCCTGAAGTAAGCAAGAGGAGGATGAAAACCTAGATGGGTCAGCATCTTTAAAGATTAGGGTTTCTTAGGTTAGGTGGAAATGATGTGTATTTTTCTCAATATATATTAAAAGAAAATGTATTAATGACATGCATGATAAATCCATGTAATCCTTTGACTTTTTTATTGGGTTTTACAAGTTAATTTACTTGATTTTGGGATTTTTGAAGTAAAAAACTCTCACAAACCTGAGTAATTCTTGGTCAATGAGTAGCTCAGGTTCAATTAATCACATTACTTTTACTTAAGATTTTATGTGAGTAAAGCAACATCAAAAACCTGATTTTCTTTAGACATTGCTTGGTAGGTTTGTGGAATGACTTTGCTTGGTTTTGGTAATGTAGTAAAGTAGTTCAATAACCCTAATTTGAATTAAGAGAAATAGTTCAAGTATTTTAGACAAATTTACTTCTATTCAAATAAGTAAAGTAGTTTAGAGAACCCAATTATCCTTGTAAATGAGCTAAAGCACTTTAGTTTTCTTGACCTGATGAAGGAAAAGAGTAAATGGATTTTAGTGATGGCTTCAAAAAATTATTTTGAATATTTTAGAGTGACTAGGAGTAGACAGGGAAATAATAAATCAAATACTATAACAAATAGAACCCAATTTATTTATTTAGGTGATTGACTCAACAAGTACAACTAACTCAAATGAGACAAGAATGAAAAAATTCAATAGGGGTACCCCAAAATTTGAAGTGTGAAATTTTGGGGACATAATAGTCCTAAAATATGAAATATAGGTTTGATATTTTCCTCCACTCCCACACTTATCTCCAAACTAAAACATTTGGTCAGATATGGAATACTTATAACATGGAATACTCATATCAATGACAATATTCAATGCAAAAATCTAATTCTAGTCTATGATTTCCTCTACAAATTTGATGCCTTTTATCATGTAACACTACACTTAAAAAGGATAAAGGCATAATCCAGATCTTAATAAAGATAATGTAGAACAAAAAATAATAGTGTGAATTTGCAATGCCTTAGTTAATATCCTCTATTCCCTCTAATGCCTTCTCTCCTCCAAATATCAATGCCAAGATAAAATATTCACCAAGTGAAATCAATGATTCACTTCCTCTCTCCAAATCTTCCTCTTCACCTTCCCTTAAAAAATAAAAATTGTACACTTTATTAAAAAGTTCAAGACAAGTGTCAAATCTATAAGAGGGAAAAAATGTTGAGGATATATGACAAGGGAAGAAATAGCAATGGCAAGGAAAATTTATAAAACAAAATGTAGCAATGAAGATGGATGTAACACCATAAATATTTGGTACCATATTAATAATAGTGAAGAAACATTCCAATCCAACATTGATAAGTGTTAACAACAAAAACATCACACAAGGAAGATGCAGACAGATGATTTCAAGACAAATCAAGTCAAATGTTATTCAAAAATGAGATGTTAATATAAAGGAAATCCCTTACATAATTAGGCAAGGAAAAAAAAATAACTAACCTAACTAACTAATGTGGGATAAATCCTCACATAGGACAAAATCATAAAAGGATGAAATATCTAGCCAATACACTATCAAACATGATAAATACCTACTCTAACATAATCCTTATTCTAGATATAGCATTTGATTTATCTATATCATCTTTTCTTAAACAATTAACCCTCTTCTCTTTGGGTTTTCCTTCCTCTTTTTCTCATTTTTTTACTATATCTCATCCAATCCCTTCCTCTTATTTTATTTCTCTATATTCATCTTCTCACCAAAAAGTCTTTTCTACCTTGTTTTGGTGTCTCAACCTAGGATATCCCTACTTGGTCTATTAACACTATTACCCAAGTCTTTTTCACCTTAGAACTAAAAATTTCGCTTGGAGTCTTTTTCTCTTGAGATATTTCTATCTCTCTTGTTAGGGATACTCTACCACAAACTCTTACCTTTTTTTTCCTTCAAACTTTTCCTCATCTATAACTTATATTCGTTTAATATAAAATAACAACCTATCATATTTAAAATCATAAACTATATCAAGATCTTACCTGATATAATGTCATTTGATGTATAGATGATTAATACAACCTCTAATTTTATACACCTAAATTATATTCTTGAATTTAATCCCCTTATTCATCTTTGATGGCTTTGTTATGTAGGTACTTACTTAAAATCTTCTCACACTTGAACACTCTTATCTTCACTAGGAACCCAAGCCTCTTGTCATGTATACTCCTCTCTCTCTCTCTCTCTCAATAAATATCATCCATAAACCACCTCTTTACTCTCCATTTAACATTTCCAACATCATCCTCTTCATACACTTATTCCATCACTTCACTTTACTTGCTTGGTCCAAACTTGTCTCTCTTTAATGTAGGTTCATAGGCTTAAAATCCTAAAACATGATCTCATGGTTATTTATTACCAAAATTTGTGTCATATGTTAATTATCCTTCATATTATTACCCCCTTCCATATCCAAACAATTAACTCAAACTCTAAGAAATCACTCCTCAAATAATTTACTTTTCCTCTCCTTAAAGTGTAATCCTTATAACCCTATGTTCATACAAAATTATTAAGTTTGGACAAAATAATTTTTTTTAATCAAAATAAAGTAACTTTAAGGTACCATTTATCTTATTACAACTCCACACAAAATATCATGGACCAACTCTCACTATATCCATACTAACTCAACTCACCTCCTTGATAATTAGGTCTTTTTAGGCTTATTCTAAAGACAGTACTAGATACCATACTATACATAAAATTATTAAATAAAAACCTCATTAATCATGTATATTACATTAAAACACATTATATTATCAAGTTTCATGAAATTTTACTTGTTACAACTAATGTTATTCCACTTGTAGAACTAAACCCTAGTCTAGGTTTACACAGGCCTGTGTAAGGATGAGATCATAGAAAAAGGGATAAATTGAGTTTTAAGATAATTAAGACGTTTAAAAATAATATTTTGAGGTATTATTAATATCACGACATCTTCTCCATGTACTATTTCTCCCTGATAAGTCACAAATAAGCTCCATTAAGTAGTTCTACAAAATTCTAGATTCGCAAGTAAGACTATGTAAAGGTTTACCTAGATTATTACACTTACACATAGATTTGGTCCTATAAAAGGATTAATATGATCATTAATAAACTATAAAATATTTTTATTTTTCAAAAAATTGAAATAACCCTTAAAAAATCATCCACAGTTCAACTTACTTGTCACTCTTTAAATGTGTATTAGTTGAATTACCCTCAAATGGGATTGTGTTGGCCGATATAGAAGTTTGAGTGAAATATTGAAACATAAAATGGATTATTTTTATAATATAAATTATAATTAACATTAAATATTAATTATAATACACTCTCAACACCTTAAAATTATTAAATCAATCTCAAAACCAACACTCTTCTCTTTATTTTCTTAACTATGTAACATAGAATTCTATGTTTGGACTAGACTGTAGCTTATAAATTTTACCATAAAATATTAATTAAAATAACATAATTTTTTAAAAATTAATGGTGTTTAAAATATAATCTCATTCATCAATATTCATAAGGAGAAACAAGGACTTGAAAATATGTAATTCCATATAATTCTTGACATAAACAATACATATAATTGCCACCTATATTAGAACATGGTTATATTTTTGTTTATTGATATATTATTGAGGATATCCCCATATTTTAATAATATTTATCCTAGATACATAATAAATATCACTTTAATTCATGCATTTCATTCTTCTTATTATACCAAACAAGCAAATAAAATCCTTTTTTGTGCCAACCTCATGTTGAATGATAATTACAATTTCTTAATTCTTTCTTATATTGATCATTACCATGAATTTTAAATGGATACACAATCCCACACCTATTATTACCTTAAATTAACTATTAGAAACATTCAAAAACATTTAAATTATTCACAATATCCAAAATACCATTCTAGCCTAGCTCTCAAATTCAAATTTACAAATGTTGATTTTTGGCAAGAAAATAAAAAAGGCCTAAAAACACATAACCTCAAGGGCTCATAATGACTTCAATAACACCTAAGGGTAATTATAATAACTCTCCTACATAAACCAAAAAAAAATGGGGTCATGTCACATTTAAAAATACTAATATTTTTTGTTTTTTAGTGATGCTTTGTATCAAATATCAGTTAGAATTATATAAAAATGACATCAAGCTAACACAATATCATCGAATGCAAATAAATCATACATTATATATATATATATATATATATATATATATGATCCAAAAATCAATTAAAAATCATCATTACATCATCAAATCCATTATATAACAAGCGTAAATATTTATATTATAAAGCATAACATTAATAAACTACAATATCAATAACACCAACAAGCTATTACAATCCCAACAAGGGTTACTTATACTATATTTTTAGTTTTTGTTAACCTCTTAACTAATTATCTCATACCAAATTCCAGATCATCATCTAAGTTGTTTCAAAAAATATATATTTGAGATGAGTCTTAGAATAATCTAACAAGAAACAAACTACAACCAATTGTGAAACATCTTATGTGTCATCTATATTTCATGTGATGCAGTGCACACACAATCTTATGCTAGTAGTATGTTTTACTTTATACATATTTCACATCTTGATTTAGTATTTTTTATTATATTTATATTTTTAATCACATAAACATTACACATTTCTCAACTTTACTTAAAGTGTTTTATACCAATTAAATTTGTAATAAATTTTTTTCAAATACTTGATTTAAGTGTATTTTACAAATTATTTCATCTATTTTTGTTTTACACATTTCCCATCATGATTTACTATGTACTAGATTTTATTACTCTTTTATCTTTATGTTATTATTTTTAACCATGTATTTATTCAAAACCTAGAAAATAATAAAACACATATACAATATTTTCTCATAGTGTATAACAGAAAATAAAATGTGTGATGCAAATAAAATACACATCCATAAACATTCATGATCAACATAAAAACAATAGATGTCAAAACATATATATCTGTAGATAAAATGTCTAATACGATACATGATAAAAAAATACAATAATTTCAAAAATAAATCTATGGATATGTTCCATAATATCTATGTAGTGGATGATCCAAACTACTAATACATGTATGTGTCTGTACCCTCTGAATTGTCCTAATTTAGAGCTCAATCATCTCTAACTCCTTTTAGGTTCTAGTTGTTTGGAATCTTAACCCAACTCTTAATACCTTATCTAGATACCTAATAAAATTGATAGATACCTCATAAAATATTATCATATCATAATTATTTAAAATTAAAATAGTACTACCAATTGAAATCATTTTCTCCTTTTCCTTTATATCACTCTAACATCTCACTCATTACCCTAACATCCTCACTTAGCATATTTATTTTTTTCCTTCATATAGACCATGGGTCTATTCAAATCCACAAGGATACAAAAACCTAATTCCTCTTTATAAATATAATAACATGTAAATTCACCTTGTATGTTATTTATTTGTCATAACAAAATTACAACAACTCATCGTCATGCTTTTTTTATTCACTAGTTCCTTGAACACACCAATTGTTCCTAATAAGACTAGTCTTTCTTATAACTCTCAAAACACCTAAACCTCAATAGTTATATAAATTTATAAGGTTTATAAAAAACATACTTGTTTAAAGTACCCATTAATTCCATTTATCTTCATAATGACTTTCACAATCCAAATCTCAAGTTAGAATTTTCAACTCATTTAATCTCTTTTAGAATTAGATCTTTTGGGTCTATTTATCTTCTACACTTTTGGTATTTGTATTGTATAACACCATAAAATTATAAAATATCAATAATCCTTTAAGGTATATAAAAATAACTCACATTATAAAGTTACATTAATTTTGGTTAGTACATTTGCTATAAAAGTTATACAAGTTTCTAGATCAAAACCCTAATTCAAGGTTATATTGGCCTGCAGGTACTTGAGAGGAGTAAAAATGGTCTAGAATGAGTTATTTTCACTTAAAAATAATATAAATAATTTTAAATCTATAAAAAAAAAAATTTACCTTCACCAAATGTTAAATGACCATGAACCATCCCTACCTGACTCTTGAATGAACAATTACATA